>CM022945.1:82734198-83183963 GCA_012931725.1 Litsea cubeba
CTCGATCAGCTCACCTTTGGAAATACGCATTTTTTTTTCACCGCCAAGACATTCCTCATGGAATTCAAATTCACCAATGATTAGCTTTGATACCATAATAGTTTCCTTTGCGGACCATTCCTACCAAAACTTTGAGGTACTAATAGAGGTAGGCATAACTAATTTTAATACTCCCCCTCGGGTGGAGCTCCGTCCTCAACAATATTACAACGCTCTTGAATGGGGGTCTTCATTTTTTGTGGTGTAACTTTCAATTTCAAAGAGAAATAGATATGACTATGGACTTTTTCAAATTGCCTTCCTTACATAATTGAATAAAGATCTTATTGTAAAGAAATCTGGATCGTTGGAGGCCGGAATCATTAAAAAAGAAAATGTAGCTTGCAACCAAATAGGCCCAAGCTACTGGAGGGAAATTTCGATTTCAACACAATCTATCAAAATCCTTATCTAGAAGATCTTTGGATCGAGTCCGTCCATCAATGCCATCAGATCATGAGAAGTAAAAGTCTATGGTCTTGAACTTTAGTGGTCACCTGCACACATTGCTTCTTCCGCCAATATGCTGTTATTCTCTTATTTGGCCCTTGAAGTTGGACTACTCTTCATGTGATCCACAGCCTTTAAATCACTCTTCTACCAACACTTGAAAAAGATTTACTTGTTGAAGCCTGCAAAACCATACTATTTAAATCAAGAAAAGTAAAGCCAACTCCAAATAAATGAAACGAAGTTGTGCTGTTGATCACAGATTTGTCATTCAAGTGGACCAATCAAAGTTAACTAAATGGATGAACCTTCCAATGTGGACCTAACATGCATGGAAGGCAGTGTGATCAATTATACATCAACCTTCTAATCTAAACCAAAATCATGACCCCACTTGGAAATACCATACAAGTCTCTCTCACATGAAACATGGCCTGCTAATTCCTCCACATATATTATTAATGTGTTGGCAATGACCTTGAAGTTGGCTGTGCATTTGAGAAAATCCTCACCTTGTTAAATGCTTCCCAACCCACAAGACAGAAGAGTCTCACCTGCCTTTGTCAACACCTATTATATTAATGTTCTTTCCTTTTCGTATTGCTAAGTCCAAACTCCCTCTCTCTTCCCTCTCTCTTCCCTCTCTCTCTCTCTCTCATACACGTTTTGGATTTGGACTTTTTTTATTTGGTGCTCAGATTTTGACTCAGTTGTTTGCATGGATCTAATGCATGGTTTGTATCGTGTGTTCTGTTTTTTAAATGGTAGTTTGTACTGTTATTGATTGTTTATATGCTGCAACTTGCAATAAGGGTTGAGTATATGGATTTTCCTGAGATAACCAATGTCAAAACAAGCAATGTCAGAAGTCAGAACTCAGAAATATACTCACACACGTATGTATTCAGGGATTGTGGGATCTTTGCTCTAATTTGGATTTTTGAGCTTTAATGGGGTTTTCAAAGTGGAATATGTGCTGTTTTGAAGGTGATTGTATTCATTGTTAATTATCGTTTTTTTTTTTTTTTTGTTCTACAGTGATTGGAGTTCCTGGGGCTCTCTAACCTACCATTTAATGGACGTGGGTCGTAGGCATACAATGGATCAGCTTGGTCAGCTATTGACCTAACCATATATAAATTCATATTATAGGAAAGCAAATCCTTGGATGAATATGACCCAAATGCAACCTACACACAACATGATAGAAAATTGGAATTATATGAGGATTTCCCTAGCTCACGGTGACCATGAGTGGACAAATAACAGTCCGCCATATTATCGTGGGCAGCCCCTGTCCAGACGTATGGCAGGCTGCCCGTGGTGACGTGGCAAACCTTGATTGGTCCACTCACGATCACCGTGGGGGAAATTCTTAGAGGATCCAGACTTGATGATAGATCCAAAATTTACCCAAATTGTAAATTATCTACATGAATGCAGTTCGGGTTCGACAGCGTTGATTTGAGTCATGTCAGACAATGTACTCAAATTTATTGGTTTTGAAAGGTATAAATTTAGAAAATGTAATCCATTTCCTTTAAGTGACACACATTGATTATGCATGCATCATACAAGCAGAAGCATTCGAATGATAATCAATCATATATAGTTGTTACGTGTGGTCCCCGGCCCCCCTAATTTTCTCCATCATCTGGCCCACTTATGATTAAATTACCCCCCTCACACACATTATGCTACCCCATCTTCTCGTTGCAACAAGTCCGTACCTCACACTTAAAATGATGTCTTCCAAAACCATTTAACTTGAGGACTATTGATCAAGGAATTAGAACGATCTAATGGGGTTGATCTTTTGGACATTTGGAACTTACCATACCCTATCTTATCTCTCTCTTGATTGGCAGGACCCCAAGTAGACCCTACTAGTGTGGAGAATCCTCATCCGAATAAAACTGGGCTTGAGCTTGGCTGACCCAGTCACATATGAGGGTTATCAGCTGCAGTATTGTAATTGTAAATGAGCCCATGCGATGCGGCCATGTTTTGAGGCTTTTTTTTTTTTTTTAAGCTAACGGAGGAGGGTTCCCAACTCTTTGGGCTGGACCAATCCATCTGGGCCTAAAGAGAAGCCAGGTAAAACTCCTGTGTCCCCCGAATAAAACTCATATGGCCCCCATATTGTGAGACCTTAATTGAACTGCTCGTGATCTTAACCAGACTGATTTATCAACTGTGTTTGGCATCAAAATTTGTTAGGTGGTGGGTCTGAATTCTGATGTTGATCCTTCACGCTGGGACCCTCAATCCGTGTAGATTGTAATTTGTAACTACCTCGGGTTCCCTTTGGGTAGGAAGCAGACCTCACATAGTACACATGTTCAATATAGCTAGATATAATTATATATATATATATATATGGGAAATGCTCCTGCATGAACGATGCCTTTATGAATGACTCTTAAAAGAGAGAAAAAAAAAAAAGAAGTCTTATGAGTCCAAATATATCCATGTGCCCAATAGGAATCCAACCTGTTTTTGTCTCTGGTAAATAACCACAGTAAGGACAGAAAGGCCTAAAACATTGGGCCTCTCCTCTTATGGGACTCGGATCCATGTGGAGATGTTGTCTCTTGATCGTTTGACGTGTAGAGTGAAGCTATGAGAGAATGCATGAGCTGTGCACGCTGCCTTTAGCCTTTGTTTATGAGCTACTAACTATGAGCCTGAAATATGGCTTGCTTCTTGAGAGTTGATTTAAAATGTGGGTATAACAGCCTAGGAAACCCACAGCCAAACAGCTCAAAACTATATTCGCAAATGGGCTAAAAAATCAACCCAAGACATAGCTATAATTGGGATAAAACTCAGCCCAAGCCATAGTTGCAAATGGATTGAAAATCAGCCCAATAGCAACTATAAAAATCCTAGACAGACAGTCCGTCCATACAATCAACAAAAGTCCACAAACAAACATCCTATCAATTTGGATCCACAACCAAATAAATGGGATGGACCCACAATCAAACACCCTGAGTCCTCCCAAGCATACAGTCTAAATATGGGCTGCAAGATGGGTTGAAATTCAGTCCACATGTATTTAAACAGAATGAATGGGTTAAATTCAACCCAAAACCGGTTTCTCTGAATGGGTTAAAACTCAACCCAAAATTGGTTTTTATAAATGGATTAAACTCAACCCAAAATTGGTTGTTATAAATGGGTTAAAACTCAACCCAGACTTGCTTTTAGATGGGTTGAAAACCAGCCTAAGCACCGTCTTTAATTGGGTTAAAAAATTAGATCCCAAGCTCTCTATGAACTATGTACCCAAATAATCGGTTAGAAAACCAATCCAAAACTGGATTGTAAATAGACCCAAACGGTGATAAGTCCAAGCCAATCCAAACTTATTTAATTGAATGGGATGAAAATCATTTCAAAGGGGTTTAAAACTGATCAGCACAGTTTCATCCCAAAAGCCACATGAAAATATGTAAACCAATGGGCCGAAATTAACCTAAAACCATGAGCCAAATTGAACAGGCTGAAAGCAAATTTTAATGATGATCTAATTGAGTTGAAACTTACAATGAAGTCATCCAACCAACATGACCCAGGGCTAACCCAAACAATAGGCAAAATGGGCCAAAGCTTAATTAGCCCAAAAAATTGAAAAATGGTTTGAAATCCTCTAGACAAGCAGCTGAAATTCCTACCTGAATTCCCACAATCAAATGGATTAAATGCATCCAACCAAATGGTCCCACTATTGGTCCAAACAATGGTCCAAATTGGATTGAAATACTAATCCAAAAGGTGCTTGTAAAAGTGTCTAAATGGACCATCAAGCAAGTCAGAAAGTGGGTCCCTAATTCAGCCAATCTAATAAATAAATGGGACCACGTCATGAGAATGGCCCAATAATACAAACCGGGCCTCTCATGACCGAATAGCATGTCGGTATCATGAATGTATAAAGGGCTGGATCACTTGTGGGCCTTTTAAATGGCATTAAATGAGCCGGAAAACCGCAAAGCCCAATAAACCAATGCTCATGAAAATCCAGGTGAATACAAGGGACAGCTTCTTGAGACAAAAGCGAGGAGCAGGAATATTTACCAGGCAATTTTCTCAACTTCCTGTATTTTCCTTATAAATTTTATTAAGTCATATATCACGATAAATAGAGTTTTTTTTTTTTTTTTTTAAGTAGAGGTTTTCCACTGAGGATGTAAATAATGGTCGATAAATCTCCACGATCGGATTAAATTTAAAACCTCCCATTAAATGGAGAGAAATTTATATCTAATGATTTTTAGTGCATTTTCTTTTTATTTATGCATTTCTTTTTTATATACAGTGCAATATTTTAATTTATATGGATTTAATTATAGACATGGAATCCTCTAAGCAAGGTATGAACAACTTTTAGTAGTACTGCATTTGTTAATTAAGTCCAAAGGGCTTGTAATATAACAGTGTCATATGTTTCTTGCATGAAAAATCCCTTCCATGTGTCTGGTATGATTATTTTTTATTTTTTATTTTTAAATTAAGGGTATTGCTAGCATGAATGCTATTTGCTATCTTGGTACTAATGCATATATATTGTTTTTCTAAAATATATTTTTTTAAAAATTTTTTCTTAGATTTTTGTAATATTGAGCTAGTACTGATGTATATAGTACTGCTTCATGTATATATCGATCATTTGATTATCATGGTACTATGCCTAGCAAATGGGTCATTATAGGCCCCACTAGGGTTCTAAAATTGGGTTTTAGATTGGTAACACTCAGCTGAGTCACTCAGATTCTTTTAAAGGCTTAGGACTGATCAATGAGAAACTGTCTAGCTTTAATGAATTTTCACTAGATACAGGTTAATACAGTCAAGGCTAGGTTGACTCATCAAACTCGGTAAAGACTCGGACCTGTGTTTTAAGGCCCATGTTCTAGCCGTTGATATTATTTTTCTGCTTGATGGTTAATTGCACTGAGTTAGGCTTATCAAGACAGAGTGATATTCAGCATTCCAAACGAGGACCTTATATTTAATCTATGGGTTTCATCAAGTCTTTAAAATAGGCCCAATAACTAAACATGCTGGACTCAACCAATGGGCAAAATGGTTTTAATAGAGAGAGAGAGAGAGCGAGCATCATTTTTGTTGGGAAAAAGAATAATGTTCCCCTCGATCTGGAAGTTGCATAGCCCACTATGTAAAGGTTTTGACTTCTTAAATGTGAGGGCCCCACCCTATCACTCATAGGAGCATTTCCCTATATATATAAGTGAGATAGGTATAACTACAAAACCCAAACCCGCACCGCATAAAAAACCACCACCAACTCTGCCCCTAATAGGAGGAGCCGAGGAGGTCAGGGCAGATTCTGGTTTAAACCCGACTAATTGCCATTTATATTACTAAAGAGATGTATACACTTCATGAGACTTCCTGGAGGAGGACACGTGGCATGTCTTCGAGAGGGACACGTGGCAGCAGCCAGCCTATAATGATATTCTGCTAGAAAATAGAAATTGCTTGATTAGAATTTGAATTATCCTAAAATCTCTCAATGATATCCCTATTACCAATAATAATTATCCTAAAATCTCTCAATGAGATCCCTATTACCAACCATAATTATCCTAAAACCTCTCCATAATTAGGGTCCCACTTAAAAATATTTAGTCAATTTTTTAGGTCTACGATCATTTGATCCTTTAATCTTTTTAAATCAATTCATGGGTCCCATCCCGCATAATATGGTTTTATGGATGGTTAGAATAGAGATGGTGGACCCCATTCATATGGGGGTTCCACTTAAATAGGTTATGTTTGGTCAATTTGTGAGGTCTATGATTATTTGATCATTTGATCTTTATCAAGCAATTCATGGGTCCCAGCCCGCATCATATGGTTTTATGGATAGTTAGAATATAGATGGTGGACCCCATTCATCTTGGGGGTCCCACTTAAATAGGTTAGGTTTGGTCAATTTGAGAGGTCTATGATCATTTGATCTTTATCAATCAATTAATGGGTCCCAGCCCGCATCATTTGATTTTATGGACGGTTAGAACAAAGATGGTGGACTCCATTCATCTATGTCCCACTTAAAAATATTTGTTCAATTTGTTAGGTCTACGATCATTTGATCATTTGATCTTTCTTAATCAATTCATGGGTCTCATCCTGCATAATATGGTTTTATGGACGGTTAGAATAGAGATGGTGGACCCCATTCAGCTGGGAGGTTCCACTTAAATAGGTTAGGTTTGGTCAATTTGTGAGGTCTATGATCATTTGACCATTTGATCTTTATCAAGCAATTCATGGGTCCATCCCGCATCATATTATTTCATGGATGGTTAGAATATAGATGGTGGACCCCATTCATCTTGGGGTCCCACTTAAATAGGTTAGGTTTGGTCAATTTGAGAGGTCTATGATCATTTGATCTTTATCAATCAATTCATGGGTCCCGGCCCGCATCATTTGATTTTATGGACGGTTAGAATAAAGATGGTGGACCCCATTCATCTGGGTCCCACTTAAAAATATATTGTCAATTTGTTAGGTCTACGATCCTTTGATCTTTCTTAATCAATTCATGGGTCCCATCCCGCGTAATATGGTTTTATGGACAGTTAGAATAGAGATGGTGGACCCCATTCATCTGGGGGGTTCCACTTAAATAGGTTAGGTTTGGTCAATTTGTGAGGTCTATGATCATTTGATCATTTGATCTTTAGTAAGCAATTCATGGGTCCCAGCCCGCATCATATGGTTTTATGGACAGTTAGAATATAGATGGTGGACCCCGTTCATCTTTGGGGTCCCACTTAAATAGGCTAGGTTTGGTCAATTTGAGAGGTCTATGATCATTTGATCATTTGATCTTTATCAATCAATTAATGGGTCCCGGCCCGCATCATTTGATTCTATGGACGGTTAGAATAAAGATGGTGGACCCCATTCATCTGGGTCCCACTTAAATATATTAGGTCAATTTGTTAGGTCTACGATCATTTGATCCTTTGATCTTTTTAAATCAATTCATGGGTCCCATCCCGCATAATATGGTGTTATGGATGGTTAGAATATAGATGGTGGACCTCATTCATCTTGGGGGTCCCACTTAAATAGGTTAGGTTTGGTTAATTTGAGAGGTCTATAATCATTTGATTTTTATCAATCAATTAATGGGTCCCAGCCCGCACCATATGATTTTATGAACGGTTAGAATAGAGATGATGAACCACATTCATCTTGGTCCCACTTAAATATATTAGGTCAATTTGTTAGGTCTATGATCATTTAATCTTTCTTAATCAATTCATGCCTCACCTAAATAATAAAACATTTGGAAAAAAACATAAAGATCAAATTAGCAACAAAAAAAAGGACTCACAAGTTTACTAATTAATAAATTTATTAAAAATAATTTATATCAGTCTGTGCATTTGGTGGTTTCGTGGTTATCCACAGGGTTTTGCTACTATATATATATATATATATATATATGGGAATTCGGATCCTATGAAGCTTTAACCTAGATCGAGGAATCCTAACTTAAAGGAATGGAACTTCCACCACTAGAGCTCACCTTCTGAAATCCGAGCCATTCAAAGAAAACTACCTCTAGGTCCATGGGTATCCTTGAATTTTATGTCAGTCCAAGTCAATTCCCATGGGATTGACTGTGGATGAAAGCGTGATTAACACAATCATATGCATGTTCGTTATCACATTTTTAATCAACCAGTCAATCAAAAGTGGAACAAATTTCGATTGATGTAAAATTTGAAGATCACTTATACTTAGAAGGCATTTATTTTGAACGGGTTTGATCCATTATGAAATTTCACTCCTTTAACTCAAGATTTCTCTAGATTAAAACCTCGAGGATCAAGACTCATATACTGGGACAACTGACCTCCCAAAAAAATTCAACTAATAAATGAAGAGCCCTGCTATTTGGACAAACTCTTGGGACCGGATTTTGGACTGGATAGGATCAGAACCTTGGGACCGGTCCAAAATCCGGTCCCAAGAGTCTGCCAAGTAGAATTTTTAATAAATGAATGCTATTCTTTGGGAAGATGCCTAATTCACAGCGTCTCCTAGACATAGTGGGGCCAATAAGCCTCTTGGCCTCCTCACATAGTTGACAATTCCTAAAGTCATGGGCGCAATAGGATCCAAGTTCGGACTGCTTGTGGTGAGGCCTCTCTCTCTCTCTCTCTACACGTAAAAAAAAATGGATGAATGCAAATGTCTATACATTTCAGAGAGAGATCGAGACCTGGTCTCACCAGCTACTTTCACTGAGGCCCAAGTCCTATCCATGCAAATCGCTCCGTGCTATTTGGTTAGAACCAAAAACATCCTTAGGAAACGAATAGCCACTCACCCTACCACCCAACATTACATGGCATATATTTATATAAACACACCACTTGACAGTAATGGGGTAACCACCCTCGCCACCTTTTCAGTACCATATATCTCTCTTGCTCTTTTTTCATTTTCTTCTAGTGGATCCTTCATTTGCTTCTTCATTCTGCTCATAAAGACTTAGGAGAGAGCTCAATTCATTTGTTCCTCATCCTATACACCTGCAGGGTGAAAGAGTGAAGTATCCACTGCTTAAAACATCAAAAGGGAAGCTTTTCTTTCCGACTCACCAAAAAAATCAGAAGACAAAAGGTGAGTAACTCTTCTTCCATTCTCCAAAACCAGACCCATTGCTTAATATATCCTCCAAAGACTATAGATTGCCATCTTCAATCAACTGCAAACTTCCAAGCCTATTATATTTTGCTGTCATATATAGTTTCATCTCATGGCCTTTTCTCTGTCTCTCAGCATTCAAAACATCGAATTTTAAAAATGGTGACTGCTGACGCTGCTCGGACCATCGTCGGAATCGCCGGTAATGAAGCATCTTATCTCTCTCCCTCTCTCTATGTATGTGTGTAGTCTGATGTATTAAGGTTTCTGTCCATTGTTATTAACACCTGAAACTCCCTAAAAACGAAGGAACCGTACAGGCCAATAAACAGTACTCTGCCTCCTCTTAACAAGCACAAGTTTTCAGTTGGATACTTAAACGGGTCAATAAGTACCATGGTTGGCCAAAACCCGGACCCAGTGTGGTGCACCATGTGATTCGTGTTCTTCGAGAAGCACAATATCTATCTTTTTTGTTTCACTTCTAAAAATAGGCCTCTCCTTTTGCAGGAAATGTCACAGCGTTCTGCTTGTTCATCTCTCCCGCGTAAGTTTTCCACTTTTTTTTTTTTTTCTACTTTTCCACTTAAGTTTACCATCACGTTACCATTAAATAAAAAATTTTAGTTAGTGGGGGAAAAGTTTTTCAACTTTCGTCATATTTTCCACTCAGTTTACCACCATGTTATGCAATTAAATAAAGCATTTTAGTTAGTGGGGGAATCTTGTACAAGCAGTCATTGTAATTCTACGGTGGATAAAGGTTTGAGGAGAGACGGTGTATTAGCTTACATAAGATTTTACATAGTTGATGAGTTTAGATTGGATGAAATAATATCTTTTTGTTTTATCTGGACTCAAACATCATATAGCACTTTGTGTGAATTAAAAGTGTCAATTTTTCCACGAAGACTTTGACACGCAAATGGTCAATGAAAGATGGATGACACTATTCAAAGTCATATCTTTAGCCCCTGGGCCCTGTTATTTTGTACAGGGACATTTTTCGTTGAAAACAAGAGCCTTGCGTGGATGGATGTACTAATCGATTGTTTTGTGCAATAATTCATTCATAGAATTTTTTTGAGAAATATGTCATTTTGAGGGTCTTTCAAGGGACAGAGGTTGGACTTAGTTGTGACCCTTTCCCAAAATTTTTCGCTCTTTTACTTCAACTTTATGTCACTAAAGTCTTAACAAAAATTAGAGAATCCACATCCAAAAATATCCACATATAAAGGCTCCTCATGAATTGTGTATATGTGTATATATATGCCTATGACGGTTTTCCATACATACCCTTACCCTTGCCTAGAGAATTTGATATTATCCAAATGAAGTCCCCTCACATAGAATTCCAAACCCTCATGGCCTATCCACCATTTGAGATGCTACTTTTTACTTTTCAGATGAGCCAAAATTAAAATTAATTTCAGATAGGAAACATAGGGTTTGAAACTCCAATAAGATAGCTATCATATCAATGTAAGAAATCTTCAACATGATAAATTCTCAATCCCAAATACTTCTAAACAAGGCCTAATAGTGCCATTTAGATGTTTGGGAAATATCTTACAAAAAATTCATGTACTGCTTACAAGGAAAATAAATTAACTATCATGTAATTAATAATCTTAACAGGCCAACCTTTTATAAGATTGTGAGAAGACGCGCAGTCGAACAATACTCTCCAATTCCATATCTTGCTACTCTTCTCAACTGCATGTTATGGCTTGTATATGGGCTACCTTTTGTGACCCCTAACAGTGTGCTCGTCCTCACCATCAATGGTGTTGGGTTCGGAATGGAGGCCTGCTATCTCTGTCTCTTCTTCGCCTTCGCCTCCAGGAAACAAAGAGTATGTCATCATGCACCCAACACGTACATCTTCATTGGCTACATTTTACAAGTGCCTTTTAATGTTTGAAATTTAGAGAGTGGGCCCACCAACCATTAAATCTTAAAAGTGATTTGGTGTTTAGCACATTGGCCACATACATATATGGTAGTTGCCTAGTTGGACACTTGATCATTTCTCCTCATGAGAGAGGAGCAGAGTCACACTTGTACGAGTTGTGACGTGGGTTCAATCAATTTGGATCGATCGAGGAATGACTGGGTCTTTTGACCGTGATGATCTCAAGAAGTTCAAACTATTCTTATGACACGCTGTCGTATTTAAGTTGTTGTAATGAGAAGATAATATGAATAGATTGGATTAAGCAAAGATATATTAGTGTCACATTATCTAATTGGGTCGTGAGTATAGTTTGATCGTCAAGATGCGATCATTCTCTTTTCAAGTCTTGAATTATCAGTGATGAAGTAATTAAATTGGATGATTTGAATTGCCAAAATGTGCCTCAAATACGATTCTAATTAGACTGCATGCTTCTAACTAAATTAGGGTTCCTCTATCATTCAATTGACCCTTCTCTATGTATTACTTGTCCAGCTAAACGTATTGAAGTTTCTAGTAGTAGAATTTGCGTTCGTGGCATTGGTTGTTGTCCTTGTTCTGACCCTTGTTCACGTACCAAGCAAGCGAACCTTAATTGTAGGGAGCTTATGCGTCATCTTCGGCACTTGCATGTATGCTGCACCATTGTCTGTCATGGTAAGCTTTTTTTGTCAAATTCAAATGAAAGAGGAGAGATGATAGACATATCATTATAAGAGCACTGGGCCGTCTCAAGATAATACGTGGCCCCAGGCGAAAGTATAAACGAGGCCCCTAGCTTTTATGTGTAACATGAAAAAACCCTCGTCCTTAATCCGGACTTGGGACCGGCAATGTACACTATGAGTAGTACATTGGCGGACTTAAAAAAAAAATTTGGATTTTTTTTTTGGATTTTTATTTTTTTTAGAGCTTGTTGAGGGATTTATTTTTTTAAGTGAATTTAACATTTCTTGCCTTTTGTGATGCAAACTTATTGATCAAGTTTTTGTATTCAAGGTTTTCCAAAATTTTCTTCTTAATAGATAAAATGGCTAACCCGCTTAATCTCTCTTCTAACATAGTTGATCATAAATAAGATTTTATTAACTTTAATTTCGAAAAACTTCTTTCGGTGGAAGCAACTGTAACAGGTACTGTTAATAGTATTCAATAAGCAATATATGAGTTTGGAAAAGACTCAATAGTATCCTAATTAATGGACCCCATGAGTCAAGGTTGATTTGAAATGCCATTTTATGAAAAACAGGGTATTTTTTTTTTATAAAAAAAGGACTTATTTGTAATTCTGATTTTATGAAAATTTTTCAATGATGGAATTTTTCGATGATTTCAGTTTCATTAGAAAACGGGTCAAATTGTGATCAATTTTCTCTTCTAACTCGAGTTCATTTGAATTCATTTTAGATGATTCCCAGCGAAATTTGATACCTTTAAAAATGTACTTATTTTAGAATACTTTTATTTTTATGATTCTGTTTTCTGCTTCTTCTTCGTCTATCTTCTCTGGTTTTGGTTTTCAAATGTACCATGATTTTCTCTTTTAGCTTTATCATGTTAATGTTACTAATCCAATAAAATTATGAGGCCCTCTCATGGTGAGGCCCCCACCACTTGCTTCACCTGCCTATATGGTGAGCCGGCCAATAGCAATTAGGGTCTTGATTTCTGCTTCTAGCAATTCAAATTTGATGAGATATCATGATGAAAACATATTGCAGGATAGATTAGTTATAATGATTTTGTTTCTTATGATGTGCAGAAAATGGTTATTCAAACTAAAAGTGTGAAGTACTTGCCCTTTTATCTGTGTCTTGCGAACTTCGTCAATGGACTCTTTTGGGCAGCTTATGCACTCCTCCGCTTTGACATCTTCATCTTAGTAAATTGAATTTCCTTGTGTTTTGCATGTTTTTTATTTTATTCACACATCATTTTCTCATTTTGCTTTTGCTAACTCATGCATATCAGTTAATACAGTCTAATTTAATTGTTTGTAATCATGGTTTTAAAAATCGGCCAATAAAAACAAACAAACCAACGCTAGCTGTAAGGGCAAATGACCAACAACATTTACAACATGATATTTGCATAATACATATGATATCATATATTTATCTATGTTTCTCTATATCATAATTAAACGATGGAGAGACAGAGAGTGTAAGTCTTTTTACTTATTTATTCCAAAATCAGAATTAAATAGCCTGGTGCGCTACATAGTTGTATTAGGGATGGATTTGGTAATGGTTATTTCTTTCCTGTATTTTGTGTGTGTGTTTTTTGAGGCCACAGAAAAATACAACTACAACCATGGAGAGAACCTAGGGACCAAATCTTGTGCAGTTGGGTGAGATTTGGGATATTGGGCTATCCCTATGTTCTCATGTTTTTTCTTTTTCTTTTTTTAATTTTGTGTTCTCATGTTTTAGAACCACTTCCTAATTTGTTCATGAATACAATTACATGCCTAGGAGTTCTAATTAAATGCATTCCTAAGTGGCTAAAACTGAATAAACAAATGTATAAGATCAAAAAATGGTCATTAAATTATTATCCTTTAATTAAAAATGAATTCTCATCCATTGCCCTATAAATCAAACAATAGGAAAATGAAGGTCACGTCTATATCTTTACCTTATATCCTTCACATTTCTCCCTATTTAATAATCCCTACTTGAGCCTATTTTACCTTAAATTCATAGGAGTCCAATTCCATCCATAATGCACTCCTTGTTGACAAGGTGTAATTAGAAAAATAGCGTGTTAGTTAGGTTGTGCACGTATTTGCTAATTAAGGATCATCATCATCATCATCATCATCTCATAGAGCTTTATCTCATCAATATAAGATAAAATAATCATGTTAGGAGTAACTCTTCTAACTTTGATTGGGATGCAGATTCCAAATGGGTTGGGCGCAATTTTTGGTGCCGTCCAGTTGGTTCTGTACGGATTCTTCTATCGCACAACAAATTGGGACGACGATGAAGATGACATGCAAAAGTCCGATCTACAATTGCCCACAAAATCAGGTGGAACCATGTAGTGGCAGTCTCCATTGGTCTTGATTATCATGATACAAACAGCCTTTTCTACATTTCTCACCCGATCTTGCCATTTTTCTGTTTTTCAATGTTCCTGTTTCTTCCCGTTCAAGTAGACTCTCTCTCTCTCTCTCTCTCTCTCTCTCTCTCTCTCTATGTGATGTATCAGCTGAACCTGAACTGCTATGTGTGTAATCCTCTCTCTCTCTCTCTATGTGATGTATCAGATGAACCTGAACTGCTATGTGTGTAATCCAACTGTAACTAACTTTACAGTAATATAACAGATCACTCTCCTCTTTAGCAGTTCAAAAAAACCAAACTGTTTGTACCTTCTTCTTGTTTCTTCTTTTGCTTGAAGGCAAAGTATAAAATAAAAAGGAGAAAATTAAGAATACAAAGGCCAAAGCCCCAAAAGCTTTTTTTTTTTTTTTTGCTAATGGTAAAATTGTATTGAAAAGAGAGGGCAGAAGCCCCAGGAACAATGAGAAAAAAGAATAGAGCAGGGAGGAAAGCCATTAAAAGAAACTGAAAAAGGAAACAGGGCTCTTCCTACAAAGGGGGCCAACTTTAAACACCTGCAAGCAAAAAGGGGCTAAGCCTTAAAGGGACCCAAACAGAAGGGGCAACTTCCAACTTCACAAAACCAAAAGAAATAAAAAAGAGTCCAACAGACCAAACAGAACATTCCAAATTGCCCGAACATAACCAAGGCCTTCGACAGCAACAGGACCTGATTCCCAGGCCCCCCACCCCCACCCTACCCATAGCAGGCTCCAAGAGGCACACCTGCAGAGAGAAAGGACAGCCAAGAAGAAGGCTAAACACCCCACCCTAAGGACCTCAGAATTGGATGGGAGGGAGGAGACATACCAGGCGATGAGCAGAGCATACCACTGCAGCTGTAGATGAAGAGCTTCTGGGCTGACACCAGAGACGGCTTTTTACTGCGGTGCTTAGCTTCATTCCTTAAGAGCCATAGGGTATAGATGACTTGGAAGAAAATAGCAGCTGCAGGCTTTCTTCCATTGGCATTTAGCAGCTGCAGGCTTTCTTCCATTGGCATCTACATCCTTGATTAACTCTGTCCAGACAGAAGAGGGCGATAGGGGATGAGCTTGAGGAGAGCCCTCTAGGCTGAGAAGCCATGACCAAAGCTGCTGAGCTATGGAGCAGGAGAAGAAAAATGTGTGAATCAAATTCTCTATTGCTGTAGCAAGAGTAGCATCTGGATTGAGAAGCAACAAAACAAGTCCCAAAGAGCCAAAAAAGAATCAGGAAAGGAAACATATAAAGAAAAAACAAAATACATGTGAAAGAATTAGAGATTAACTCCTACAAATTGAATAAGACTATCACAAGGTGGCCGGCCTTTGAACAGAGCTGGGGAGACATGAAACTGAATCAACAATCTGTGCAATAAGGCGCCTTCTGGTAGAGAGTTGAGAAACAGTTGGAGTTGTTTCTAACACACCATATGCAAAATATGGCATTAAAAAAAAAAAAAAAAAAAAACCATCGCAGCCCATGACTTAGAGGGATCACTTCGGTCTTTAGAGATGGTTCCTTGATAAATGAAGTTTCAACTCAAGGTATTTGTCATGATTTTTCACCTCTATCTAAGGAAATGAAGGATAACCATCTTCATAAATAGAACATTCAAATACTTAATATTCAGATGATTAAAATCAGTGATGCCACGACCAATCCGAGCATTTTGTGTTGGAAAATTCCATCATGTGGGGCCACACATGTAACCATTAAATGTGTTATGCTATCTTTGGTTAAGCCTAATTGAAGTGATCTAATTAAGACTTAAAGTTTTAAGGCTTAAGGGTATAATTGTCATGGGATTAATGTGTAGATACCAGAATACTAATTCTAATTTGATGAGGGGACAAATTAGAATTAGCAAATCTCATTATTATATATTAGGGTTATGGTCCCCAATTCATATGGTAAGTTCTTATTCTCTCTGACATCCCATCATCAGAAAGAAGGTTTCTCTGGACAACCATATTGGATTGGAAGATCAACAACCTGCGAATAACTTTCATAATGGATCAAGGTATGTTTTTTCGCTTTACATCTCTCGATGATTTGACATGGAGGATCTTGGTTGTTTAAGTTTTTCTGGATCATAGATCTAGATCTTGTTTTCTAACAAGTGGTATCAGAGCATCTCCATGTTAAGCCATTGGAAATCAAGTATTTTGTTTCTAATCAAAATCTCAAGCACTTGATCTCCTCTCTTAAATATTTAATCAAGTTGCCGTCGCCCATCAAGCAGATTTCTGTTGTTGTTTTATTTATTCAATGGATCTTGTTTAATTTCATAAAGACATGTGCCAAAACTTAGATGAAGACAAGAAAACGTGTAAAAGTTTAACTTCATTGGGACATGAGCAATTTTATGTCTTGTTGGCTCCGTTGGATTTTTACATCAAAGTCCATGGATCAAGCACATAAGGCATTCACAGATTACATGTGCCATCAAGCCAATTTTTTTTTATTCATGCTATTGACTTGATACACCTAGGGACATGTGTAGAAAAGTCTTCTGATTCACTACGGATTAGAATAGTTTTCTGATTCACTACGGATTTTGAGGTCATCTTCCATCTATGGTCCCCAATTCATATGGTAAGTTCTTATTCTCTCTGACATCCCATCATCAGAAAGAAGGTTTCTCTGGACAACCATATTGGATTGGAAGATCAACAACCTGCGAATAACTTTCATAATGGATCAAGGTATGTTTTTCCGCTTTACATCTCTCGATGATTTGACATGGAGGATCTTGGTTGTTTAAGTTTTTCTGGATCATAGATCTAGATCTTGTTTTCTAACATTTTGCCGATTTCTTTTTAAACGGAAAAGTAATAAGGTGGGGTATGGTTTAAGTCCAGCTGGTCCATGTTCCACTCCTGATTAAAACAAGAATAGCAACTACAAGCATACTCGATCAAGACTAAAAAAAGGTAAACGTGGAGTACTAAAAATGAGACTAACTCTAGAAAATGGGCCCAACTGACCCTACAGCATATGGTCCGACACTCTTTCTAAAAGCCCAGAAATGGTCTCTAACATGATCTCATAAATCTTCAATGGGATTGCCAAACTTTCAATTAATTCGGGATACTTGATTGGGGCTAATGAGCCTGAGCATCGGAAGTGGCATGGAAAGGCTTGCATGTGGATTAGAAAAGCATGTAATATTAAGTTGATCGAATGATCCTAACTTTTAGTTTTTTGTCATTAAAATTAATTTAGTAGTTGTATATATTAAAATTTAGTAGTTGTATAACCCCCACCCCAATAAAATGCCTTCTTATTAGTAGGTCCAACATATGAAAGCCAAAGTGAGAGCGCTAGTAAAAGATTTTGACGTTTCCACAAAATAATCATTTGAGACACTTACATCAACATACACAAAGAAACCTTTGATCTAACTATACCATTAAAAAGACACAAAAAAATTGACCTAACTATCGAATTCCAGTGTATGGTGTATGGGAGTTTGGATCTAAATGAAATTTCTATCAAAGAAAAACCCTAGAGGATTTTATTGAAAAAATCCCCTTAAACTTGGTGAAGATAAAAAAGCCCTCAAATTTCAATATCGACCAAAACGATTATATACGTTATTGAGCTTGTGAAGAGGATCCATGTTCCGATTTTGACCTTGGGGCCCACAAGTTTCAGAAAATCAAATCTTAGGGGCCCACAAGTTTCAGAAAATCAAATCTTAGGGTCCACATTTAATCACAATTAACTTGAGATCCACAAATGATCAACGGCTGTAATTTAATATGTTGGCCATGCTTTGGCTTCTAAAGAGGTTCTACGGTTCAGGTTGATATTAAGAGAGCAAGCTTCTAAAGAGGCCTCTATGGTTCAGGTGGATATTAAGAGAGACACATCTAAGAATAATTAGAAAAAATCGGACGTTTATGTTCCAAAGTTTTTCTCCAATTTCTCCGGATCTTAGATTTGGTAGCATAGCAGTTATCAAGATTGTGAAGAGGATCAACGGCTCGAATTTTGACCTTGAGGCCCCAAAACTCTATAAAACTGGATCTAAGGGTCCACTTTTTTTACACATATCTTGAGATTGTTGAATGATCAATGGTTTAAATTTGCTTCAATTGCCATTTTTGGGCTTTGAAGGTATCCAATGGTTCGGATTTTGATTTTGTTCCCTAGAATTTAAAAAAAAAAAAAGAAAAAAGAAAAAGCAATGAGTCGTGTTTGAGCATTGTAGCTCGGCCTGAGTCCACTTTAGACAGCTTTGTGTGTGTATGACAAAGTCATGCTTCATGGCCCTCCCGAAATAGACATGCATATATTGTCTATTGTCTGCTTCATATAGACATTTTGGTGGCACCATCCAAATCAGTAGCTGACCTACATGTTACCATACAGGTGCGAGTGCATTTAGCACTTTACTAGAATAATAAAAGTAAAATAAAGCATATATTCTTCAAATAAGATGTCACATCAAAAGCACTTTAATTCAAAATTTCATCTATTTTTTTAAAAAAAAATAAAAAAACAATCATCTTTATCCACTAAAAGACAAAAAAAAAACTCTACTTTTTCATACAAAAAGACTAAAAAATTTTATACCAAACAACTAAAAATAAAATACCATTATAACCCATTTATATTTTATTCACGCTCTTTACTTCACTCCATTTCACTTGATTTTAAAAGTAAAATTACCAAATGGGCCCTTAGAAATTTTATTTTATCATTTCACTTCTTAACTTAACCATTGCGCACCCAAATGAAAATATGAGGTCCCTCATTGATCCAAATGGTCTTATTTCTTTAAACCTTTATTTAAAGCCTCTTTGAGACAATGGACGCATGATTTAGAGTTGTCAAACGCCCCCATAGCTTCCAAGCTCAAAAGGACAAAACAATAAAAATAAAAATCTTCAAAAAATTAAAGAAGACTTGAGAGACAACAGGTTGCTAAGCTTTCTCTGTTCTAAGAAACTGAAAACGACCAGAGAACATCTGCAAATCTGTTTGGGAGATCAAGAAGAGGAATGCAGGAGACCACTTGAGATTGCCCAGATCAATAGAAGCTGAAACGACCCAAAAGACACGAGTGTATCCTCTCTAGAAATGGCTGTGGATTCAATAGAGACCTGCAATTTTACCGAGGTCTCTAAAGAGTAGTGAATGATTTGTTGGTGACAACTGAAGCAGAAGCTGCTGCTGGTACAGCGGGTTGTCACAAGGGGCCACTAAAATTCCATGAGGGGGGGGGGAAGGACTAGAATACCATGAGAGAGAGAGAGAGAGAGAGAGAGAGAGTTGCAGGGACAGGTGGGCCATGCGTGAAACAACCAAAAAATTTAAATTTGAAACTGGATATGATATCAAGAGTTGCAGGGACAAATGGATTTGCACGAAAGAGTAGGCTGAGGCGGTGGGGAAAAGAAAGAGACTGTTCTCCAGCAAATACGATATGATACCGTTTTCAAGTTTTTTCAAACGATTTAAATTTGAAACAATCAAACAGGTTTCTTGTGTGCTTTAACTCATCCCATGAAAATGTGGAACGGCACAGTGCCAGAGGGATAACAGGACCAATTTTACATAATCTACCTTCACTTATCCTTGGATTGAATTATAAATAAATAAATAAATAAACATCTCCATTAAAAATTGAGGTTATCAAATTAAAAGTTAGAATAACTTGGTGGTGCTGATTTTTTTTGTTACCCCCTTTTGTAAGGAGACTTTTCCATCAGTTTTTCAATGGACCCCATGAGTTGGACTGCATGTAATCAATATGCAAATAAATATTCTCCTACATGTTGGGGTGGATTTAACACCACAAAGGCCGGCACCATATAACATGAACTTGGTATAGATTGCCAGCAATTTTATATTAAGGGTTACCACAGGAGCTAGGGGTGGCGAATTGGTAGGGTCAGGTCAAAATGAGTGGAGTTGAGTCAGTTGACTTTGGCTATCCACATTCCACAAATTGAAGGTCAAACCATATCCTACCTGTTTCTTAAAACGGATAAGGAACCCAAGCCGCATCCAACGCGAGTCAATCCAACCTGCGGAACTTCTTCATCCAACTTGGGTCAATATGTTAAAACAAATGCAATCATACCGAACTTGTAGAAGTCTAAGCCCAAGTCCAGCCCGTCTAAAAGTATCGAGGTTATTTGAGCTTAGTTGTAGAGCAAAAAAGGCCCATGGAATAGATATATTAAGGCACCATACTGTTTAGATTTGCAGGTCGACACCAATAATCCGACTCATTTAATTAAATGCGTTAGCAGGTCAATCCTAACCTGACCCATTTTACAATGACTCAAATTTGTCTTAGGAATGATAAATGTGTTTGGATGCAGGGTTATGCAGATCAAAATCATGTCAAATATGGGTCAGGTCATGTTCACACGTCCAGACATATTTTGCCACCTCCTAACAACATCATCTTGTTGTTCTGATGTGGCTGTCCAAAGTAAGTAACCATATTTTAAATCCATCTCCATCTCCCACGATCGATTTCGATTTCGATTTCATCCTAAGGGAAAAATGGTTGTTCTTCAAAATCTACAGCTAATAAACGTTGAGATCTTGGTATATTTGACTCCCACCTGTCTCTCTCCTGAATAACTAACAGAGTTTATCTTTTATATTGTGATTTTTGAACCGTGAGGGTTGGTGCTGTTTTTAAGCATACTAGTGAAAAGATATAGGAAAAGTTGTTAGTTTGGATGAAGATATAATCCAAACATTTATAAACAAACTCACTGAAACATTCATACAAACTCACTCAAGAATTCATTACTCTTGTTCTACACCTCTATCTACTTCCTCTCCATTTACGTGTTAAAAGAGATGGTTACTGCTAATGCTGCACGGAATATCGTTGGGATCATAGGTAGTGAAACATTTTGATCTTCTCTTCCTCTAACTGCTATCACCTTGTTTCTTTGCTCTCTCTCTCTCTCTCTCTCTCTCTCTCTCTCTCTCTCTCTCTCTCTCTCTCTCTCTCTCTCTCTCTCTCTCTCTCTCTCTCTCTGTTTTTTTTTTTTTGTTAGTGGAAGTTATTATTATTATTATTACTATTATGAGAATATGAGAACGAATATTGGACTAATCTATATGCAAAGAGAAAGGGTGAAGGGGTGGGAAAAGAATGGAACTTGAAGCTTTTGAAGTTTTTTTTTCTGACTCTGTCTGCAGTAGGCAGAAGTCTATCATGGGAAATCTATTATTTTTTCCTTGTTATGCATAAAAGTTATAACACCAAATGATAGAAGAATATACTTCAAAAAATAAGAATAACATTTCTATCTCTTGTATAATCCCATAGTTACACAAATGTACCCTTAATTTTTCTCTCTCTTTAATTTTCACCCCGATATATTTTTTTTGAAAATCTTTGATCCAAACTGACACACTCTACTCATATACACCCATGTTCCCTCTTCTTTTATGTATCATTATTATTTTATTATTTTCTACTTTGAACCCTTATAACAAGGAAAACTATAACCAGTAACTAGTGAGTCTCACAAGGAGATTCTCCTCTACTCAGGAGCTAAGTTCGCTCATAGTCATCCAAACAACCTTGACATCTCATTTCTCTGTTTTTGCAGGAAATGTCATCTCTTTCGGCTTGTTTATCTCTCCAGCGTAAGTCTTTTAATATTTCCCGTAAATTATATTATTTGCCAAGAGCTTGTTTGTGTAACTGGTGTAATAAGTGTTACTTTGTTCCAATAGAAAATAAGACAACTTTTCACAGAAAATAAAGATAATAAGACTACTGCTGAATCTGGATCCTCCCAGGCTCTTAACTCAGAGAAATCATGAGTTGAAAGAGTGGAACAAAGACTGGTAACCGTATTGCACAAAATTAATGCCCTCATCATTCATGGGATGTCCCCTAACAACCACTTATAAATATGATTAAAATTGTGTTAATCATGTTATTCATAACATGTTCAATCTTTTGGTGGCCCAACTCTTATTTTTGAGCGGTTTAAATTTTCGATAGATTGGATCTCACTGTGGGCAGATGCAAAAGGCCTTTAGTATTGTGATTGTGGGTCCAAAAAGCCTCTACCCATGGAATAGCATTGGAGATATCAAAATGGTGTATTCCCACCGGTTAACAGGATAATGATTGTTATGATTTTAGAACATTTTTAAATTTTAACATGATTCTACCAAATCCATGAAATGAATTCAGTTAGAAAAATAACATTTTTTACTGACAACTTTGCAGGCCAACCTTCTATAAGATATGGAAGAAAAGAGACGTGGAAGAATTCTCTCCAATCCCATACCTTGCAACCTTACTCAACTGCATGCTATGGGTGTTCTATGGTCTCCCTATTGTGACTCCTAACAGTTTCCTTGTTGTCACTATCAACGGTGCTGGGCTTGTGCTGGAGGGCATCTACCTCTCCATGTACTTCGCCTTCTCAACAAAAAAACAGAGAGTATGTTATCTTGCAGCACATCTTCTTAGAGAGTGTTATAAGGGTAGAAAATCTCAACACCATTTATGAATTATAATGGTAGAACATGTCAATGGACTATGGCCCACTTTCCAAATACAAAAGGAATGGGAGGGTGAAAAACTGAATTACAAGGGTCAGCTTGGGTCAAGCCGACCCGGTCCACATTTAATGCAGGGTTAGTCCGACTGAGACATCATGGATGTGGGTTGGGTTAATTTTAAAAAATGGTTGATCCCTTTTGGGGGTCTATTCCTACCCAAATTAGCCCGACCCGATTCGTTTTGCCGACCCATTTACCCAAATTATTTGGTACTCAAATCTATTTCGAATAGTAAGGCTATATTTCATTTGGTCCCAGAACCAAAATAGCCAATCACAAGCTTGGCTCATTTAAGATAAATGAACTATTTTGATCACCAAATATTAAACCAGCAAACCTTTAAACGGACTAGACATGCAGGTCGATCCTAACCCGACCCATTTGAATGTGTTATGAGGATTATACAAATCATGACCTTACCTCCATCCATTTAAATGGGGGCAGTTTTTCTCGACCTGTGACTGATCCGTATATGATTCAGGATCGGGTCAGCAAGTTTGGTCAATTTTGCCAACCCTATGGGAGGAGATGGTTATGTAGTGAAGGTGTGAATTGGAGACTCACTCCCATCTCCAAGATTTCCACTCGCAAATTTGTAACCCTATTTATAAATGAGTTGTGTTTAAGCTGACATCTACTTGACCTATGAGTATTATTTGATGAATGTCAACTTGATTTCTATAGTTCTTGTTTTTCTGTCCTTTTTCAGCTGAAGGCATTAAAAATCCTGTTAGGTGAGATAGCATTCGTGGCATTGGTTGTCACTCTCGTCCTTACACTTGCTCACACTCACAAGAAGCGAACTTTGATAGTTGGAGTCCTATGTGTTATCTTCGGCACCTGCATGTATGCTTCACCGCTCTCTGTCATGGTGAGGATTATTAAGTTTTCTTAGCTAATCATTTTTATTAAAATCTCGAGGTATTAATAGATGTAACATAACATAAATACTTTTCAAAACTCCCTCTAAATTAAAAATCACTTCTTAATAAAAATCACGTCTCCACCTTTTCGTTCCATTTCTTTCAATGATGAAATGTATTAGCGGCACAAACTGTAAAGTGATTAATCATGTTCTGTTTTTTTTTTTTTAATGGGTCATTTGCAGAGAATGGTTATTAGGACAAAGAGTGTGAAATACATGCCATTTTATCTTTCCGTGGCCAACTTCCTCAATGGGATCTGCTGGACGGCTTATGCACTCATCCGCTTCGACATTTTCATCACGGTATGTAACCTATGATTAGGATATTTTAAAATATACAATATATCTTGTCGTATCGTATCTAATACCATGCCTTGAATATGTAAAATCTGTCTCTGCCACATCAATGACATTTCCCTGTTGTATCAGTGCCGCCTGGGACAACATAATATATAACTAGCTAGAGTTCCATATCCTTCTCTTTAAATACATGTTGCGTTTTCATTCATATCTTTCATTTTATCCATTAATAAAGTCAATGGATACAATGTAAAACTGTTGGAAGATGAATTCTACCATTACTTCGTCTTTTTGGGCTGAACAATACTACTAAAATTCAATGGGAATGGATAGTGGAAAGATGAGGCGCCAAGACTACCATCCTTGATCACAAGGGTTGTCCAGTTGGTTGGCAACCCTGCATATGCCAATCTTTACATTTTGCGGGCAGCACTTCACATTTGTATGGGGTATCCTTCCCCCTTTGCATGTGGGCTACTCTTCTCACTTGTGTGGGTTCTTGGGGTCCTACACTCCCTCCCTAATAGGCAAGTTTTGGACTCGGTGTTGTTTTGTAAGTCTAATTTTTGGATTTAGTTGAATTAAAATTGATTGAAATAGATGTTAGAAAGTTTTAGACTGTTTATTAAAGTTAATGTGATATCTCAATTCAACCAGTGTATGGACCTAGGGATCAATCTCTAAGACCGGTGACAAATAAAGTTACCAATCAAGGCCAGGTCTCCGAATTGACACGAGGAAGTAGCTTTCCTTAAATAATGAGTTGGACCAAAATTGTAAAAAGACTATCAAGGATCAAACAATGTTGAGGGTTTTGCTTGTGGCAAATATTGGCCAAACGGGTTCAACTGCAACTGTAATTTTTTTTGCTTCTTTATTTTCTTTATGCAGATTCCAAATGGATTGGGTGCATTGTTTGGTGCGGTGCAACTGATACTATATGGATGCTACTACAGCTCGACAAATTGGGATGATGAAGCCGAGCCCACGTCAGAATTGCAACTGCCCACAACAAAATAAACTTCAAATGGCGCTCATGGATCCGTTTAGTCAGTAGTTGAGCCTTTTTTTTAGTTTGTAAAGTTTATAGGACAAAATAATCATCCCAATTTGTTCTTACTTTTACCAAAGTAGTTCTTGAGTTGGCATTTAGAATTTTAGTGTTGATATTTGGTTTGTGTTTGTCGCATAAGAATCTTAAATTTGATGCACTTTTCATGCTTTTCATGATTTTTGACTAATTTAATTAATGATCATATTATTTTAGTCTTATAACATATATAATCAACTTACTGAACTATGGTCTTCCTTTTATATAATGTGCTGCTTTTTTTTTTTTTCATGTATAGAACTTTTTTTTTTCTTGAAGTTTTTCCCATATGTAAGGGCCTGTTTTAATTAAATAGTTGTAGATTTAAATGTCATTATAATAAAATAATATAGAATAAAAAGATATGTTCTCCACCCAGATTTAATATATGCAGTCCAACTCTTTGGGGCCTATTTGAGTCCACCTTTCATTAGTGCAGGCCCTTTCACACCCTTTCACACTCTGATTGTCCAATTATCTCTGCACCGATTGTTTGATTGAACTATGGTTAAAAAGCATTAAGCATAAAGCTATTAAATCAAGGGCTAGATACTGGTCCCTATCCATAAGGAGACCTTTGCATGTACACCACCCCCACTAATAGAAAGGTATCTTAAGTGGGCCTTAGACTTCATGTAAGCAATATGCAGAAAATAGTGTTATATTGAAATAATTCGTTTGGAAAATTCTGAAGAATAGAACAAATTCTAAGATGTGATGTTTAGGAAAGGAAGATTTTATTAATATATATGCTGAAATTAAAATCAATTTTTAAATAATTTTAGATTTTAAATTAAATTGGGTGGCATGCTTAATAACATGATAAATTACTATCATATCGATTAATATGTACTTGATTTGCTTGTCACAATTGGATTTCTTTCTCTCTTTTTTTCTTTTTTTTTTTTTTTTTGCTGCTTAAAATGGCAGCATTGAGGGGAGTGGATGTTTGATCATTATAACTATAATCATTATTGATTACAGATAATACTTTAAAGTTATAGAAAATATCAAGACGCTTGAATTTTGAACCTTGATGTTATTTAATTTTTCTTCCTTTTTCATTTCTTTTAGTTTTTTTTTAAATGCATTTCTTTTCTTTAATTGGGGCATTTGACGTGCATATCAATTAAATTTGATTTTCATGATTAAAGTGTAAGCTGAAATGGGTCAGTGATCTCGAAGCTGAAATGGGTATATTTTCGATTTGGATTTTTGTAGTCCATGTGTACTTGAAGAAGAAAAAAAAGGAGCATATTGTTAGTCTAAATATATTATTAATTTAAATAACAGTATTTAAATTTGAAATTAAGTTAACAGGTATCTATCTCCATCGTGTTCACCTAATCTGAATAGATATCTTTAATTGGAGATTTACTATACTCCACTATTATGGATTTTCTAGACGATCTCAAAGGGGATGCTGCAATCGAGCTCTAACCCCTAAACCCTATTATCTAGGTTTTCTTGGACAACTCCCTCCCCCTCATAGATTGAGTGCAGCTCTTTTATATCTTGTAAGGAGACCTACCAGGGCCGGCTCACCATATAGGCAGGTGAAGCAAGTGGTGGGGGCCTCACCATGAGAGGGCCTCATAATTTTGTTGGATTAGTAACATTAACATGATAAAGTTAAAAGAGAAAATCATGGTACATTTGAAAACCAAAACCAGAGAAGATAGACGAAGAAGAAGCAGAAAACAGAATCACAGTAAAAATATAAGTATTCTAAAATAAGTACGTTTCTAAAGGTATCAAATCTCGCTGGGAATCATCTGAAATGAATTCAAATGAACTCGAGTTAGAAGAGAAAATTGATCACAATTTGACCCGTTTTTTAATGAAACTGAAATCATTGAAAAATTCCATCATTGGAAAAATTTCATAAAATTAGAATTATAAATAAGTCCTTTTTTTATAAAAAAAATACCCTGTTTTTCATAAATGGCATTTCAAATCAACATTGACTCATGAGGTCCACTAATTAGGATACTATTGAGTCTTTTCCAAACTCATATATTGCTTATTGAATACTATTAACAGTACCTGTTACAGTTGCTTCCACCGAAGAAGTTTTTCGAAGAAGAAAATTTTGGAAAACCTTGAATACAAAAACTTGATCAATAAGTTTGCATCACAAAAGGCAAGAAAGGTTAAATTCACTTAAAAAAATAAATCCCTCAACAAGCTCTAAAAAAAATAAAAACCCAAAATAATAATAAAAAAAATTCAATTTTTTTTTAAGTTCGCCAATGTACTACTCATAGTGTCATGGCCGGTCCCAGTCCGGATTAAGGACGAGGATTTTCTCATGTTACACATAGAAGTTAGGGGCCTCATTTATACTTTTCGCCTGGGGCCACAGATTGTCTTGAGATGGCCGTGAGACTACTAATATATGAGTCATTCAAACCATCTTAAGTGAAGAACCCACATGAGAGTGCGGTCATTGGGCCATACTTAAGCCCAAAAATTAACTTACTCTCAATGGGATCCTTAAATTATGAAGTTGGGTTAAATTGAATTGGCTATATCGCAATTAGTCGAGTTAAAGTGCATTCAAGTTGAGTGGAAGGTTAGCAAGAAGATATTAGACCCAACCCAACCACTTTCATAATTGGGCCGCCTCTAGAATTTGGTCAACTGGTTATTGACATAGTATAGTGTGCGTGGATTATGTTGGCCATATATAGTTCAATTATTCCGGTAGGAAAATTTAGGGACTACATCTTTGCAAATCTCTCAAGTGATTTTATTGGAAATAGTAAATGGTTGTGTATAGAGTAGGGAAATATAATCCGACTCAATCACGACAAGTTATTTGTTTTGGAAGATGCATATCATTTTATCAGTCAAAGGCCAAGGCTTCTTTGATTACTCTAATAAGGATACCCATCCAAACCTAATCGAAGATGAACTCATCCATTTCTTATCATAGATTGAGGTTGGCTTGAAGGGTGACTCTAAAGAAGGTATCAGTTAAACTCAACTCAACCAATTTCTTAATTAAACTGTATTGTAAGTTGTTGCTCAATTGATTAGGAACATTATATAAGGTGCACGGGCAGATCAGTTCAAGATCTCCTATAAAAAGAAACGATATTAATTAGATGAGAACCGTGGGATAGCTCTGGTGGAACAGTGGTTCTATTTTTGTAAGATCCTTCAATGCTAGTTGGAAAACGAGATTGCGTGCATGAATCTAATAATTTTGTTGCTGTTCCCGAGCATGCTTGTGTAAAAACATGGTAAAAAGTGGGTGAGTGTGGATAATGTGAAATTGATTTACAAGCTATCACATTTATAAACAAACTCACTTGCTCTATATCTTTCTCCATTTTTCTCTGGATCAGCTCACAAACTTCTCTCTCTCTATCTCTCTCTTCATTTGCATCAGAAGAGATGGTTACTGCAAATGCTGCACGGAATGTCGTTGGGATCATAGGTAGTGAAACATGTTGATCCTCTCTTCCTCTTACTGGTACTGCTACCTTGTTTCTCCATAGATTTTGTACCTTTTCTGTTGTTATTGTTATTGTTGTTGTTGTTACGAGAATAGAGAATGCACCACTGACTGATCTATATGCAAATCCAAGGGAATAGAAAGGAACTCGAAGCATTTGAAATTTTGTTCCAACTCCATCTACAGCAGAGAAGAAGTCTCATTGAAAATAAGATCCTCTATTAAAGAAAATCTATTCATTTTTCTCTTTTTCTCATGGGAAAAGTTGTCACACCAATTGATAGAAGAATAGGCTTCACAAAAAGTCACCAAATGATACAAGAAAAATCTATTCTTTTGTTTATATTTTATGTTGGAGATTTTCTTGCATGGTTGCTTTATCCTTAATTTAATTTACGGTTCCCGACTGAAAAAAAGTCAAAATAATATTTATCTATGTTGCAGAATCCTCTAGCTACACAAATGTATCCTTAATTTGGACAGCTTTCTCCATCTCCATGTTTATTTTACGCCTCTTTATCTGATCAAATAAGACCCTACTGCCTTTAACATTAAATTTTTGTTCTTTGCATTTTTATTTGTTTCACAATCAAGCATTTTGGCAATTCAACTCTGTGCACAGATTGTGTGACCATAAGAAACAAATATTTATATTCTTGACCCTACACTCCCATTCAGGCTTGTTCGGATCCAGGTTGCCCTGCAGAAGTTTACCTTTCATATACTGTATTTACATGAAATTGGTTACGAGAAATAGTTGATCTGTTTGTGCAATTTATTAGCCTTATGAGATTTTTCTCTCTTTTGTGTATATGAATCATGTTTGCAAGAAATTAGTTTGGTGATCCATACAAAAACTGAAAATAAATTTCTCCTTGACAATCCTCCATAGGAATTAATATGCTATACTAGTTGCTATAGACATCTAATATTTATTTCTATTACATTTTTTCCCACTTTTATGTTCTTGGAATCTATCATTATTTGAAGATAATAAACATTTCCTTTCGAGTTTTTTGTACCTATTTTTAAATGTATGGAAAAAAATTATTTTTAATTCTAGTGATTTCCACTTTAAATTTATATTAATTTATTATTTCACAAAAGAAAACTATTCTGACTTTATTTTCCAATGTTTGAAAATTTTATGCCAATAAAACTTTAATTACAACCAATTCATGAAAATGATTATATTTATAAAAATATGACCCCTATTAGTCTTTTTTTTTATATTTATATGCATATTTATGCCCATGCTTTAAGCATGCAAGGATGGACAAGCTACTCTATAGTTAACCTCCTTTCTAGTACTTTTTGCTCCCAAGACTAGGCTAGTTTGTTGTTGGTCATTTAATTAATGACCAAGTATACACAACAGCACCAACTGTATCTTCTAGTCCCTTGATAATCTTTGTTGGTGATGTTAGAAATTTCCTTCTAAAAGAATAAGGACCATGCATAAATAGATGGGCCTGCATGCATCCTCTGAGTATCTCCCTTGAATTTATGATTTGAAGGAGTGGAACTCCACAATGGGGCCTATTCTTATAAAAACATGAGCTGGTGAGAGCATCCTCACCAAGAAAGTAATATTTTCCCCTTTCTAAAAAAAAAAAGGTATGCAATTTCCCCGCAATTTTACTGAAGTATATGTTGGCCCCAACATATGATTGACTGTATGATGAATTACTGTTAAATAATTAGGATTAATAATGCAAATATTCTAGTAATTGTATTATTCATAATAAGGTCAATCTTATATTGGAGCTAGCCAACTTCTATAGGAGAAAATTTTTGGGACATGCATGATGAAAGTAAGGGTATTTTATTTTTAAACCGTTTGAGTTTCCAATAGGTGATTCCAGTGTAGATTCTACTCCTCTTACTAAGGAATTCTATAATTAGAGGATACCTGTTGTAGAGACTAGAACAGATAAAAATGATGTAAAATTAGAAGATATCACTCGTTTGGCATGAGCGTGAATCAAGGGACGTTTGGCATGAGCGTGAATCAAGGGACGTTAGTAGTGAGTTTTCACATGGAGATTCTCCTTTACTCGAGAACTGAGTTCTCTAAACCAAACAACCACTGACATCTCATTTCTCTTTTTTTACAGGAAATTTCATTTCTTTCGGCTTGTTTATCTCACCAGTGTAAGTCATACTATTTCCAGTAGATTATATTGATGTCCAGAGCTTGTTTGTGTGGCCAATGGAATGAGAAAAAGTGGATTTTTTTTTTAAGAAAAAAAAGGGGGGGCATTTGGACTACTTTAGGACCTCCGCCTGAAATAAGTCTAGGTGCATGGACCAGGGGCCAAGAATTCTGTAAATTAGAGACTTTAAACGATAATATTAACGGACCTCTGGCTAATTTTTTTTTTTTAAAAAAAAAAAAGGGATCGAGTACCTTGGTGACAGCATATAAAAGTGTGTTTCAACTTTGCCCATTATTGTATCCTTGATGGGATATTCATTCTAAGAGAATTTTGTGAATAGCTAATCTAAAATGCCTCTTATATATAATTGTGCTTGTGGGTGGCAAAATCCGGCCGGTGGAAAATCATTGGGGAATCTTGTAGAAGGACATGGACCCTTTCCCAAAAGATTTCAAATTGGTTGGTTTTATCAATCCCAACCGTTAATAGGGTAATTGCTATGATTTTAGAACATCTTTAACATGATTTTTCCAAATCAGTGAAATGGATTCTAGGAGTTTTGACATATTAGTCTTCCTTGAATCCAGTATTCTTAATTTCATAACCGAAATTTAGATAATATCAAAAGAGTCGCTTGACGCTAGTCAACCTTAATTTTTTTTTTTTTTTACTATTTTTCCCCAAATCTCATGATATCATAGGAACAATGTATGTCACAAAAATCGATAAATCCCAAGACATCAAGGGACTGTCCCATGATGTCATGGCTTTTATGTAGCATCTTAGAAAAAAAAAACTCAAATGATAGGACCTAAGAATTGGTGATCAAATGTGTATTTACTTTTCACAAAATATCTTTTTTCATATTATTTAAAAATAAATTCTCTTACTAGTTAATGATACAGAAAGTGATAAAACTCATGTTATCAAGGGAATGGTGAAAAAAAAAATTAAAATGTGGACTAGAGTCAAATGACTGTGACATTATCTGAATTTGAATAATAATGAAATCGGAAAAGCTGAATTTAAGGAGAACTAATATGTTAAAACCCCTAAATTCTTTGAGAAAAAAAAGAAGAAAAGTGAAGGAGAAAAAGAGTGACTAATAACATCTTTGCAGGCCAACCTTCTACAAAATATGGAAGAAACGAGACGTGGAGGAATTCTCTCCAGTGCCATACCTTGCAACCTCACTCAACTGCATGCTATGGGTGTTCTATGGTCTCCCTTTTGTGACTCCTAACAGTGTGCTTGTTCTCACCATCAACGGTGCTGGGCTTGTGCTAGAGGCCATCTACCTCTCCATGTACTTCGCCTTCTCAACAAAAAAACAGAGAGTATGTTATCTTGCAACACATCTTCTTCCACCTCATCGTCTTAGAGAGGCCCACTTGGTACAATCACCAACATTATCAGTTTGCATGATGATGGGCTAAAAAATCTTTCTTGTTGGATAATAATGGTTATATCAGTTTTTTTTTTTTATATCTCTTTTTTTTTCCTATAGATGAAAACTTTAGCTTGATTCCAGTCCCTACGAGATGAGATGGTTATGCTTTGAAGATGTGACTTGGTGTACATAGCTGTCAAATCCATTTCGGTTTAGCTTTCAAGATGGAACGTACATTTTGATAATTTGAAATTTCAGCAGAACTTTTTAGAGTAACTTTTTGGAATAATAAAAGTTAAAAAAGATATATATATATATATATGTAAAAAATAGAAAAATAAAAAGAAAATATATTTCTTAATATGGATATTGAAAAAGAAATAAGAAATTAGTAAGAAATGTGCTACCAACTGAAATGAACCGGAATAGATTGGAATTCAAACCAGAATGTTTTGACCCCATTCTATTTCAGCCGAAGGACCGAATGAAATACTCCTACCATTCCAGCCGAAACAAAACGGAATTGACTACTATATTTAGTGACCACTCCCATCTCAAAATTTTCCACTCGCAATTTTGTAACCCTAATAATGAATTAGCCGGGTTCATGTTAGGCTCATATTGACATCTACTACGGCCTACGAGTACTATTTGATGACTTGTCAACTTGATTTTTCTCTTCTATCTTTTCAGTTGAAGGCATTAGCAATTCTATCAATTGAGTTAGCATTCATGGCATTGGTTGTCGTTCTCGTCCTTACACTTGCTCACACTCATAAGAAGCGAATGTTAGTAGTTGGAATCTTGTGTGTAATCTTCGGCACCGGCATGTATGTTTCACCGCTCTCTGTCATGGTGAGGATCATGTCTACAATCTTTTCTTATCTTTGCTGTTCTTTCAATGAGGGAATGTATCAAGGACACAAACTGTAAAGTGATTGATCTTGTTCTATTTTTCTCATGGGTCATTTGCAGAGATTGGTTATTAGTACAAAGAGTGTGAAATACATGCCATTTTATCTTTCCCTGGCCAACTTCCTCAATGGGGTATTCTGGACGGCTTATGCACTCATCCGCTTCGACATTTATCTCACTGTATGCAGCCTACAATTCAAATAGTTAGAGATATGCATTATAATTGTCAATTGTTATGTCGTATCTGAAGCTTTATTTTTTATGTGTGAAATTTGTTTCTTTCCACATCCATGACATTTCCCTATATATCATATTATACTGCTGCAGCTGGACACCATAATACATATAACTAGAGTTTCATGTCCTTCTCTTAATACATGTTGCGCTCTCATTCATATTTGGGGGGTGCACAAAAGATCCGTTGATCCGGAAATTCGATCCGATCTGCGGATTCAATCCGATCCGATCCGTTGGCATTAAATATAAATAAAAAAATATAAGAGGTCTAAATATTAATTAAGATGTCTAAATTTAAAATAAGAAAAAAAAATTAAGGGGGTCAAAATGTAATTTTTTTACAACATATATGATATTTTTCTTTTAAAATTAGATTGAACAGATTAATCAGATCCGATCCGGTCCTCCACGGGTCAGATCGGATCGGATTTTAATAGTCTCGGATTGGTGACAGATTTCAAATATGTCAATCCGTTAGTAACGGATTGGTGATGGATTTGGCCCAATCCGCACCATTCCGATCCGTGTACACCCCTAATTCATATCCATGTATTCTATCCATTAGTAAAGTTAATGGACCAATGAAAAAAATCGTTGAAGATGAATTCTACTATTACTTCGTTTTATTTGGCTTCCATGCTTCGAGAATTGAATGGAAATCAATAAACCTCAGCAATTGTTCATTTGTATTTATAATATATAGGAATTGGATATATGGGATTTATGCCTTAAAAGTGGTTAAAAATGAAGTCAACACACTCATGGTTGAGTGGTATTGGCACCTAGTATCTCATACATGCCTAGTATCTCTATTTGAAATATATCAAACTTGCCGAACAAGCCTTAATAAAAAAAAAAGTTACTCTTTTAAAACAATCATGATGTCAAATGCAATGGGAGACCTTTATGTTTTTTTTTTTAATAAGTTTGCCGATATGACTTTTACTATATGACAAGGTTTTTTTTTTTTTTTTTTTTTTTTTTTTACAATGGAGGGTGTCCCGGCCCTTTGGGCCAGAATAATCTCTACAGGCCCAAGGGGAACCAGGTAAATCCCTTGTTGTCCCAATATGGTAGTACAGTTTCGAACCCTCAACCTTTAGGTGCAAATCGTGTTCTTAAGCCAACTGAGCTAACCCTCGGGATTACTATGTGACAAGTTTGCCTCTAAATACTCATTTTCCACATGACAAGTTTGCATGTGCCACTTTTGCTCTATGAAAATTGATAACTTTGTCCATATAAATTTTATAATACGACAAGTTTGACCGGACAATCTATTTGTATAATGGTTTAACTAAAACAACTCAATTTCAAATAGATATAATTGAATCAACTTTGTTTCAAAGATATTAGTCAATCCATTAGCAACTAAGTGGTGAGGTATCTCCCTATCCACATAACATCCAGGATCAATCTCTGGATCTGTTGGTTAGGAACTTAAAAGGGTAAGCGAGACTTTACAAGTAATAATTACCAAAGGGTTGAGACTCAACCAGGTCTCCAAATTGACGCGGCCAAGTAGCTTTGCTTGAACTATGATCAAAACTTCAATTTTAAAAAGACTATGTTTATAAAGAGGGCTTTTTTTTTTTTTTTTTTTAGGATGTTTAAAAAGAGACATGATCAAACAATTATAAGGGTTTAATTTGCTTGTAGTGAATACTGGCCAAACGGGTTCAAATGCAACTTTAATCTTTTTTGCTTCTTTCTTTTCTTTATGCAGATTCCAAATGGATTGGGTGCAATTTTTGGTGCGCTGCAACTGATGCTATATGGATGGTACTACAGCTCGACAAATTGGGATGATGATGCCGAGCCCGCGTCAGAAATGCAACTACCCACAACAAAACCTTCTTCAAATGGCACCAATGATGCTGTTTATAGTTAATAGTTACAAACAAACAATCTCCTCTAGTTTTTAAGACTCTCATAACAAAATGATCCTCTCTGAACCAAGTAGTTCTTGGAGTTCACATGCATTTAGACTTTTCGGGCCCGTTTCTTTCCTTGAATTTTCAGAATTTATATATGGTGACTGTCTAGAATTTTCAAATGCTGGAATTCTGAAATGCTACTGAATTTTGTCATTTCTGAGTTCCTGCATGAGAATTCATGAATTCCTAGATTTTCTGAATTCTCTATTTCATAACTAAGGATTTCTGACTGGAATTTTATTCTTGTATACATTGTTTATATACCAATTTCACAATTAAAGCAATAAAAATAAAAAACAACATCCATGCAAAACTCCATTGGTTGGGTGGGTGGGTGGGTGGGCGTCGTATCTATTTGGATGGGTCCTAACATGGCCCCCACTAGGTGGACCTCACAGTCTTACATGATCACTTTATATTTATCACGGTTATCCATTGCGCCCGATGCGCATCTGGAGATGACCCACATAAAAAACTCCTCAACAATCTGAAACTTACCAGCATAGCAGTCAAAGAGATTGCAAATGAAAAAAAAAAAAAAACCTAACCATAAAAATAGCATATAGGTAGTGACATTGAGAAAGAGCCATATGAGAAGAAGAATTTCTAGTTCTTGCCATTTTTACAGAAACCCACATATTCCAATTGATCAACACAAGAAAGAAAAGAAAAGAAAAAAAAAAGGAGAGATGAGAAGAGGAATGTGCAGGAAGAAGAACACTACCTCTCAATCCTGTTATCATGGACTGACAATCGAGAATAGAAGAGACCGTTGGAGGAGATCAGAATTCCACCGTCGCCTGTTCAGAATTCCAGTTGATGTGGAATTCTGAAATGCTCTTTCAATGAGTGGGATTTCAAAACTCTGGTCTACGGCATTTGGGAATGTCTGGAATTTCAAAAGACCCTCAATTGCTGTAGTGAAACATGGAATTTCTGCCAGAATTTTCAAAATCCGTCAACAACCTGAAAACCTGTCATAAATTCCTGGAACGAAACAGGCCCTTTTCGTGTTATGTGGTTGAAGTTATTTTCATAAATAAAACCCCTTTTTTTGTTTAAGAATTTTCTTGGATAAACTTTTTCTTTTAAGTTTTTTCCGGAGGTAAAACTTTTGACAGATGTTGTCATTCACATGTGTTAAAAAAGTTTAAATATAATGGTCTCAATGTTTTTAACGAAATTGATAGCTTTGTATTTCATTATGACTGTGAAATTAGACACATTTTCTTAGTGTAGATCTGCCCCGGTAATCTTAATTTTTGAAATGATAGAGAGAAGAGGAAAGAACACACAAATCAGCATAAAAGAAAAGTAAAAGTCATCATCTTTCCTCGGACCTCAAAACCCAAACAACGTTTATTTTTCAAGAGGTGAAATGAAGATTGTGGAAAAGTAATTCCAAGGGTGGATTTTTTTCACTTTCTCACGTTTTCTTGTTCACGACAACTGGGAAAGTAAAGTCACAGACTCATAGCTGCATAAAAAAAATAATAATAATAATGTGTATGGTGTGTGTGTGCTAGTATTTACCAAATACAAGAAGGATCATGTTCCAATTAAAAGTTTGATTCGTAGATTTATGCACCTGAATTGGGACCATTAAATAGATGGTTAAAATTAAAATTATTCTCTTCTAGTACACGTTTCTTGGCCTTTGATTAGATAACTGACAAAATGAAATCTAATTGATTTTTGATAGCTAAAATAACGACCTTTACTGTCACGTCAGCAGAGAGCTTCTATAGCTCACCTTCCAGATGGTGGGGCAATCTTTATTGTCACATCGGCATAGAACTTCTATAGCTCACCTTCTAGGGGAAGAGGGGCGGGCGGGCCTCCCTAGAGTGGATGAAGAAATTGGTGATCGAAAACGGCACAACAATGGTTTTATAATGGGGGCAAGGGTTCTATCGAGCGAGGGTGGACGTTGACCTCAACAGGATGTGAACTAAGAGTAGACTGAATATTATTATTACTAGAATAACCCTTGATGTTGAGATAATTAGTACTAGAATAGCCCTAACGTTGATATATAGTATTTTCTTTATTTAAATCCAACAGTTGAAAATGGCCTACTAGGTCAAATTAGAATAAATGCTAAACAAGTAAGTATTGATAATCAGGGGTAACATTCGACTCTCACCCAGTTGCAAAAGGTTTGACCTCTGGGTATGCTACCCTCTTCCTACTTGTGTGGGCTATGGGGCTTCCTTCTCTCATATGTGGGCTCTTAGGTCTCAACCCCTTTAGTTGGGGAAAAATAAATGATGGTAAGTGTTTATTTTCCGTGAGGAAAATGAGTCAAACCAAATAATTTTTCTTTATACCGCGGATTCCTCTCATCACACAAACATACCCTAGGGCAAGACATGCTTGTCTCAGTTGATACCGTGGAGTGGAGACATCATGTGTCTAAAATCTGTATTAACTAGAATTCAGTGTTATTCGCCAAAAAAAAAAAAAAAAAAATAGAATTCAGTGTTGGATTGAATTTGCCTAACCTTTTTTCCCTGAGTGAAAAGGAAGTCTTTATTGAAAAAAAAAATGAAAAAGAAAAGAATATACAACAACAAAAAAAACAGAGAAAATCAACCTGCCAACCAGAAAAATCGTCCGACATAAGTTCTTGATTGTTGGATGACATTCCAATTCTAGAGCAAATTAACAATTCTTCTGTAAAAGAAAAAAACTTTATCAAGATATGAGAAGACCTATTCATTTAGCAAGGGATAATAACCTAAAACAACTCAAACACATTAAGATAAAAATATCATGGATAAGTAGGAGATGCACCTAAATTTCATTGTACTAACAAGTGACAGATTTCTGGTTTAGATCATGTGGATTTATCATATCAGTCTTTTGTGGATTTTTCTCTTGGAAGCTAATAACAAACCTAGTGACATGAGTCAGGGTGGGATGCAAGTGGCTCCTGGTCCTTTCTTTATTTTGCAAATCTTGACGGCCAATTCTGTGCTAAAACATTTCTTAGCGTCGGATATATGGCTCTGGTACCTTTTACAGTTTTACTTTCTTCTTTTACAAGTATTTTGGCAATTGTCTCGGTAGTATAAGATCTTTTTTATGGGATTATTTGTTTGCATTACGATACATATGAATTGAATATGTCAGATTAAGTTTATTTTTTAAATGTTACCCTCTTAACCGGAATCATCATTTCATGCCCCACCAAAATATCATAGGTAACCAATCAATGGATTTCTTAGTCAAGAGTGTGTCAATTGGGTTTCAATCATTTGGTGCGACCAAATTCCATTGAAATAAAACTTGAGCTTATTTGAAAAGACATTCATTTTGAACAATCCACATTATACACAATTGGTCCCCTCACAGTGGAGTTCCACGCATCCCATCTAGAGCCAGCAAAAACTAACCCAAGCCGTAGAATATATGGGTCGGTTGCGGGTCAGGAAAACATCTAATCCGCATTTAAACATGTTGAGTTAGGGTCCACCCCCATCACCCGCAATTAACCGTCATATGTTCTTCAAATGAAGTTGGACTTGGTTAAAGCATTCACAAATAGGCTAGAATTTGTACAAATGGGGAATACAATAAAAAAAAAGGGGGGTGGGGGACCTTGGCACCGCTTATGGCCAATAAAAAACAAGGTAATGGACCTTTAATATTTGTTCAAATGAAATTGCGCTTAAGTCAAACTTACAAGTTTGTTTGAGTTCTGGTTGGATTAAATGGTTGAATCGATTGACTTACTAGAACTATGTGGGTCAACATGAACCATAGTAACCTGCAACGGCTATAAGGATTACTATGTGTTGAGTGGGGTTAACCGTAGTGGGTGTAGGTTGAGAGTATCTGATCTAATTAATTGATTCACTGGAAGGATGTGGGTAATTCAAGTCAAACCAAACCAAAGTAACCTGCAACGGTTACGTGGATTACCGTGGGTCGGGTGGAAATGACTGCAATGTGTGGGATTGGGTTAAAGAGTTTCTGACCCATTTAATAAACAGGCCCACCTTGCCAACTCTCAGGGGGAGCCCAAAGTTACATAAATCCCCAAGATGATATCCTTATCTGGAGAATCAGGAATTCAGGACCAACAACTAGTTTGCACTTTGCCATTCAAAACCTTATCTCTCTCTCTGAACTTTAAAGTTGATAAACTCCATACACCAAACAATCATCTATTCTCAACTCATCCATGGCAGCTCTTCTCTCCTACTGTTGCTCCTCTTCTTCTACAATCAAATCCAATTTATTCCCCACTTTCCATTCCAAAACAACCACCACTTCCTTCCATAACCATCAAAGAACTGCTTCGATCCCTCCCATTCGATTCCATTGCTCTTCTCGTTCCTCCTCTGAACAGAATAAGGTAATATTTTTTCCCTTGTCTTTACTCTCTTCTCTACATTAATCTTCTCAGTCATACTGTATGGGGTTTTAAGTTTATAATTTATAGTGAGAAACTGTGAGCAATCTCTCATATTCTTAACCTGATTTATCCATGATTTGGAATCATGGGTTTCTTTCTAAACATAAAAACTAGTTCATGGTGATAAGGTTGTGGATAAAATGCCAAGTCTTCGTGCTTTTTAATAACTTGGGTGAGATTTCTAATCTTTTTATTATTATTTCATTTGGATTTTTTAGCAGAAAGAGAAGTCTTTTTCCTTGAGGGAGAGTGCGCTTTCAATTGCATTGGCAATTGGATTGATGACAGGGATACCTACATTGGGTTTGCCTGCATTTGCTTCCCATGCTGGATCTGCACTTCCTGATGTTTCAGTATTGATCTCTGGGCCTCCAATTAAGGATCCCGGTGCGCTGTTGAGATATGCACTGCCAATTGACAACAAAGCTATCAGGGAGGTTCAGAAGCCTCTTGAAGATATCACAGATAGTCTCAAGGTTGCTGGGGTTAAGGCATTGGATTCTGTTGAAAGGGTAAGAAAAATCAAATGTACCTTTTCTCTTGGAAATTAGAGGAGCTTGTTTTGGATATAGTGTTATATTTGAATATCCCAATTTTAGGATTGTTTTTAAGTTACTCAAATTCATTATGGTGCATATCAAATTCATCTTATCTGTTTTGGAAATAGACAACTTTATTTCTGGGTGGAACTTGGTCTTGACCGAAATTGAGTTGCAATGATTTCCTTCTCTTTTTTTTTAAGCTCTAAAAAACTGTAAGAATGGAGATAAGGGACATTTGAAGGTAACCCATGTTTACTCAGTGTGTGCTTTACTTTAGGTATTTGGAAATGACTGCAAGTGCAACTGAAAACATTTAATTGAGTTTTATGATTAATAATAGGAGAAACAATCTCTTTCGCAGTAATTGTAAATATTTTATTAAACAGAGAAGAAAAATAAGGAAGAAGAAATGTGGTACAAGAGGTGAATATCACTCAAAGAAGAATAAATGCCACTACATTATTTGGTAATGTGTCTTCTACATCATTAGCTTCCCTGAGAGTGCATCACAGATCAACTTCCATGGACCATGTTAACCCTTTTATCTCTCACGAAACGAAATTCTACATCCATGGACCCTCTCAATTCAATGAAAACATGACGTCAATTGGACTCCTTCATTTTTGGTGTCAACACCATCCCCACCACACACATATTTTCAATCCTATCCTTTATGAACTTGCTAACCTCTCTGGGAGATTTCTGAAATATGCCATATTTTCCTAAAAAATGGACATGTGATTACTTTCTGATAATAGGCCAAATTGGTTTCTTTTTTTTCAAAAGCTCTTGGACTGCTTATTGACTTTTATTATCTACTTGTGAATTATAGAATGTGAGGCAGGCTTCTCGTGCGCTCAACCAAGGGAAAGCTGTGATTCTGTCAGGTCTGGCTGAATCAAAGAGAGAGCGTGGGAAGGAGTTGCTTGATAAGCTGGCAGTTGGGATGGAGGAGCTCCAACAGATTGTGGATGAAAGGAATAGGGATGCAGTTGCACCAAAACAGAAGGAGCTTCTTCAATATGTTGGAGGGTAAGTAATGCCAATTCTATACTAATTCTTTTTCCTTTTTTTTATTGGAAAAATTTTAGAATAGCAAAAATACATGAAGAGAAATGGAATTCATCCTCTAAACAGAGATTTGGCTGGCTCTAACTTTCTTTGCCTGGAGAGTCAGCTTGCTATTCTGCATTCCTACCTACCACCACATGGGTTATAAAGAAAACCTTATGAGTGTATGTATGATATATTTATTGATTGCTTCACATACCATCCATGATTCCGGGGATGGGGCTGCTTGTATCTTCCAAAATAGGGGAGAAGCATGATGATCTACGTGCTTGCTGCCCCTGTATATAAATGCAAGAGGACACTTATCACCTCACATGCTTGATCATCCTATATACATATTGCTTGGTTCCAGCTGTCTTGAGTAGTCAATCCTGGCAGTTCCTTAACCTAGGTTGTAAATCTCGGATCTTTAAAAAATAAATGCTACTCTGCACTGTTCAGAATGTTCATACTAGGTCAATCTACTGAGATCTTACTTAATAAACTGCATATGATTATGCCCATTTTTTAATCTACTAAATTGTAAGGATGAATTTACGTCATACTGTTTGAGCATTCATGCAATGTTGCAATGGAATTTAGGCTCCACATTTGTCTTTCTAGTTAATCTTTTGCAGAACATTTGTTTATCTCTACTGAATTTCAAAAGTTTTTCTTCTTGAAGCTAGGAAAATGGGAATTATTAAGACGGGTTCTTTTAGCACTATCTTTCCATTTTTCACACAACTTATTCAAAATTATTTTGACAGGAGCCCTCTTGAAAGAAACTATTCTTATTTCTCATATATAACCTTGTCATTGACTGCAGCTGAGATCTTCCTGCGACATTGGATTTCTGCAGTGTTGAAGAGGATATGGTGGATGGTTTCCCATTTGAAGTTCCTGAAGAATACAACAATATGCCTCTTTTGAAAGGGAGGGCGTCTGTGGATATGAAGGTTAAGATTAAGGACAACCCCAACTTAGAGAATTGTGTATTCCGTATAGTTCTTGATGGGTACAATGCCCCTGTGACTGCGGGAAACTTTGTAGATTTGGTGGAGAGGCACTTTTATGATGGAATGGAAATCCAGAGAGGTACAGCCTAAACTGATTTCTTCAGAATTGAACAAGCTAGCATTCTGCAGTTCTAATACATACCTTAAATGCACACCTACACTGCTTGCTACATACACCATTACATTCATGCATGCATGACAACATTATATTTGAGGGAAACTGCACAAGTTTTCATTCATAACATAGCAACTGTACATGTGGGATGTACCATTTCTCCTAATATATTAGGGGTTTATATCATGCATTAAGCCCCCTGGGCCTACTGTGGATGGGGAGATGCTCCTGAAAATCTCCCCACAAGATTCTCTAACAATCAAATTTTACCACTGTTGACTGTCCGTTTGGTGATCTAAACTGTTGATATGATACCCGTTACTCTAGAGGGAAACATGTACACCTAGATACCACCAGACCAAATCCATTTATGTGCACATGCACCCTAGGAAGCACGGACACTTCTCCGGGGCCAGAGTGTTGGTGTCCGACACGTGTCGGACACGGACACGCTCCGGACACGCTCCGACACGTGTCGGACACGCCCAAAAGAGTGTCCTGATTATTTTTTTTATTTTTAATATTTCGGACACGCTGGGACACGCTGGGGACACGCAGGGGACACGCTGGGGACACGCTGGCCTCTTTTAATTGGAAAAAAAATAATAAAAATAGAGTAAAAAATGAAAAGAAAAGGGGGCTTTTTATAAAAGGTCATAACTTATTTGTTTGCTAAATTGATTACAAAGTGAAAATAATAAAATTAGAGTAAAAAATGAAAAGAAAAGGGGGCTGATTGCAAAAGGTCATAACTTATTTGATTGCTACATTGATTACAAAGTTAAAATAATAAAATTAGAGTAAAAAATGAAAAGAAAAGGGGGCTGTTTGTAAAAGGTCATAACAATTTGTTTTCTAAATTGATTACAAAGTTAAAATAATAAAATTAGAGTAAAAAATAAAAAGAAAAGGGGCCTGTTTGTAAAAGGTTATAACTTATATGATTGCTATTGATACAAGTTAAAATATAAATTAGAGTAAAATGAAACGAAAAGGGGGCTGTTTTACAGGTCAACTTATTGATGCTAAATTGATTGCAATTTAAAATGATAGTATCTTGATTAGATATTGTATTAGTAATTAAATGCAACGTGTCCCCTACTTTTTTGAAAAATGTCGTCGGCGTGTCCGGTCGTGTCGTGTCCGTGTTCTGTCCGTGTCCGAGCATGCACCCAATTTATATTTGGAGGAAATAACATAGTGTTAAGTCGTACTGATTGCCACGGTACATGTTGGATGAACTGTTTAATGATCTAATTCTAAACTGTCCACGTGGCCCTATTTCTATTGGAAGACATCTTTTCCACTGGATTATCTCACCTGTCAAATTTTACCATTTCCTATTGGTGACCATTGGCTGCATTTATCCAATTTGCAAGCCACCAATGGGATGGATAGGAACATCAAACTGCGGATATAATAGAGGGCATGACTTCATTTGATTATCCCTGTATATGAATGGCTTGGATCATGGATGTAAATGTCTACGTAGCGGCCAATATATCGGCCGTAGCGGTGGCCATCGCCACGCTACGGCCGAAATATCTGCCGTCGCATTGGCCCACTTTTTTCATCTCTCTTCCTCTCTTTTCTCCATTTTCACTGCTGTGAACCTTCTTTGACTGCTCCCTAGTGGTCCCAACTCCATTTTCTCAGGGTTTAGGGTTTAGGGTTTAGGATTCGTCAGGAGGCTTAGGATTCAATGTAATTTCTTAAGAAGGGATACAGGTTCTGAAGGCAGAAATTCGTTTTTGAATGAAGAACTTCATAAAAAAATCTGGTCCAGGAGCGCTGCCCCCTGGGCCCCCAGGCAGCTCGACCCCCACCGGGGGATACCCCCGGACCCCCTTCGTGAAGCGCATGTTTTAAAGAAGTGGCAAATCATGAAGTATTGATCACTTCATAGTTCATTCACTTGATTGAAGTTGAACCTTGAATGTTGAAGTATTGATATTTGATTGTTCAATGTTCACTAATGATTGAGTAATGACCTAACTCTTAAGCCTTGCACCGCTACGCCCCCTTTTCTTACTTTTGTAAAAGAACCACATATTCCTTCATGTTACAATTTTTTGGATTTTCTGGAATTTTTTCAGATTTTTTGGGCGATTTTTTCAAATCGCACCGCTACACCGCTACGTATCCCCGCTACGCCCGCCGCTACCGCTATTTTCATCCTTGGCTTGGATTGCCAGGCGTCCTTCGATTTCTCTTGAACAAAAACCACTTTTTCCGTCAAGAAAGCCTCATTCTATTATGATGCCCTTTATGTTAATTAATTCTGTAAATTTGGGACACCTTAATAGGTTTGGATGCACTGCGAAATTTTAAGCAACTTATTGGCAGAATGGATGGTTGTCTGTTTTTCTGTGTAATATGGATGATTGGATGTGCAGAATAAGGAACGGCATTACCAGTGATATCATTTTTAGTTTTTTTGCCTTGAATCGATATCCAGAAAACTTTGGATCCTGCCTGTAAATAATGGATATTCATTTTCACAGAAAAGCATCCTTCCTGTCTGCTTTTATGAGGGACATCCAAACATGCCTGTATTTTATTTTTCATCTGGAATATTCGTTTATATTTACTTGGATATGCCGCAGCGGATGGGTTTGTAGTCCAAACAGGTGATCCCGAGGGTCCTGCAGAGGGTTTCATTGATCCTAGTACAGAAAAAATTCGAACGATACCACTAGAAATCATGGTTGATGGGGACAAAACACCCGTCTATGGTGCAACATTGGAAGTAAGCTTTTCAATTCTTCTGTGTATTACTTTCAACTTTTGTGCATTATTTTCTTGTAGCAGAAAACTCCAAAAAATTCATGTTGCTGCTTTTTTGTTGGTTGTAAGTAATATATTTATGGGAAAGAGATTACCAAGAATCAAGTGATGAGAAAACCACAATGCTGCATGTGGTCAACTGTTCCATATATTGCATAACACATTATGAAACCAACCATCTATGCTGAGCTCATCTTGTTGTATGAAATATAAATAAGGAGTCCTAGGAATCATCCAATGTACAATTTGCTGAGGTTCCCAAATCCATACTATTTGGAGGTTGTGCTCAGAGCTCCACACTAAATAGTCTCATGATGTGCCCTAAAATATTTCAGAATGGAAGACCCAATCTGTCATCCTGGCACCTACATATGGATGGTCATAAAGGATGCAGCGAACAAGAGTAAACAGGATGGATAGGGCTACACTTCTATGCATTGGGATGTCTCAGCAAATACATCTGAAGATGATAAAGGCTTTCCTCTTATTTCCATTTTTTAACCCAGCCCCCCTCCACCCCAAACAAAATGATATTCTGGAATTTCTTTTTTTTTTTTCTTTCTGCCCCTGGCAATAAGAGATGGAGTAAGATTAAAATTGTTTTTGAGTTTTTGTGATGATTCATGACTAATCAAGTCTGACTCCAAAAAAGAAAAAAGAGGGGCTATAATTAGGCTCTGGGATTTTAATATCGTCCACTCCTTGGAGATTGGCTGATACTCCAAGAGAATGGAATGTAGAAACAAATTTGCTTGCAGAGTGGGGCTTTATATGTAAGATTTTGTTTCAATTAGTTCATTAGATATGTAATTTCTGTATCCTTTTTTATGTCTGTCTTATCAGACTGCTATATTTTTGTACAGTTTTCTCTTTAATTTAGTAGCTACCTCTCCGTTTTTTCTTGATACGAAAATGGGGCACGGGATTTTGTAGTCTTTCCTGAAGGGACAAGCTCTCTAAGAGTTAAAGCTTCACTTTAGATAGCGCCTGATGATTTTTTTTGCTATATTATTGTGAATGAATGATGATAATGCGACATATATGCAGTAAAAGCAACTTTGACAAAAAGAAAAAGAAAAAGGAAAGGCAACGTATTGTTAATAATCGGAAACACCAAAAGCTCGAGCTTTTAGTGTTTCAGGTTATTAACATGGTATCTCAGAGACTGAGGTCACGAGTTCCTGTCCGTTCCGTTTGCTGGGTTTCAAATTCGAATGGCTTCCCGTTCGAGAGGGGGTATTAATATACATTGTCGTGTCATTCACTAACAGCTCGAGCTATACCAACCCAAAAGCTTAAGCTTATAGGTGGAATGCCTTAAGCTTATAGGTGGAATGCCCAAACAAGTATATGAAGCCATGTCCAACTCAGGACTTAGACGATGTGGGATGTGGGACTTTCCAACACTCCCCCTCACGTGCAGGCCCAACAAATCTCATAGACGGGCCTGCCGTGTGGGCTACACAAGAATGACGGGATCGGAACCCACTCTGATACCATGATAATAACCGGAAACACCAAAAGCTCGAGCTTTTGGTGTTTCTGGTTATTAACACTTATACCTAGGTCTACATTTTTTTTTATTAAGGTTATACAGTTATACTTCTTTTTTATGGTTTTCTTTTTGTTATGCTGCTTGAGAAGTCCATTTGTTACCAACTTGATTGTATGGAACCTGACTCCTTTGTTTCTAATCAGGAACTTGGTCGGTACAAAGCTCAAACCAAGCTTCCCTTTAATGCTTTTGGAACAATGGCCATGGCAAGAGATGTAAGTAGAGTTCAGACCAGTCCTTCCTATGTTTTAGGCCTCATTTGCCCTCAACTTCTGGAATTTCTTTCTTTCGTCTGTTTTTGTCCTTTCTCTACTTTTTTTTTTCTTTTCCAACAGTCGATTTGTGTTTTTTTTTTGGCCTACACTGACACATCAAGCAAACTCTAGCCAATCCAGGACCCTTCTGGAAAAGAAAGACTAAAAAAAACCCAGATTTTTGTTGGAGTTGCCCTTAGCAGATAGGAACTGACAACACAACTGGACTGCTAATGCTAGTGTGTCTGTGCAGAGCTGATAAAATCAGAAAACCCAGATTTCCAAAATGTTTCATCTATGAGGCCTTAAAAGTTTGTCCTTAAAACTTATTGTATCATGTTTTTTGAGCAGGAATTTGAGGACAATTCAGCTTCCAGCCAGGTATTTTGGCTATTGAAAGAAAGTGAATTAACTCCAAGCAATGCCAACATATTGGATGGGCGATATGCGGTTTTCGGTTATGTGACAGAGAACGAAGATTTTCTGGCAGATGTCAAGGTTGGAGATGTTATAGAGTCCATTCAAGTAGTCTCTGGTCTTGAAAATCTTGTAAACCCAAGCTACAAGATTGCTGGCTAAAGCTTGCCTGATTTTTTGTAATAGAATAATATGATTTATTTGTGGACTCATTTGTGAAATTATTATAGCTACTAATTCTTTGTTAAATCTTAATTGGATTGAAGAGTGGCACACTCATAACTTGCTTGTCTCATCTTTGAATATATAACTGAAGAGGTGTGTACCTGATGCTGTTTTTTTTTTTTCTGTAAGAGATCAGGAATTCCATGTTTGATGCATAGTTCATAAACTCAAATCAACTCAGAAGGTCAACCAAGCCAAGTACTGCTTAGACCTTACATGAGGACGGTACCAACATATCCTGGTGTGCTAGTATGAACCAAGATTGAGCTGTTTGAATATTTTGATATGAGTGAACTTCCGGTCAAAAGTAATACTAATGATAAGTGGCAAATCCTGGCCTGTCCTAGGAAATTCAAAAGGCTCAATTTGACCTTAACTCTCAAATTGGGTTCGGACTGACAGATAAGGCCCAATTAATACATGGGTTTTGTATTCAAATCGATTTCATTCTTACTATATGATCTGCCAACTATCCTGACTAATTGCACTTTGACCTCCAACTCATTCCAAAACTGTCCCATTAATTAAAGATTTGGATTGACTCCCTACATGGGTCGAGTTTGGGTTGACATTTTGAACCCAATTGATAAAGGGTTTGTGTCTAGTGCACAGCTTGTATACATGGCACCTATTGGGGTCTCTCGACCAAGTGACCCCACATGGCCATGGGGTGGTCTATCTCCGTATTTTGTGACTTAATTTGGATTCGTATTCAACCTTCTTAGTGATAACTTGATTGATGTCAACAATGACAATTTGTTAAAAAGAAAACGAAAAAGATGAGAAGAAGAAGATGATGATGATGTATTTTGTGACTTTATTTAGATTTGTATTCAACATTCTTAGTGATAACTTGATTGATGTCACAATGACAATTGGTTAAAAAGAAAAAGGAAAAAAGATGAGAAGAAGAAGAAGAAGAATGATGGTCTTATTCTCTTTTATGGTTTAGTTTGATCAAAGATTTCTTATTTTTCTTATTCTCAATGTCAAAAAGATATATAAATGATGGAATCATCTTTGAAAGAGTCTTGAAAATAGTATGTGTGAAATAATTATTTGTAGAAGTCTTATTACTTCTCATCTCCATGATGGAATTATCATCCTCTTATCCTTTTTTTTATGCTGCTTGGACTGCGTTGCATCACCACAGTTGAACTTGAAGCCAAACATATTTTTTCAGAATGCACTACTCAACCACTCCAGGGAAAGCATTAAAACAAACTTAGAACCGTAAAGCATTTATTCCTTCTTGCCACCTCACTACAAGGAAAGAATTAAAACAAACTTAGAACCGTAAAGCATTTATTCCTTCTTGCCACCCCACTACGTACGAGGAAAGAATTAAAACAAACTTGGAACCGTAAAGCATTTATTCCTTCTTGCTGCTGCTTATGCTGAGCCGGTTGGTATCAGAGTTTTCTGAGTTTGATTACAGTCCATGCATGTTAGCCACTGATTTGAATTCAACCCTTTGCCATCCTACAGAAAAGGCATTAAAGATTTTAAAAATTAAAAACAATTTGACTCATGAATCATTTACTTTGCCAAATTGCTTGGAAATGTGGTTGCTTTTAAAACATCCACATCATTTGTGCAGTTTCTGTTATGTTATATCTATTAATTAACAACAGATCTTATACAAACTCATGATCTTATCAGATCTTTATCCTAGAAAGGGAAGAAAAAAAATGCAAACTCACATCAGTTAGATTACTCTGATCCTATGGTTTCTTGGTCTGATTTGTCATTGTTCATATACAATACCCAAGAGTAAAGTTGTCAAGGATGGTCTGGCCATTCCTGTGCTGAGGAATGGTCGAGTTAAGCAAAATGGACATACGCCTATTAGATGAAATTTATGCTTGGTTCATGCTGTAACAACCAGAGATGATCCATCAGATTAACATTACTGAGCAGTGAAAGGTGGGTCCCAGGCAAATGGTTCCAGTTCCATGGTTGAAGGACCTTTCTTTTCTTCTTCTTTTTTTTTTTTCTAAATGATTTAGAAAACACTATTTGTAATGAACCATTAATGTATTATTTATAGCAGCAATTCATCACCAGATTAAGTGTCAATAATACATCCAACTGCTAACCACAAGAAATCCATTAATTTGTAAAGTCCAACACCCAAAGCATGTCAACTACTTATCATGCATGTTTCTAAGATACAACCCCATGCTAATTTGACAGATAAAATGCTCTTTTAATCCTATAATTGATACATATGAACTAAAATCTTTACATCGCCCTAAACAGAGATGTCACATGCAGACCTCCTCGCTGAAAGTAACATCAAAAGCTCATCTGGCTCTGAGATTTCTCTTTCCTTCTTTAGTAAAGTTAAAATTTTCTCAGCTTTATATCCCAATTGGGGCCTTATTCCACATGCGAGAAATGGATATCATCATGGGCCGCGGTATCTACGGAAGCAAAGACAGCCCTGCTGCTGATCAAGAGGAATCATACCTCCACCCTTAGATGTATCAATCGCTTCCAACATAGAAACCACTTCATCCATCTCTGGCCTCCTGTCAGGGTTTGCATCCCAACATCTCTTCATCACATTTGCCAGGGAGCTCGGGCAACAGCGCGGTATCTCGGGCCTCAAGTTCTGCAGTTTCCAAATGGTTTGATTACTATTTCTTGTTTCTTAAGTTAAACATGGATGCATTCCAAAATTGCATTAGTTTGAATGTTTTTGCAGTTGGGTAGTAAAAGAACTGGAAACAACATCAGGTGAGTGCATCGGTTTCTCACATAAAAGACATCATTAGCAGTTAGTGAGAAATTTTCATCAATGCTGGTTGTCAATAATATGATCTGGTAAGCCAATGTGATTTATGTTACTGCACTGCTTTACATCCACATGGAAATATATTTCGCAATTTGACCAAATTTTTAAAACCAGTTTTGACCAGATTCTGCTGTAAGGTGACAATGCGGTGATGATAAGGAAGGAAAAATTACATACCTGCCGGACAACTGCAGATGTCACCTCTGAGAAGCTGAGATCGGGATAAGGCATGTCACAACAATATATCTCCCACAGGCAGATGCCGAAACTGTACACATCACATTTTCTGTTATATGGGCTGCCGTTGAGGACCTGTCATCCATCCATCCGGCAAGTCACAGGTAACTGGGCAGAATAAACAAAACCACAAGAATGCACAAAAGAAACAAGTTGAATGATTTAGGATGGAAGACTCGTAAGAACTGTTGCCAACATGAATTTGGGTGATGATGAGATTCAAATTCCAAAACTAGGAGACAAGTAAAAAAAAAAGCATCTCCAATTAATTGGCAGGCTAGTTCTTGACGCTGAGCACTTTAATGTCTTTTTGATACTAATAAAACTGCCATTAGTGGTAAAAGAAAGAAGCAACCTAGTGACCATACACGTGGTAACATTCTATTAATATAAATTCTGTTTTCTATCCATAAATGGATGTCCACCTGGATGCTAGCAGAATTGTCACTTGCAATATGGGGCAGAAAAACTTCATTTTATGGATTCAAGCCTGAAAAGAATCTTCTTTCATCAGGGCATTATCAATCCAAAATAGAGTTAGCAGACACTATACACACGCAAAAAGGTCATCTCTCTCAATCATCTTCATCATCATCAAACCTTGTCCCAACTATGTTGTGGTCGGCTAGTCATCTCTCTCAATCAGAATTGATATTATACAGAACCTATTCAAATTATTTAGATATTATACAGCATAGAATGATGATTGTCTGTTCAAAACCACAACCTTCCTACCTACATATGATGCCCAGATACATGGATACAGATATGTACACGATATAGGGCTACAATTCTTCACTTTTGGAAATCTAGGACACATACGGATGTCTTTAGAACATTTCTAAATTAATGAAATTACAATCATTTACATTCCTTTCTAAGATATCTTTCTTTCTTTTTTTCATTTTTTCTTACATTGAAAAGTAAGAAAACTAAAACAACTATATGCAATAGTGGACTTGGTAAGTAGGACAAGCTAAACTGTACGCCAGAAGTATCGGTTCAGTATCGAGGAGTGACACAAGTGACGCACTGGTCTGACACAGATGCATTGTGCATGTACAAATATCTGGGTAACATAGCACCCCACTTAAGAACAAAAATGTTTAACATGAAATATATGCTACAGAAAAGCAGGCCTACCTCAGGTGCCATGTAACCGAGGGTTCCCGTCTCTCCTGTCATATCATTAGGATTTTGAGCCTCAACACGAGCAACCCCAAAGTCTGCAATCTTTACTGTGCGTGTCTTATCCAGAAGCATGTTCTCCGTCTTCACATCTCTATGAACAATCTTCTTGGAATGAAGATAGCTCAACCTATACAAGGAAAGAAAATGACTTCTTGTTTATATCAAAAAGAGCTCCTTTGAGAGATCCAGTACCTTAAGGAGAGTGGGTTTTTTGGAATAGAAACGAACAAGTACTCCACTCTACATTTCCCAAAATATAGGAAGATATGTGTATCTCATCAGATTTGTTCGTTACATAAAAATAAATGCCAGAAGATTTGGAATAATGAAAACATAATACAACAGAGAACTTTTTTCTTCCTCCTGCATAGTTACAACAGGAACTTATATGGTCCTCGACCAAAATGTACAATTCGCTATGCTAATTAATTCCATAAAAAAGGATCCATGGTGGTGATCTCGGCCTCTGATGTAATGGGTTTCACCAATGGATGAATATGCCCCAAGAATCTCCAATAAAATATCCTAAAATTCAATCAGTAGCTCATAAATGAACTGTTAACAATATCATAAAGGGAGATTTTCACCACCAAGCAGACTGCATAATGTGCCAATACATTCCAGCTCAGGGGGTACACATGGATGCCTTCATATCATCAGAGGTAGGATATATATATATATATAGAGAGAGAGAGAGAGAGTCATTTTATGGATAAGAGTCATGCAAAAAATCAGCCCCATCAAACTATCCTGGCCCTTGATTTAACAGCTTTTAATCTCAATGGCCTTTTAACCATAGATTTTTTTTAAGAACAAATTCAACCATGAGTAAAGGTTCAATGAGCATAAAATTAGGCATGGTGCCAGATCATAGGGCTATAACAGTGCGAAAGGAACTACGCGAAAGGAACTACACTGATCAAAGGTGGGCACAAGTGGGCCCCATAAAACCAGACTGTACATGTTCACTCGTAGGAGAAAATTCTCCATATAAAAGAAAAAAAGCATCAGTCCAGGAAACCAGGCATAGAATGGATTCTCTAATCTGGGAGATTCTGGTGACATCTAGCAACTACTATAGGACCTATCATATCACTAGTATGTATCACCAAAGAATGAATCCCACATAATGGCACAGGGAGGAATAAAGAACTAGCTATACAGAAGGGCCAATAATTACTTTAGAATGAGATGCAGCTTATGTCATAGCTTAGAAGTATCCATTCTTCCAGAATCTAGTAAGTAGTCAGTACCAATATCATATGACACCAGTACCTTAAGTATATACAAGACATTGGGTAATATGTTATATATTAGAATATATCATTTTCCATAATGTGCTATAAGAGTCGGTATCAACATTATACTACACCAGTACCTTAAGCATAAACAAAAAAATGGGTATTCTAGCAGACAATGCTACGTTTACTTCAACGGTTAGATGAACAAGCACCGATGAGAAGAGTCATGAAACGGACAAGCATTAAGTTTAGCTTTTAAGTAACAATATTAAATTAACAGATACAGATGAGGCTGAAAATCTGACCCCCGTGCAAGATCCATAGCTAACTGAACGACGACTTTGAAAGCTAGCTTCCTCCTTCGATTTTTTATAAGGTATGATTTAAGTGCACCACCGGGAAGATATTCAACAACAACACAACAAATATTACTTGGCATGCCAAGGTGTGCGCCAGTCTCTGTTTGTATATTTAACCCTGACGAGCCCATTGTAGCCCCTATAAACTGCAAAAGAAGTTCCAAATAATTACTAAGACCTCCATTTCAGCAATATTTGAAACCAGATATAAGAAACTGGGCTACAAGGACAGTAATTACTAATACAATTTCACATTATTCTTTATTGGACAACGATCCTCTTTACTTTTTGGTTAAATAGTACTAAACTTTTAGACAGGTATGATATTCAGCTAGCCAGCCGGGTCATCTAAATGGTAGGGTCCAACTATCGTATAGCGCCAATGTGGTCCAAGAGTGTCACGCTGGCACAGAATCAGTATCATGCATCATCCTTTTTTCCCCCTTATTGTTAATTGTTTTGACTACAAGATGCAAGCATAAGCTCCAAATGCTACATGTCTTAACAGCCTGAGTGCTTTAAAAGCAACAGTGCTAATTTACACCCCAACAAACTGGTCAACATCCCTGATGTGTCTCACAGGGTTCACACTGTATAGAGGCCTCATTGAAAGCTAGACTGGACTAGAAGTTCACATGTATCTTGGCACCATATCATAGACCAGCAAATGAAAACAACCCAAAATGGGATTCAAGTACCCAAAAATTTACAGAATCAACTTTATCTGATGAAGATTTGAGTCAAGGGGCCAAGTGCTCAAAAACTTGTCCTTTCTTTCTACTTCGAGTTTTACACCTCCGTGAAATCCCTAGAGTACTTGATAGCTCATTTTGACTAGGCTCACAATATGCCCAAGTCATGAGTTTAAAATTTAAAAACAGTAGCTTCTGCAATGTCAACAAGAAAAAAAGAGGAAAGAAAGAATCACAATATGACTGGACAGATGCACATGAACAGAGGGCCATAGTATGATTATGCAAATTTAGCTACAATTATTTCTGATATGACACCACATACAAAAAGTTACCTTAGTTACATTAGGGTGATCGAGTTTGTGCCACACAGCAACTTCTTGAGTAAAAGCTAAACGAAGTGAAGCGATTTCCGCTTCAGTCCTCTGGCCCTCTTCTCCCCAGTCCAGAAGCTTAACTAAACATAAGAAAAGGGAAGATTCTAAATGTAAATAGAATTTCAAATCATGATTTTCTATTTAGATCTGAAAAAAAGAGTGCTGCGCAAAAGAAACAAACGAGGGTGCAAGTGTAAGATAGAAAATATAGAAGAGGTCTACTGTGCAAAAAACAGCATCCACACAGAAGAAAGGAAAAAAAATACTACTGATGAAAAAAAAAGTAGTTCTAAAATATTAAATTTGAACAAACCTAGTCTAGTCAATTTAAAATGATCAATGAGTGACAGACAATGGAAGGCGACCAGATTATTAGGGCTATGTATAATTAGTCTTGTTAAGCAGTTTTCCATCATTGATAAGCTTTTATCTGGTTTAGGTACATAAATATGTTAATTAAATAATGATATATAAGCAGGCTCCATAAAAGGAAAACGTAAACAAGTCATCCAAAACAACACCCCCTTAATTGAGTCATCTGAAGTGACCATACAGCAATCCGAAATACCAAACGCTCAAAATTCACAGTATTTATTTTTGAATTCCGAATCCCCCCACCCCCCCCCGCCCCCCACCCCATATATTTATGCTTCTCCAAGAATCAGCGGAAAATTACACACCTGCCCGAAAAGCGGCCACACTAATGCAGTAGTAAGTTTATAACATACAACAGAAATCCCGATTTATGTCCCCCCCAATTTATTTTCCAGAAATCCGGAAACCAACCTGAAAACGTCACACTAAATATAAGTTTTATCATAGCACGGAAATTAATTTTTGCAATGTTCACTTTTTCTACGCAAACATGCCCTAAAAGTTATAACTGCTACTTCTTCCATGGTTCAGTTTTCATTTTCAACTTTAACCTCTAGAGTACACTTTTTTAACCAACTTGCTTTCCTTCTTTAATGAATCCTTGCCTTATATTTTATACAAAACCGCAAAAGCTCACAAGTCAAACACCCACGACCAGATTCCAAAAATGTATAAATCAAAGGGCGGTTGGGATCACATGAAGTTTCAGAAAAGAAACCCAACACAAAAATCACACGGGAGTCACACATAGGCATATTACTCATGAACAGTAGCCACTAACCAGTGACCAAGCCATGAATATCTATACAAACAGATCAAGACAAGTCATTTACCAGAATTATAAGGTGTTCAACGGTAACAGAACGCTAACGAAATGGATCCCTTCAATGGGTTAATCAGACAAATGCCCAAAAAGGTGACAAAGTAAGGAAATCTCACCAATGAACTTCACATCTATCACGACCAAAATTTAGAGAATTGTCAACTGAATCAGATTACCAAATTTGATGTCACTGACAACCTTAACATCTTTTATAACCAAAATCTTTAGAATTTCCATCTGGATCAAATAAACCACATTTACTTGTAAAAATCAACTTGGTATCTAAATTAATGTTCCATACAAACACCCAAAAAGGAAACCAACATAAACACCTAGAAAAAAAAATTATTGTAGCAACTGACAAATTATGGTATTTTAAAGTTTAAACAAGGAAAAAAGTAAAATGCCAGATTCAGGAACTTCTCAATAAGTAATGGAAAAAGATATGTCAATGGAATAGGAGCAGACAGCTATTTAATGCAATTAAAACTAGATGATAATATCCAATATTGGACATTGAAGAAGTAACCCATTTATAACATAATTGAGTCACCAAGCACTTATAGTGGTTCCCATAAATATTGCACAAACAGCTTATAAGACCATCAGGTAAAGAGCCCTTGCCTCTCTCTCATTTGCATCCAACTCCATCATCTGTCCCACAAATTTCACTAAAAGCTCCAAAAAAATTCAGCTTTAAAGATACCCAATCAACAGAGAAGCCATTTCACCCAATTCAAACACCAAATGAAATGACACCAAAACAAGAAAAAAAATTGAATGCAAAGTAAAGGGAAGAAATATAAGAAACCCAGAAACAGATATTCCTTCCAAAATATATAATGGGGTTTAAAGAAAACTCAATTGGGTATCAAAATTATCAACAAAAAAAAAAAGTTAACAAGCAACCCAAATGGGTACTGAAGAAAGCTCAAATGGGTATCTAAAACAACAATCAGCAGAAGCAAACATACATTCGAAATAGAGAAAGATGAGATCTTTTTTACTTTTCAGTGTGTTTCGACACTAACCAGCTACATCCTGGCCGTCGTAGACCCCTCGATGGACGGTCCCAAAGGTCCCTCTAGCAATCACGCTCTTGATGATGAGTTTACTGGGGTCTATCTCCCACTCCTCTCTAGCGACCCTCCTCTCTTCCTCCTCCTTCTTCTCCATCGCCCATGGCCGGCTCAGATGCCTATCCAGCTGCTCATCTATGCTCTTCAGATCTATCTGGTCTGCTCTAACAAACCCATCACTGCTCTCCTTCATCTCTCAACAGTAGAACCAAAAACACCACAGAGAAGAAGAATAACAAGAAGGAAAAAGCAAAATGGGTTGGTGAGCTTTTCCTGGTTAATCTAAGTATTTGCTCTCTCTCTCTCTGCTCTGTGCTTTTTTTTAACTCTTCTGAGTCTTCTTCTCTGCCCTCATTATTTCCTTCTGAGAGATACTGAGACTAGGCCACTGCCAAATGGACGGTCAAAACAGCGGCCAATTTTTAAAGGGATTATTACCGTACGGACAGCCTTATACATGAGAATTACCTCATTAAAGATGAAAAAGTAGAATTTACCTTAAAGAAGTTCGTACATAAAAAAAAGGTCAAAAAAGAGACGAAAATACCCTTTTTTTAGCGATATCCTATGTCTGTAGGATATCGAACCGTTCGATATCCTACATACGTAGGATATCGCACAGTGCGATATCCTAAACCTGTAGGATATCGAATTCTCACCAACTTCCATCCCATCTGTCCGTTTCAACTTCTCCAGTTTTTCAAACTGAGGAGGTCCGATTAAAGTTTTTCAAACTGAGGAGGTCCGTTTCATCTCAGCGAAAGTCCATTTCATCTTATCCGTTTTTTTCATCTGAGGTCCGTTTCATCTCCGTTTTCGCTGAAGAACTCCGTTTCAATCTCCGTTCCGTTTGGATATTACCATTACATTTTTTTTCATCCGCACTTTATATATCTTATTCATCACAGCAAGTACGTGGGACATTCTAAGTTTCTGAATGCCTTAAAAAGTTAGCCAAGAAATGTGGTAATGATAAACCTTTTTTCTGATTTGATTCTTATGATGGAAACCATAAGTCAGTTATTAATATTTAGATCTCTCTATGAAATCCATTTTTTTTCACCATTAAGCTATTTAAATAGTCCATTTTTGAAGACCTCTTTTTTTTTTTTTGAATTTCTATGTTATAATACAATGCATGAAGTTGTTACTCACAATAAGGCATTCTGAGTCTTTATAAGTACTAATATTGTGACATTATATTGCTCCTCCAACGAGTTCGATGGTAAAATTCATCCAATGATTACTACATATTACCAACTGATTACTATAAAATTCATAACAACCCATAACAACCCATGCAAATTTTTATTAATAAAATATATCTTATTTTTATTAGGATGTCAGATGTTGATTTGTGTCTTATACTGCACTTTGATGGAGAGCTAGACGTGGATCGCTCACATCCAATTTATAACGGTGGAGAGCAGAAGCCTGTTTTTGTCTGTATCAACACAACCTACAATTCCCTAATGGAAAAGGTTGTAACCGAAACCAATTGGGAGATGAAACATGGGTACCCTTACATGCAATACATATATCATACAGGCCGGAACTTCACATTAGTAGGCCTAAGAGGTGATGACGATCTCATGAGAATGTTCAGATTATTTCGATATGGAGTTGAACCTATCTTTTTGTATATCCACAGAAGTGATTTCGTCGCTACAGACCATCAACCACCAAGTTTAAGGTATGTAATAAATCACATTACTGCTTGATATCTATTATTATATTTTTTTGATAGCTAAGTCAATTTGAATGCATGGTAGGAGTACAATATCTCAATTAGAGCAAAATGATGAGAAGGTAACGAGAAGTATTGGCTCAAGGAAGAGATCGTGTCTAAATGAAGTTGATATAAACACTTCAAGTGTTCTTGAGTATGAACAAGATGAGGTAACGAGAAGCAATAAACTAAGGAAGAGTTCATTCATGAATGAAGCTGATATGAACCCATCAAGAGTTCTCGAGCACGAACAAGATGATGATAAGGTAACAAGAAGTAATGGCGTAAGGAAGAGATTGTTTATGAATGAAACTGATATAAATCCATCAAGTGTCCTTGAGGATGAACTCATTCTGTTTCCAACTACTAAATCCAATAGGTTTGCACTAAAACTTTTAAGATTTAGTTTCTGAATATTATTTCCATCAATGTGTTTATGATTGCTCATCCATTATGCAGGTTTGATGTATCGGGCACCGAACCTATTCAGTTCGATTTAAACAATCCCTTGCCATGTGCTACTTCCCCACTACGTGAAACCCATCATTTTATCATGGTAGAAAATGGAGCATGTGAAAATGGAGCATGTGTCGCAGAAGTTAATGGAGAGAAATCTAATGCAAAACAAGACAACAACATTGTTGACTCTTTGATTCCTGATTTAGAGCACACTGATGGAGAGCAAGTAGATAATTTCCAGCATGACATGTGGAAGGGAAGACAATTTATGAATCGTGATTCATTCAGAGAAACTTTGGCAAAATTTGCAATGCACAAGAATTTTACAAGAAGACAGCCTGGCCGACCCAAAAAGAACAGAATTAGTACGGAGGACCGACAAAGGAATCCAGTCAAGTGTTCCCGTTGTCGCGGAAAGGGTCATAATCGACAAACATGTCGCAATCCACCCGCACAAGAATAATGTCCTTACATTAGTACTAAACTTTGGATGCATTTTGTTGATATCATTTTGTATAGTCACTACTTTTACAACTAGAAAAAACAGGACTGATTTTGTGTTTTTGTTTACCATGATGCAATGCTTATTGTTTTGTAAAACTTTTTATAACGTTTTGACTATCACTATTGTAGAAGAAGCTACAACTTGAGTAACTTTCTTCAATGTTTCTTGTGTATATATGGGAGACAAGCATCATGTGGGGCCTTTTTGTAACATATAAATTTGTGAAGAATCAAGACTTAATGATTGCAGCATCTCTGGCGTGAAAATTGTGATTTGCCTTTTGAACAATAATTACCATTTGTGTGCATATGTACAGATACATGGATATCATTCAAAATTACCAATAAAAACCATCATTGATTAGTACAGAGTCATCGTCATTGATAAGTAATGGAAAGATAAAATTTGATACATTGATAAGTAATGGAAAGATAAAATTTGAACATGTATCGTTCATTGATGACGAAGCTGTTTGAACATTTCGGTCAGTTGACTACGAATGTCAGAAAAACCAGCTACCACCCTTTCTTCCAATGTTCAATCTGAAGAGACTGATCAAATACTGCACATTCTACGGCAGATAGACGATTTTCAATAGAATCTGCCTCTGCGTTATCAGCTTGGACTTGAGCTGGTTCCCTTTGAGGACGGCGACGCACGTGTATATCAGACATGGCCATGGTTCTACCATCTATTTTCTGTCTTTTAGAGACGGGTAATTCATGGATGTACACTTGGCAACCGGCCTCAATCATCAATTTGCATATCATTGCACCAAAGGGAAGACTTAGTTTTCGTGGTTCATCGTAAACTCGGATCATTGATTCAAGTATCGTCAATGGAATGTCCACAGATGTGCCACTGCCTAAGGAGTAAAGAAGGAAGGCTTGGGGAAAGAGAAGATCAGATTTATGTCCTCTAGGTTCAATGTTATGGCACACAAATATATTGAGTAATCGGTAATCAGTGGTTAAACCGGATATCTTCAGAACAGGTGAATCCCACATAGTGGGTGTGTCACACAGAGCGGTAGCCGGCTCATTCGCTTCATTCGGTTGGATGACAATGTTATCCTGATCAGCAAAGGGATATGATCTGCGAGCAGGTCTCACAAGATCGAGTAATTTGGCAATCCTATTTGCATCCACGGACAGTGTCTTTCTTCGAACATAGGTCTTGAAACCAATTTTTATGACCTCAAACATATTGCAATAAAACTCTCTTATCCAGTCCTCAAAGCATTCATCAGTCAAGTTCGTTAGAGTCATAAGACGGTTAATATTTAGCCATTGCAAAAAACTTGTCATGGTGAGATCACTGTGCACAACTATTCTCTCAAATATGACAGTGCGATTGGTGAATCTTGAGTCAAAACGTTCAGCACACTCCTCATCCTTAAAGCGTTCCGTATTAAAACGAGAGGAAGACCCAGCTGGTCGCTTACCTTTATCCTTTTTAGGAGCCATACTGCAACATGAAAAACCACAGATGTGTATAAACAAACATATATTGAGTGATTAACTGGTTTAGGCAATCCAACAAACACTTAGTGTGGAAAAACAAACATATATTGAGTGATTAACTGGTTTAGGCAATCCAACAAACACTTAGTGTGGAAAAACAAACATATATTGAGCAAGTAACTGGTTTAGGCAATCAACAAGTAACTATTGAGTGATTAACTGGTTTAGGCAATCCAACAAGTGTGGATAAATAAATAACTATCGGGGTACACATGGTTTAGGCAATCCTTCAAACACTTGGTGTGGAAAAATAAAAATATTGAAAAAAACCAATATGCAATCTTTGAATTCCAATGATCTCAGAGGATGAACAGAAATGAAATCAATCTATCACAGATATAGAACTAGAAGAAATAAAGTGTTAATGATTTTATAACCCCCAAAAAGACTCCCGACAAACACTTATTTCCACATCTGTTTGAGGCATTATAAATTGTTTCATCATAACTATTAGAGAATACTTCCCTCTTGATTCCTCATGCATATTGTAGAGAGATAAATGCCCAAAAACATAATTATTAAGAAAAAAAAAGGGAAAATGCAACATGATCAGTGGATACTAGGAGAACAAATATATATACATACATGTATGGGGATGAGGAGAAGAGGACGATCCCTGAGATGAATAACAAGATGAAAACCCTTTACAAAGAAGTTACGATATTAGGATAAACTATGAGGAGAGAACCTAGATGCAGACATTGTCTGGTAGTGGGGAAGAAGGATATTTGTAGTTGTTTGATACAGGGTGGAATATGTCTTATAAGCCCAGTAGAGCGTTTTGACAGGAAAAAAAAGAATCAGGCAGAGTAGGGTCTCGCTATAGCGAGACATTATTTCGCTATAGCGAGACATTGTAATGAAACAAATGAATCGCCAGAATTAGATCTCGTTATAGCGAGATCAGTTCTCGCGAGACCTCGCTATAGTGAGATCAATTCTCGCTATAGCGAGACCTGCCACTGTTTTTTTTTGTTTTTGGACTTCTCTGACGCACTACACGGCTGCATTTCTCAATACATCTTTTATTAGTTTCATCGCTACATCCTCGCTATAGCGAGACCAATATCACTAACATTCGCAAAATACTGATAAGGATTAGGGTGATTTTTTTTTGAATGAAATATAAATTGCATTTTGCAGCCAAACACCACCAAACTTATTATAATCACTTGTTATATTCATTAGCTGTTGATTCCTATTCAACATAGCGACACCTGCAAGCCGGGAACAGAAATGAGAGGGAGGAGATTTTTGCATATATACATTAAAAAACCATGGCTACAACACAGATGGGTTTTTGCATGTAAACATTAAAAAAAAACCATAGCTACAAAACCCAATTTCTTTTTCAAAAGATGGAGTACTGTGATTTAGGTTTTTTTTACCTGCAGAAGCTGAGAATGAGCGAGAGGGTTTGTGCCTGAGAGTGAAGGATGTAAAGCCCAATCGAAGATCCAACACGTTACATAGTTTAAGAAGATGATGATTATAGTAAATGGGGTTTCCTGCAATATCCATATCAAGATGATGACAATAGAGCAAAAGGAAAAAACAATGGAGGATCGACGAAGGAAATGATGATGATAGTAAAAGGGATTTTTACCGAGTTGAAGATCACTCCGTGCTGTTTAACCTAGGTTGAAAGGAAGAGAGTAAAATTTTTTTTGAGATATCACACAGGATTAGGATATATAATTGTGCGATATCCTACGTATGTCGGATATCGAATCCTTCGATATCCTAAATTCTTGGGATATCGAACGGTTCGATATCCTACAGATGTAGGATATCGCTCATAAAAGGGTATTTTCGTCTCATTTTTGGCCTTTTTTGTGTACGAACTTCTTTCAGGTAAATTTTAATTTTTCATCTTTAATGGGGTAATTTTAAGGTATAGGGCTGTTCGTACGGTAATAATATCATTTTTAAACAATCTTCTTCCTTTAACTGCCCAGTGGGCCCCACTTTTGATTTGTGATTGATATGTGGATGATAGGGATCTTCAACAAACTGATGTGGAAGTGGTTGTATGACCCACTCTTTTTTTCTCCAGTGGGCCACTATTGATTGATCAGGAATTTGGACGGTGTGGATGGGTATGGATGGTCATGCTCTTGCCTTTTTAAGTCTATATAACCGTGTTATAATTGAGACCTTATCTTGTATTGATGGTAGCTTGGACCTGATTTAATTTTTCAGGTCAGTTTTCATTTGACCAAATTCAATTTTATATATTACTTTAACTGAAGCAAGAAATTTTTTTTTTTTTTTTAGCTTAGACTGAAGCAAGATTTTATTAAATGCTTATAAAAATTAAAGAAAAAGGCGGCGATGATATCAGCGAATCTTCTCCCCCTCATCCTATTAGAAAGGAATATACATGCGTTTGTATAAGAGTGCGTGAATTCAAACCTCCGATATAAAGTGAAAAACTTATTTTTTATTTTTTATTTTTTTTGGCAACTACCTATTTGTTATAAGAGCAACACTTACTTCAAATTTGAAGACTCAAAATCAGTCCTTAAAGTACGTGGGATACTAATAACTTGCTATTGCCATCATGAGTAACACCTCCATATGTATATTAATAAGATTCTAACACCATTCAATTAGAAGTGTGTATGCAAGATTAATAAATTCTTCTAATAGCATCCATGGGTATTTTCTTTTGGGGGAGTTGTTTCTGGGGTGGGGCCCACACCTCCTTGTAATGTTGTGCGGGTAGGAATATCTGCATGCCTGAGGCGTTATCGGGACCTGCTTTTGTATGGCACTCTTTCCCATATTTAAACACTGATGTCAAGTTTCACACTATTGAATTTTTCCTATTGAGAATTGTCCTAATATGTAGGGATCGCAATTCCGTCGGGTCCGGTTTGATCCGATCTGATACCCGCTCTGTTTGGATATGAATTTCGAAGATTTTTTTGGAGATCGGGTCAGATTCGGATATGAATTTTGAAAAAAATTCGGAGATCGGATCGAAGGTGGATATGGAAATATCCAATCCGAATATCCATTTGGATACCCGATCTCTGACCCGTTTGGATATCCGTTTAACCCTTAATTGCAGTTTTCCCCCTTAACTTATATAATTTAATATATATTACACTATATATATATATATATCAATATGAACACTTCAGTAATTGGGATTTGTATGACTTGTGTAAATGTGTTGAAACTTGAATGACTTTATTTTGGAAATTTATTTTTGGATATATTTTGAATTTTATTGTCTTTTTGATGTTTTTAATGCTTAAATTATATTTTGAATTTTATTGTCTTTTTAATATTTTTTTAATGATTTGGATATCCGATTCTCCGTTTGGATATCCGATCTCCGTTTGGAGGCGGGGATGGAGAATAGGATGAATATCCGTTCGAAGATCAGAGCGGATATGGAGACGGGGAATTGGATTCGGATATGGAGGCGGATCCGCCCCGTTGCCATCCCTACTAATATGGTAAAATATGAGCACATGCTGATGGGATCCACCCGGGGCATGTGGAATTGAATGATCTCATTATGATCTAGAGTATGCAAAATATCAATCTCATTATTTCATTTTAAATTATAATAATTTTAATTTTAAGTTTAATAAATTTATTTTTTATTTTTCTTTTGGATTTAGTTCAACGGAGAGTACAATTGGACGAGTATTAAATATGGACACATTGCTATTTAAAGCGAATAGCATGCGCAGGGGAAAAGGAACTAACTTTATTATAGGTGAACCATGGAATAACTTGATTATAAGGGTGGATCATTTATAATAACTATTTAAACTGTCATCATTTGAAAATTTCTGATTGGATTTATTTGCATAAAATATAGGCAAATCTGTCTATAAACATGATGCTCACCATCTTATGGTATGGGCAATATAGTGGGTCCCATCTTATGATTCATCTGAATGAAACCCCCTGCCACCCACCCACCCACTCGTCACCAATCCTGGGTTATAAACACATCCAAATGGATTGGACCATTGGGTCGATGATCTTTTTTTACTTTTTCATTTGAGTAAAGCCGTAAAACTTGTAGGTCAAAGATAAAAAGGGTTAGGGGGCATCTTTTTAAGCCGAAGTCTAATGTGTGGGCCATATACACACAGATCTTTCATCCCTTCCATCTCATGATCTGTGGGTATCCCTATCAAATATATTTTATATATATATATTAAAGCAAAGGGGGAGGTTGGTTGTAAGGGGTGCCACCTCATTCCTAAAAAGTCTCTCATTTCAGAGAAATATGTACAAAAAACTCACATTATTTTAATGTGTCACCTCACTTTGGGCTACTCTTTCTCTCATAAAACCTCATAAGAGATTTTTATGAACTTTTGAATGTGGGTACTATTTCTTGCCATTATCCAAATTATAAGCAAATATTTACAGTCGGTTTGTTTTCTTTTCCTTAGATCTTCAATCATCAATGGGTCTCACGTTAAATATATTTTGTGGGCCCTACCGATGAATGATATCCAAGCTGTTGCTCCTTTACTTTCCTTTCGTATTAAATATATTTCAAGATTGGACTCCAGTATTGGATGAAATCCCAATGACCTTCTCTTAATCACTTTTTTCTAAGAGTGGGCCCCACTGATTGAGGGATGCAAGCCCGTTGGCCGTTGTCTAATTTCTTAATGGATGCAAATCAATTAGTGAGCCCATCACATTTAACTTATTTCTGCAGTGGGACCCTCTCATGGATTAATATAGCTCCTTTACATGTGGGACTGGCAACCTGAGACAATATCCACAAGGTCCTACGGTCTCCACTAAAATTGTCGAGATATTTGATCAAGACTTTGTATATGGATTATGGACCCATATCTTTCAATTTTCATATAATATTAAGCAGTGTATCCCATTATAAATGTCTCGATACAATACAAAGATTAATATGGTAAATGATTTATCATTATTATTATTATTAACCATCTGATTTCATGGGCATGCTTGGCCAACCGCTACAATCAAAACACATAGCTTCTCTATTGTCCCACACATGACATACATGTATGTACGTAAACAATGAGATGGGCGTGGACTGTGTAGTGCCATCAACAAAGCCTCTGGTGAGGTGGCTGGGAAGAACAATGCCCAAACTACTGGGTCCCACGTATACAAGACTTGATCATGTGGTCTCTGAATATTAAATTATGCCTTTTATCAGATCAAATTGCAACCGTTGAAAAATAAAATCGTCAATATCATTCAAGAAGATTTGGAACACGTGTCACAATACAATGATTGTAGTGTGCGGTGGGTGAGATCTAACTGTGTGATCGCAATTAGATGACAATAGAGTAAAGATTTATTTTCCTTGAAACCTTGGCCCACCCATCATGTGTCTTAGAGAAACTATTTTTTAAACTCACAAGAATGCTCCCTCCACCGCAAAATTTATCTAAAATATTATATTTAAATTATTATGTCCATCTTCAATTTTTCTATTTTAATATTATGAATAATTTTATAATTTAAAAGACATGACAACAACTAGCATATAGCATATTTCTTTTTCTTCTTTCTAAAAATCACAGGAAAAGAGAAAATGGGTGGAGATTTATAATTTTGAATTTGGTTTGTAGGTTTTGTAAGTTTATTTTTATTTTTTTCTTTTTTATGTAGAATCTTGATGCATCGAATATCAATGATGATGCTAGATAAATAGATTTGTTTATCTTAAAGAATTTTATTTGTTTCTCCTTTTTTTTTCTATCCTAAAATATTTTCAGAAAAAATTAAATTTTAATAATATTTTTCTTTTTGGGACCGGGCTTAGCATGGGCCTTTTTCTCCAAAAAAATCTCTTTATCCCTATCCTCTATCTCATAAAGTCTCTCAATCAATATCTCATAAAATCTCTCTATTTTGCTACAGTTATTCTCTCTCTCAACACCATCTATCTTCAATCCTCTCAAGATTGTCATCTTTTAATTTTAATATTTCGGGCTCACCTTTAATGACAATTCATACTGATAGATTTTCATTAAAAAATATCATTTTCTTTTAGTTTCCAAATACAAATCTACTTTATTTAAAGATTGTCATATGTGAACAAAAATCAGACCCGGCCTTCTGGTAGACCACCTCATGGATGGGCTTGTGATAAAAATATTTTGAGGTTGGAGTTTTTTAGTTGAATCTTATAAGCATTCTTTTCTGATCTGATTATATAGACATATGACCCTAGGTTTGGCCCGCATGGACTCATAATTAAGAGATATATACACTGATCCAAGGTGTGCCACTTATTATTAGGGTCAAATAACACTAGCCTGTGGTTTTAAAGTCTCTCAATTTATGGCTTTTAAAGTTAAGGCGTTTATACATTTTTTTTAAAATCTAGAGCTAAAAAATGGTTTGATCAGTTCTAAAATGGTATTGGTGCTACTTCAAAGGGATAGAGAAGAAGTTTGTGTGGAGGGATTGAAATGACCATTGGCCTATGTGAAAATAAAAAAAAATGATGGATTTGTGCAACGAGAGGATTGCACATTTTTATGATTTTATTTGTTAACACTATTATGTTGTTTAGTGTGATGTATTTTCCTTGCATAAAAGAAAAAAATGAATCATTTTTCCTTAATAGAGTGGACTTTGATTTTCTACGAAAATACAAAATTCCATTCTTATGAGAAAATAAAAATATGCAGAAACTAAAATGCTCTTGTTGCACAAACAAGTCCAAATGGGGTGGTTTTGTTTTATTGGGCTATGAAATTATCAATGGGTAACAAAAAATTGAATGCATTTCTTATTACTAATATTATATATATTAACAAAAATTGCTTTTCTATATCTTTTTTAGTAATTATTGCTGTTATTATTATTTTTATCTTGTTGTTGATTTTTTTTTTTTTTTTTGCCTTTATCTTTGTAATAGTTTATTGTTGATGTTGACCACTTGTATTTGTGATTGAAGATATGTTGACTGTTTTTATATATATGCATGAATATATGCTTATATGTTTATAATTAATTTTGATATCTCATAAATTCAAAATGTAATATCTTTAGCACGGGGCATTATTGCTAGTATATTTTAAATAAATAGATGAATCCGAAATGGGTATCATTAGGAATGAAATGAAGGCGAGTTCTGAAAATAAGAGAAGACATGTGATAATAGCAGGTTGGATCAAACCAACATGGACTGATGGATCCTACATTTGCAATCAGGTTATATATTACATGGCACCAGAAAGGATCAATTTTTCATTATAGATTTCTACCATAGTCTGTTATTTATATATAAATCTTTTTGTGGGGGAGTAAGGGAATTGCCATGAATGGATCGTAATATGATACCACAACATGTGGGCACATGGACTGCCTCATCACAGCTAGTGTTTGTGTGTCTTTCTGCACCGGCAAATTGCATATATGAGATTCTCCAATAATTGAATGGTGTCCTCAGGCCTTTGCATGCGATTTGGCATCTCTTTCCTACTGATCTGAAATCAAACAGATAAAAGGAAAGAAATAGAGCAATGGTCTACAATCAACAACAGTCCCATTAGATGAATAGTTTAAATTACAGTAACATGGGCTTCATATTTACAAACGCCAGATTCTGGGCTTAAATGGTAAAATATGGCATTATCTTTCCTGACCGTCCATCTTGACCATCAATCAAAGGGATAGGATGATAAATACTATGACAGGATCATCAACAATGCAACAAACTATTCTAATGGTTTGGATAACTGTACTAGGTGCCATTTGGACAACAGGGGTTATTGGTTGGGCCAGGTTCAGTTTGGGTCACATTAAACTTCGAACCCCTGTTGGAAAACATGCAAGGGCCCGCCTGAATCTCTATATCCATGTGCTACTAGGGTCAAGTCAACCGAGTTGGGAAGCTAAATGGGTTAGCACAAGCCCAGAATTTCCAAGTTGCAACAGGTCATGGCCAATATTTAAGCATTTGAGTAAGATCAAAAACAAAATGATAGCCTACTAGGTGTACGACTGCAGAAGGCCAGGCCCGACTGGGCATAGATGTTGCCTAAGCCCAGCCTAAATTTCATGTGAGAATGACAAGCCCGAGCGTAGTTGATGCTATATGCATTGTTACAATATAATCAGGTTATGCAAGCCTAATCAGGTAGCGGGAGGTCCGAATACAAGCAAGACTCAAATTCCTCTCAGGCCTTGAAATACAGGCCTGAGCCCAAACATGAACAAGCCCAGACTGATCATGAATTGCACTTTTATGGAGGCCAGGCCATGCAGACTTGGGCATGGCCCAGCTTTCTCTCTAGAGAGGTATCTTTGGCCTTTGAACTTTCTTTGGAGACAATAATGCCAGTCAGGATGTTTGAAGTTTGAACTGTTGGCTTGGGCCTTAGAAAAAACAGACATGCTGACCAATCTAGGAACATATATATCTGAGGGAGTCACCATCCTAATATCCTATCCTGTGAGAAGAGCTCTTATTTGACAAAGAAATGGACTCCCATTAGAAAGAGACTCACGCAATACCCCATTCATCAAGTAGACAGTTACATCTCAGTTACTTATACATGCATCTCCTGAAGCACCAAAAACATTGTCAACTACAATGGGTGTAGACACATGGAAATGTGAGTTGCTTATTGCTATTGTGATGGATACCATTCATCAAGAAGTTGGATGAAATCCTTTCTATTAGAGATTCATCACCATCAATGATTTTCATTAATATCATCGGCGGCAAACGGGTTAGGTTGGGGTTGATTGGAGGTGTCTATGCGTTGAAGTCCACCTCGTGTTTGACCTGTTCTAAATCAAGTCATGTAACCTTAATCCACACTCGATGAATGTGCAATCCAATTCGGATTAACCAATTTAAACCAACTTGACCCAACCCATCCTATAGTAGTTGGGCCCAAATTCATTCCATTTCAAGTATTCTACATTTGAGTTCAGTTGTAGGCTATAAGGGCCAAAAACAAGCTCTGTTCATCCCAAAATTAGCTCATAACCTATCCCTTTTAGATACAAGGTCAGGTTTTCCTAACCTGTGACTGCCCACAGGATGATTCAGGTTTTGCCAACCCTTATTCTGATAATCCTGATCTCTACGTAATACTTATTATTCTTTCTGCATATACAAACCTACTATATCTTAATCCGATATCTGTGCCTGCAATGACTCAAACATACAAGAAACATGAACCCAGCCCAAGGGAAAGGGATCCTGGATGCTTAATTATTTTATCATCAATTACATGAATTGTCCACCTCTAAAGAACTATTAAATCGCACTTGATCTAATCTTGATCTAATCATACAACACCTGAATTATGGGTAATTTTCACCTTTGGAACCCTGTACAACTGCTATGCGGAGATTTTGGTCCATGCTTTTAATGTAGTGTCCCGCTTTTGTGGATGGTGTGGATCTGAAATGCACCGTATTGTCCACCGTCTATACTCCAAGAAATACACTGGAACTTTGTATTAGGTTTAAGGGACTTTTAGAGCTTCAATCTATGGCAGTGAATGTGAGCCCTGTAGTGATTTTATTTAGGGCCTGTACGTTTGCATTGAATCCATAGGAATTGATGGTCAAATGAGAAGGGTGAAAGATATCACGTAACAACTGAAGATTAGGTCTTTGACTTTGCTATAATTTGAATTCCTAGGGTGATGGTTAGGTATTCATATTTCATCTTCCCTTAATTCAATTTTCATTCAAAAGGGAGGTGATATGATGGTCATTTTTTGGATATTCACTTTTGATTCTTCTTTTTCAACCACTTAGAAAAATTCAAAGTAAGAACTCCTGAGAATTCAATTATATGAACAAATAGCCCCATGGACTTTAATCTATTTCAAATCCTTAGATTAAATGACCAAGATGTTGAATATAGATGATGCTTGATAACACTAAGGCCTTGTTTGGTATCTCTACTCGTATTTCGATAGAGCTATCTAAAATAGAGCCATGAAAAAAAGTGCCACAAGAAAGAGAGCTAAAATAAAAAAAAAGTGTTTGGTATTGCAAAGCTCTATTTTATATAGACCGTTTGGTACTTCCTCTTTCTGCCTCGTATTAGAGTGATCTGCCTCTTTTTAAAAGGGGTAGTTTTTGTCATTATTTAAAAAAGATCTTATGCACATTTGCTATTACAGGGCTGGTTTCTTTGAGTATATATGAAACAAATTTATAATTTGGCTGAATATTAATTTTCTACAAGCGATTAAAATAAAATATGATCTTTACTTTATACAATCGATTAAAATTACAACCTGACTTAAACCCAATGCACAGACCAACCCAACTGTCACAAAAGATGATGGGTTGAACCTTTTAATTTTGCATTTGCAGGTTAAATCCATAAATGCTATTACAATGCTTAGCTAAATCTGTAAAGCCCAACCTGACCAATTGCTAACCCCTAATAATTACTCCTTTTTTAGTTGGACAGAGAAACTTTGCCTACATAACTCATATTAAAAAATACATGGTACCAAAACATCAAAACGGAAAATGTTACAATGGCTTGAGAGAGAGAGAGAGAAGTAGCTATCCAATCTTAACTATAAAACTGAGGCTCAAGTGATGGAATGACTAGGAACTCCAGCTTTTATTTATAGGATACAAGTACATGAGAAACAAGTGATTTGAGGCACCCTTGAGGCACCCTTGAAACAAGTGATATGGGCATCCTATTTCATACTATTACATTCAGATACACATCCTAAAAATACATAAATACTCCCAGTTTTGAATCATGTGTTTATCAGAAACTCTAATCTCATCAACCCAAACTCTATCACAAATGAAAACCCTTGATGAGTGACGATCCTTCTTTCACGATGTAGATGTAACCAATGAATTTTCTTCCTTGATTGTTCTTTTTGCCACCTCGCGAGCTACACCAAACACTTCTATCCACACAATTTTGCCTAAAAAGAGGTCATCAACACATATTAGTTTAAATTATTCATGATTATATAGAATCTATTGTAGTTGATAAGAACTACAATTTTGTCTCAGCAATATAAGATAGACCAACTATTACTTTCTTCAGAATGCATCCATAAGAGCTAAATTATAAATATAGCGCATTTAGTTCTAAGAAGAGACAACCCACAAGAACGGTAAACCAAAAGGTATAGCATTGGACTAGAAGCAAAATGGTACATAAACATATATCTCTTAAGACTTTTATCAAACGCTTGGTATGTAAAACAAACATATCATAACTTCCACAATGTCCCAACACTGAAAAATCATCCCCACATAAAAGAAAAAACTGCTTCAAATACAGAAACAACCAATCCCCTTGTTTTACCTTATGCTAATCCTATCTTAAAACTAGATATATATCAAATCATAAAAACTTTAAAAAACTACAAGAAATTTAATGGTTTTCAGAGATTCAGAGAAATTCGATTAACCCCTTGAGCACATGAATTTAACATCCTCGACAGTTCATACTTCATGCTCCATGTGCAGATTCAATAGTGGGGTTCAAACAGGGCACAACCAATCTGATGGGACCCCCTAAATCAAAAGCATTCAAACATCAACCCCATTTCTGCTGAACAAAGATGTTCATGTCCCCATTTCATTGATCAGCAGACAGTAGTAGTGAAACCTTCCTATAAGAAAATTTACACAGCATACCCTATCCAATAAAACACCATCAGATCAATGGTTGGGGTCACTGAATCGTATGACCCAACATACCGATTACCAATGCCAAGCATCTTCAGACATATTTTTGGTTCAACTAATGTTTTAGACTGGACATACCATTTTTTTTTTATCTAGCTTCTTAATAGAGGAATATAAACAAACACATGGTAGGCATTTCCTATACAGACAAGAAAAACAACAATAAACCAGAGTTCATAGCAGAGAGAGAAAAAAGAAATGCATTTACATCTAGTTTTCCCTTTTGTCGTTGAGAAAGACAGAAATCGTTACCAGAAGAAACAAAATCTCTCCCAACAACCCCAAACTAAAACCCATCTTCAACCCTTTCCATCATCATTCAAACAAAAAAAAAAAAAAAACAATTGAACATAGAGAGAGAAAGAGAGTAGAAAGCAATTGTTTTGAATAGAGAAAGAAACAAGAAGAAACAAAAGAAATAGAAGGGGATCATACCAGAAGAGATGACCGTTATCAGAAGACCAATACAGCAGGCTGCAAGCGTTCTCCCTTCCAGCCTCTTTCACGAAGATGGGTTTCGAGTTGCAGAAAGAATGGGAATGAGGGCTTTATTCAAAGGACTTTCGTTGACAATAAAATTCCGTCGGGGTACTTTTGTCATAAAAAATGGGTTCCGCCTGTACTTTAATCAGAGGCATTGCCTCTGATTTCTACATGCCCATTTTGTGGCATTTCCTTTTTAGAGGCTTTGCCTCTTTTGCTCTAGAATGTACAGAGGGCCAAACACCTCTATTTTTCAAAACCTCTGTCCGCTTTAGAGAAATAGATGTTTAGAGGCAAAAAATAGACATGCCAAACATAGGCTAACTCCCTTTGTATTTCAAAAACCCAATTCATTGCACTCCATTAACACTCCATATGTCGCTTGATTAAGTCTAATAAAACATAGTCATAATTGCAAAATAATTAGGCTAGCATGCTTCATAGATCATAATAAGTCCCTCAAAGCAAATCCATTTTCTATTGGGCTGTTTGTTTAGCAAGAGTAAAGTAAAAGGAAAGTAAAAAAAATTGATTGATGCCACATAAAATTTTACTTGATGAGTGTTTCCAAGAAAAAATTAAGAAAAGAGTAAGACTGATGTAACATAAGGCGCTTTCCCCTTTTGTCTTACTTTATCCAACTTGGATAAATTGGAGAGAAGTAAAATTCGTGCTATATATACCAACTTTTACTTTAACCCCTCTTTTCTAATTTTATTCATGATTAAACTCATACATATCTTTTACTCCTATCATGTAACAAACATCCAAAAAAAAGTGAGCACCATCCATGGCCTAATTAATTAACCTTGGTTGGGCTTACATCATGAAATGGATCTCACCTGATTGCACATGGCTCATCCCATGTGAGCAAGTTTTCTTATAGAGACTGTTAGATATGGAAAGATGAGCTTAGATTAGATTAGGATTATGATTATTTTAGGATTAATATTGATATGTTACACTCTCTTAGAGATATGATTAGTTTACTATTAGGAATGTGATTAGGTTTTCCAATAAGGGTATAATTATGTTCCCACTTTGGTCATTCTTTTCTTATAAATCATCACTAGCAATTTAGGCCCGTGCTAAGCCCGGCCCTCAAATAAAGATACATATAATTAGGGGCTATCTTTTGAGATACAAACGGAAATAAATAAATATACAAGTAATTAAATAATAAAATAGCCCTTGCCCAAAAATAGAGATATGTTTAACTTGGCTATCCACCTCATTTTCCTTTCTATGTAAACTCGTTAAATTTGTGGGCCACTGACGAAGGAGTTAGGGGCATGAGTTTGACCACAACCTTGATATATGGGTTCATCCAATATGTCCTTTTCCATCCCCCACAAGTCCCATGATCAGTGATCCATAACTAGGCCCCATTAAGTTTGTCTGGTGAGGGAAGGATTCACATGAACATCCCCCAATTAATATATATATTTATGAAATAAATTATGTGTGAATAGTTAAATAAGTTTAAAGTATGAATATATATTTTGTATTTTCTTTAAATCAAAATACTAAAAAAATTTGAACCATCAATCTTACACAATAGGATATCTCTTGAAGTTATTAAAGCGTTCATAAAGAGAAAAACTAAAATAGATTAAAAAGAAGAAGAATATATAGACAAGAAGAATATATAGACAAGAAGAATATATAGACAAGCACCATACGTGCAATCAAATGCTTTAGTTAAATGTATGTTCTTTATTTATCTTTAAAATCTTATCAAAGCAACAAACAATTCTTATGAGGTTTCGTTAACTACTAAATAACCATTTGAAAATAAAAAGTTTAAAAAAAAGAAAGAATAATAACTTATTGATTGTAGTACTTATTATCGCTTGGCTGAATCGTTTGAATCGTAAGATTTAATGAAACTAGTATCGAAAAATAGGATTCGCACCTGAATCTAGAGATTTAATTGTAAATGAGATTTGTTGCATAAATATGAATCGTTTTTCTTAAGTTTATGGAAACGAATCGAAGGACTCTGATAACTATGTCTATTCGTGGCATTAAACCTGACAATTAACAAAAGGAATACAATAGTGGCCTCGCAAAAGCCAAAAGCTCATATACTTGTTACCTTCCTTTGAAGGAAAAATGCAAGGGTAGGGTGGCAGTGGGCCGGGTTCAATTTGGGTTTACATCTTGTGGTTTCATAGACCCAACCTAAACACTACCCATTTATTTAAACAGGTAGAGAATGTCAACCTAAACTCCATATTCTTGGTTAGGTCAAAGTACAATGCACAGGGATGGGTTGCCGGGTTAAGTAGATGTAAGAAGTCAAACCCAAACCTGACCCATGTATCAATCAAATCCGAAATGCTAACTCTAATCCAGAATCAGTGGGTTAGTACGAGGGATCAGAAATTGTTGTTATTTAGTACTTTTTAGGTACGTTTGGAATTTGCCTGAAACTTGGCTGCCCTGCACTCTGTTAACTAGTAAATTTAATTACCTTAGTTTCTTTTCATTAAAAGGGTAATATATTATTTAAGAAATAGAGAGTTCATACAAATGGGACAATTAACTTGTCCTATTTAATTATTCACAAAAAGAAAAACTTGTCTTATTTAATTGCAGGCTCTGGTGTCAAATGGGACTTTAGGACCTAGGCGGACCCATGATATTTTTAGGTCTAGGCCTATATCTATATCTATATCTATATCTATATCTATACCATATATAAAATAGGACACTTGAACTGGCTGTCCGACTCTTTCCTCCCTACATGAGGCCCAATTAATTATTATTTCTTGCCCTTTTAACCATTACCTATAAAGCGCTAAAGATTCCTTCCTCTCCTCATGGAACCCACTTAGATTTTTTTTCTTTTTTTACCCTATTAACCATGGCCTAAAAGCTATATAGATGACATGTGGTACCACTGCCTGACATGTGGTACCACTGTCTGACAGGTGGGACCTCCTTTAATGAAGTTTATTACCGTTAAAAAATATGTGGTACCACCAACTAAAAGCTATAGAAATGAGAGATGGTCCCACATATGACCCATCCTTTCCCTCGTCAAGCCTACTTACACATTTTTGTTGCCCTTTACTAGTAAAACCTCATGCTATGCATGGACCACCGAACCACCAAATACACAGACTAATACGAAATATTTTTAATAAATTCTTTAATTAGTGAACTTGTGAGTCCTTCAATCTGGTTGCTAATTTGATATTTAGAAAAAAAAAACTTAATAAAAGACATATTAACAATAAAACAAAAATATAAAGCAAGTAGATCTAATTTGAATAACACAGGGCAATCTCGGGCTAGTATTTTGTTTAATTATGTTTTTTTTTCTCGGGGCCTGTGCGTAGAGAAATTAGATGGAGGGGAAAAAACCATCCTTGACGTGGAGTTGTTGTATCTTTATTTTTTTCCTCGGGACAACCCAGAGAAATTAGATGGAGGGGCAAAAACACTCTCTGACATGGAGTTGTTTTTTCTTTCCTCTTCCCTTTTGTTTTCCAACCCATCATTTTCTCCCTAAATCGCCCAAATAGAGTTGCACAACCGCCTTCACGCCCTGCACATCCCTGTGAAAGGATAGTGGGTCCCACTTGGCCCCGCTCGCAGATCGACCTCACCCTCAAGGTCGCTTGGGCCAGTATGGCTAGATGACCGGACGGGATTTGTGATCAGATCGCCCATTAGGTCCTACATTCTAAGACACCCAAACAATATTTTATTCTTCAAACATTCACATCTCCCTGATCAAGGTGCGGGATGGTGGTCCCTCCTTCTTTCCTCTCCTTTTTTTTTTTTTAATATCATGCATGTGTCTATAATTCATCACAGGCTTGCATTTAGACTAAGTACCCAATTCCTTAAGTCATTTTATTTGGAAAGGCATTAAATTATATTATATTTTTCCAGAGCGAAAAAAACATAAATATGTTGAGATATTTACATTTTTTTTGGACCGTATTTCAATTAGGCCAAGTGGGACCTTACAATTAAGAGGTCTTGAAAGTCGGTGAAAAATCAACGTGAACCTCCCACCATTTTATGGTAAAAGATTGTCAATGCTTATCCAGGGTCAGGCCCCGACGTTTAGGGGGCCCAAGGCGACTTCTAAAAAATGGGGCCCTTATACAATTATTTTTAAAAAAAAATTAATTCATTACAATTTTCTAACAAAAAATTGATATTTTTTATTACAAAAAAATACTGCATCCAAATAACTTTAGGATTGCCTACATACTGAGGGAGGCTATATTTAATCCCAATGATCAAGCACGATGTAGTTCTATTAAACTACCCACCCTGGCCAAAAGCCTACAATTCACACACCAACATTCCTTTCCAAAAAACAAGGCTAATAAACCTAGAACAAAAAAAAATAAAAAGAATTACTGAAAACAAGATCTTCTCGCATTTTTAGCTGCAAAGTCACTAATCAAACTTGTATAATCAAGTTTTTCTACCATATTTTTTTCAATTGATATCATAGCTAACCCATTCAACATTTCTTGTGACATAGTCGACCGAAGGTAATTTTGTATGAATTTCAACTTTGAAAACCTTCTTTCTCCAGAGGCAACAGTAGCCGGTATGGTCAACAAAATTCTATAAGCTATCCATGCATTTGGAAAAGTACCATCCATTCTTTTTAAATAATTTAGCACATCAATTGCTTTCTTGGTTTCTTTTGGCAAGTATTCTTTCAAAAGTTTCAACTCCAAATACAAATCTCTCCCATCACACACCAATTTAGTTAATGAAACCAAAACAAAAAAAATTTAATCAAACTGTAAAAGAAAGGAATCGATGCAGAAAAGAAAATAAAAAAACTGAAAATTATGATATCAGATTTGCGATTTACAAATAACTATTTTTAAGTTTAAAAAAAGAACAAAAAAAAAATTTACTTTACCGGAGAGGAGAACCGGCGCAGCAGCACAGCACACACCATTCCAAAAGAAAAGCCCTAGAGACTTCTTTTCTGATGCTCACGAGAAATGAGGAAAGCTGAAAAGTTTGATGGTCTTATCTTTTTGTAGTGGGCTCATATTTGACTTTTAAAGTCTTATCTTATGGTGGTATGGTGGTGGGCCTTAAGTTTGGCTTTTTAAATAATGGTTATTTTAAATAAGTGGGCTTTAAATTTGGGCCTTCTAATTTATTTATTGGGCTAAATATTTATACACATATGTTATTAATTTGGGCCTTTCAATTTACATATTAGACTAAATATTTACACATATATATACAAATACATAAAATAATATGGGCCCTAAAAATTTTGTAATTATTGGGGGCCCAAGGCGGCGGCCTCTCCCGCCTGCCCCCTTGGGCCGGCCCTGTGCTTATCACTAATACTAAAGGTTAAGAAACTCCAAAACTTTAATTCTGAAATACTACTCAAAACATGATACAGTAGGCCATGCCACATTGCCACTGAGTTCTTCAAAGTGATTCTTCATAGAACTACATAACGTTAAACAGAAAAAACTGAATAAGGCAATACGATAAGCATGTAAAATGAAACTTAATATTTCTACCATTCAATACAATGGAGTCGTGTCACTTCAAAGTCATTTAAACCATGGTAGTCAATTCCATTGCGTGAATGTTTCAGATTTGGCCTGGGGTGGAACAGAATGCCCCGGAAAGATTCCAATCCTACTTCCAGCCCACTCTATTCGTTCCAATCCAAATACCGACCCCAATTCTAACACATTTCATCCCCATTTCAAACCGAACAGAATGCCCCCAAAAGTTTCATTTTGTTTCTTTTATTAAGTATAAACATTCTTCATATTTTCATTTATACGTAGTGAAAACTTGAAAATAGTCGATTGTAAAGTGTAGCTAAATTAGATGCACTTGAATATTTCTCATATATATATATATATGGAAAATATTCAAGTGCATCCATTCCACATCATTTTTTACGAGAGACACTTATATATATTATTTTAGATGAGAATATAATATCAAACGTTTACCCTGCCAATTTTATGACCCTATCTGTGCCTGTTGAGTTTGGAACAATCTTTCCTAGTTCTGTAACATGAATTTCCAAAAATGTCTGTTGGATCATAGATGAGGCATTTGCATGACGCACCTATCTATACGTCATTTCTCACTCTTTTGCATTAGATGTGATTTCGAAGCATGACAAAAGCATAACCTTTAGAAAAAAAAAAAAAGATAAAGCACTAGAGGTATGAGGTGGACGCATTTCCTTGAGTCTTGTTAGTCAAAAACTGATTCCGTAAGGACATCTGAGTCAGTCAAGATTTCCGGACTTTTATAAAAGCATCTAACCATTCACATATAAAATAATTGCATCAGGTGGGGCCTATCCTGATGGTACATAAATTAAAAACCAGCTTGGTTGATCATCATATAGGCAATCACATATCGTTTCATCAAATGTTGAGATCCACAAAAAGAAGCCCATTGGATGGTCAGGATCACCGTTTCAATAAAAAAAAAATTGAGCTACCCATCCTCCCTGTTTCGTCTTTTTTGGTATCCACCGAAGGGAGCTGGGATCCACAGTCCACCCCGCGCGCACACGGGAAGACAGTAGAAAGAAAGCCCTCACAAGTGAAAAAGAAGCCCGCGCAAATAAAAAGAAAGCCCAAACAAATAAAAAGATGTGCGTTATACCTAATATTTAGGGTTTGGATCGAAGAACAAGTAATTCACAATTCACACCACAGTAACATGTAATTTTTGTAAATTTTTATCAATTTCATTGTGATTGGGGTTATGCAAGTATGTATTCACAAATTCACCTTTACACAGCCATTAATGTTTAGTACTTGGTCTAGTCCAGTCGTCCAGATGTGGTATACCAGATCATTGCATTTTGGACACTGAAGCTACCAGCTTTCAATTTTCAAGACAATGAGGTCTTTAACTAGCTAGCTAAAGTTGGTGTTACCGTCTTAGGGACCCATATGTTGTACAAATGAAAGAAACTTCAATTTCATGAATTCATGACCGAACTCTCTCATAATTGATATATAAAGCTTCTAAAATTTCTATTTCCACAATTACAAGCTTTCATGAAATTACACCAAGACAAACAACAACATATCGTTTGTTTTCTGATATAACTGCTGACTCAAGGGACATCCATCAAGTTCAATGGACCAATTCTTTCAGCCTCTCATACACCCTCTCACTTTCAAAGCCCACTCTAGAGCTAGTGACCTGCAGAAAATAAAGAAAATCAATTCAATCACTAGGTGATAATAAAAGATATTTTTTTAGATTGTATTTTCAAAAGGTATGTGACCTATGTCTCACTATCCTAATGATATCCATCACTAATAGGTATTTTCTTTCTAAAATTGAGATGAAGAAGCCTAATAATTAAAACCAAAAATGAAATAGTGTGAAGTGAGATGAAGATTGATTGTTTTAGTAATTACCTGAGAATGAATTATGTGGAAGACCTTGTTAGCTACTTGAGAGAAGCTGGCATTCACAACTTCAGCTCCTTCCTCCTCAAGGACGCTAATAACATCACACAACATGAAATTCCTATTCAACCCACTTATCAGAACCACCTCAACTGAAGAACCCAAGTCCTTAACTTCAATCACAGGCGTCCTCAACTCTATCATCATCCCATCACTCATATCTTTATTGATTCCTACAATATGTGCTGCTAGAGCCCTTCTCTCCTTCAACCCTTCTATATTCTCCCTCAGCTTCTTGATGTATGCAGCAGCTTGGTCCAACTGATCCTGTTGTGACAGTGCCTCCTGAAAATCAAAAAAGAAAAAAGTTAGTTCAGCAGTAAAAATACCCAACTTGAGTGTGTATATGTGGGTGAAAAGAGAAAAAGGCAGAGTACCCTTGCCAGCAGTTTTAAGTTATCAAAGAAAAAGAAAGGGGGAATTGAACAAGATGGTGTTTTTATTCTTTGGATGTTGATGAATTTTGGTCACACAACATAGGTGTATGCACTTTTCTTTTCTTTTTTTTTTTCATTTCCTTTAAATCATTGGATACACATACCCTAGTGTAGTGAGATGGGAGGAGAGAGGCAAGCTTAAAGCAGAGGGTCTTCATGTGCATTCTCCTGTTTCTCTCCACTGTCTTGCGTTCAAGCTTGGATGAAGCCCTGGAGCTCTTCATATTCTTCTCTGTTTGGGTAGGAAAACAGAGAGTCTGCAAAGAAGAAATGGGTATCTTCTTAAAGAGCAAGGAGAGAAGTTGCCTTACTTGGTAGTGTGTTTATCTGTTGTGGGGTGGTATAGGGTCTATGGGTGCTTATATAAAGTAAGGAGGAGTGGGACAATTCAGTGGGAACCACCATTGATTATGGCAACAAAGTAATAGTGACTAGTGAGAGAGAGAGAGAGAGAGAGAGAGAGAGAGGCGGCTCGGCTGATTGACTGACTTCTCGGCCGCGCTTGCACCGACCATTAAAGCCTCTTAATATGTGTTTTTTTTTTTTCTAGCTGGTCATGTTCAGAGAATAATGCATATGATTGTGCATACACCGATTTGTTGTGTGTATACACGAGTTTGAACGCTTCTACAATTCAGTCTGGTGTGTTTGAATCCGAATCTCTGAGGCTTTAACTTTTTTTTTTTTTAAGAAAAAAAAAAAAAACTTTCATTCATGAAAGAGACACAACAGAATAAAACACAAAAAAAAAAAAAAACTACCCGAATCTTTAGGAAGAGGCAAAGAACAGCTCACCCACTTGGTAAGAGTTTTTGTTTATGAGGTTTTAACCTAGAGAAACCCATAGTCGAAGGAGTGAAACTCCACGGTTGTTCGACATATTGAAATCCAAACGGTTAATATATATGGAGTATCCTCAAATTTGACATCAATTCAAATTAGTTCTATCGCTAGATTGACTATTTGATGAAAAATGTGATCATGAATATATATAAGATTGTGTTAATCACATTTTTATGAAATGGCCAATTGAATGGTGACATGAAACAAACTTGAGGATACCCACATACAATTGAAGGGTGCCAATTGATTGGGGACATGAAATTTGAGGATACGGCCATACACTTGATTTTTTATTTTTAAATCGTTCAGATTTCAGTAGGTTGACCTCACCATGGAGTTTCACTCCTTCTAACTCAGGATTTCTCTAGGTTAAAGAATCAGGACAGCCCTCATGTGAATGTGCGGGAAGGTGATTGCCATATTCAAACCCTGAAAACCCAGTTAACAACTCTTATCAATTGGGTAATGACCGTCAGTTATGTGCCATAGTTGTTGAATAGAAGTTGCTGTACCAGATGGCACATAGTTATTCTCCCTTCAAGCGTCCGTATGGCTCTCTTCGTTTGCATGATATGGTAGAATTTCCAGGCAGGACTCAAATGCTCAATGACCCAGAGCGTTTTTCAAAGCTAGAATTTGAAGAATTTGTGAGCCAAGAGCGTCTCAAGCTATGAAGTTGAATCTTTGAAACCTTACAAATCACATGGGGAATCTCAAATCTTAGAGGACAGCCTGTTGAAATGCTGCCAGAAATTTTCTAAAGTAAAAACCTCCATCAGGACTTATTGCAAAACAAGTGTCCCTTCCAAGGATGTTCGATTGCTGAAATTTTTTTTTTATTGAGATTCTCCATATATGGGATTTCTGATAGCAATATCAATCATTGCTCAAGAAACTCCTAAATTTTATATTTGGAGATTTATAAATGTTCCTTGACAAAAATTCTTTTTTTTAGGGTAATGGTAGATTACATTAAGGGTGCATTTGTGTAGAGCTGTACAAGAGGAAATCTGGGTTTTTCTCTTTCTTGCCACCAAATTCCGACCCCACCACGTAGGATTTTAAGATCCCCTATCGCGTGGAAAAGTAAGCCAAAATCTGGTTTTCTGTCTTTAATTCATCACTGCGACAAATGGTAACGAGGAAAGCCTCAGATTGTCGCCCTCCATTTATGCGGATAAAGGCGTCGTACAAACGTACAAAACCCAAAAAAAAAAAAAAAATAAATAAAGTACAACATAGAGAGAATAAAAGAAAAAAAGCGTTCAGGTATAGGAGCTACATGTCCACACTGAAAAAAAAAAAAAAAAAAAAAAAAACCTTAGGTGTGGTAAGGTAAAAAAATCGTTCACTCTCCCAACAGAAATTCTTTGATTTTTCAAAAACGAATGTTTTCGGTCTTTGATTCATAGGTATAGGAGCTACATGTCCACATTGGAAAAAAAACAAACCTTAGGTGTGGTAAGGTAAAAAAATCATTCATTCTCCCAACAGATATTCTTCGATTTTTCAAAAACGAAGAACCGAATCTTAGGTCAATTAGGTCCGGCCCTAATAATTTAGGTCGATTCACTTTTGATTGGACTTATTTTTCACACCGAGTTGTTGTTTCTCTTGAATTTCAAACTATCGATTGGTTTAGCTTCCTTACTTAAAAAAGTTCTTTAACTCCCATCTTATTCCCATTCTTTTCATCGAATGACTTTCAGAGGCATTTCCTTTTTGCAATCCCATAAATTGCATTGTTCTTTCAATGTGACATAAAATTCGTTTTTCTCTATTTTGTTCTCTGTGAAGGTGAAATTGAAAAGGAATATATCTTATCCACCTTTGTCAAGTTGAGCATGGTTGGTTCTCAATCCTTCTTAAACATTCAGGGTACCAACGTCCACCTAGAAGATTTTACGATAGAGAAGAAAATCATCCTAATTCTCCACGAAGTCACTCGTCCGTCGTTTGGTGTGATATTTATTTTGTGAAAAAATGAAAAAATATAAGTTAATTTTCCTTGACATAGAGGATTTTGTTTTTCTTTGATAGAGGTAAGAATATATGAGTCCTTTCTAATGCATAAATAAAAATCCACATTAAGTACATTCCTCTTGTTGTATATACTCATATATTAGATTTTCAAGGACCACAAGGATGGCCCAAAAGCTATAAATTAACATGACCATCCATATTATCAGCCAGTCATGGATGAAATATATGTTTTCTCATCTATATATGAATGGAATGTAAAATATGGACCCGTGACTATCATACGCAAGAATCAAGAAAATCTCAAATAAACCGTCAAGCCACATCAGGATAAGTATCATACAAGACAAGCCCAATGCTTTCTTTTTCCCCAGTAGTACTACATCAAATTGAGAAATATAATGTTATCTTGTGCTATGCTAGAGATGGTTCTCATCGACCTGATGTCCTTGTGTGCCCCACCTATGGGCCCCGTCAATCTTAGAGGAGGTGGGGATTGAAAGATATGGATGGGACCTATCAATGTGTAGAATTGCAAGTCCATCAAATCATCCTAAGTCCTTGCATTGTGGCTCACAAGTTCTTTGATTTTTTTATAAGGAAAGAAATTTTGACCATCGATCCAATGGTCCAGTTTATTCAGATTGATGTAAATTCAAGAATGTAAATACGGTATAGCGATTTTGGCGATCCATTGGAATCAATTATGGCCAGGTGGGGTCTACATGGCTTGTCTGCATGGATGTCCCCGAAAGGGATTGTCTTTAGGATAGTTTTCTCGTCTCTCAAATTTACCTTTTCACTACCAATCACTATCAAGCGTTTTAAAGAAATGAGATGTCGTAGAGAAATTGAACTTCAAGAACAATTAAAATCATCACGGAAGAGTGAATAATGACACGACCCAGCCTCCAAAGAGAAATTCTTCTTTCCTTCTCATCTATTCGTTTTTTTCCTCCATTTAAAATGAGATTCGATTTCAATAAATATAAATAAGAAAAATAATTAAGTGAGAACTATTCTCACGGAGTCACCATCAGAACTTTTTTATGGGATCCACTAGGCAGGGCCGGCCCAAGGGGCAGGCGGGAGAGGCCGCCGCCTTGGGCCCCCAATAATTACAAAATTTTTAGGGCTCCATATTATTTTATGTATTTGTATATATATATGTAAATATTTAGTCTAATATGTAAATTGAAAGGCCCAATTAATAACACATGTGTGTAAATATTTAGCCCAATAAATAAATTAAAAGGCCAAAATTTAAAGCCCACCTTATTTAAAATAATCATTATTTAAAAAGCCAAATTATTTAAAACTTTTGAAAGAATACTTGCCAAAAGAAACCAAGAAAGCAATTGATGTGCTAAATTATTTGAAAGGATGGTACTTTTACAAATGCATGGATAGCTTATAGAATTTTGTTGACCATACCGGTTACTGTTGCCTCTGGAGAAAGAAGCTTTTCAAAGTTGAAGTTCATAAAAAATTACATTCGGTCGACTATGTCACAAGAAAGGTTGAATGGGTTAGCTATGATATCAATTGAAAAAAATATGGCAGAAAAACTTGATTATACAAGTTTGATTAGTGACTTTGCAGCTAAAAATGCGAGAAGATCTTATTTTCAGTAATACTTTTTTATTTTTTATTTTTTTTTGTTCTAGGTTTATTAGCCTTGTTTTTTGGAAGGGAATGTTGGTGTGTGAATTATAGGCTTTTGGCCAGGGTGGGTAGTTTAAGAGAACTACAAATATAGCCTCCCTCGGTATGTAGGCAGTCCTAAAGTTATTTGGATGCATCATTTTTTTGTAATAAAAAATATCAATTTTTTGTTAGAAAATTATAATGAATTAAATTTTTTTTTAAATAATTGTATAAGGGCCCCATTTTTTAGAGGTCGCCTTGGGCCCCCTAAACGTCGGGGCCGGCCCTGCCACTAGGGGTCCCATGTGGGTCCCATTTTGGGATGGGACCGATGGGGATTGAAAGATCTCTATGGATCACCCCGAATATCAAGTTTGGCCCCAATTCTTTGCTCCTAACCCCTTCATCCATAGCCGACAAGCCCAGTCCATTCGTATAGATATATTGTCGATTCAATGATCCAGTTCATTCGCATTGCTGCCAAACTCTAGGGCGTGTAACTATTAAGGGAGTCCTAGTTATTACAAGGTTTGGATTGAGTGATAGGTGGACCCACTCCATAGTTCTCACGGTTTGAACTATGAGAACATTCTCAGCTGATTATTTTCCATAAATAAATGCCCTCTCCCTTTTGCTGGTCTTCTAATTAACAACTTAAATTGGTGGACCCACCTCCTTATGAGGTTACAACGCCACAACAACGCTGTAAATACGTTAGAAAGGGCATGGGTGTATGAAAGAAAGTGTGTGAGTTCAAATCCCTAATCTAACAAGTAAAAAAGTTTAATTACATTATTTCTTGAAGGGCACACCTCAAAATGTCCTTGCATGGATCATTTTCTGGTCTAATTGAAAATAAGGTTTGGGTCAAAGTCCAAACCCAAGTGCTCATTTACGATTTTACCCAAGTATATAAGATTTAATTTTACCCAAGTATATAAGACATACATATTTGTTTGGGGCATTCGGCGACAGGTCCCTAAACATTACACTTTATGGCCTTAGATCCACAAAAAAAAAGTCATAGAGCCAAAGGTCCCTCCCACACTTTCTCACACCTGAAATGTCTAGTTTACCCTTTCTTTATATCATAACCCATGATTGGTGGGATATCCCATTAATAATGGCCAACTAACATTTAATTGTCCACGATTAATGGAATCCCCAGATTTTCAAATAAATTCTAAAAACACACAAATAAATTTCAAAATAACGAAAATAAATTTTAAAAAATTAAATAATTTCGAAAAATGCAATAAGTTAAAAAAAAGTCAATATATAATTAAATAACGCAAATAAATTTAAAAAGATGCAAATAAGTTTCAAAATATCCAAATAATTTTCAGAAAATATAAATAAATTTCAAAAGACTCAAATAAATCTCAAAAGGTCCAAATAAAATTTCAAAAAATGCAAATAAATTTAAAATAACGAAAATAAATTTTAAAAAATGCAATAATTCAAAAAACACAATAAATTTGAAAGAATACAAGTAAATCTCAAAAGACGCAAATAAATTTAAAAAACGCATATAGATTTCAAAAAACGTAAATAAATTTGCTAAAAAACTCAAATAAATTTTGAAAAAACTCAGATAAATTTACCAAAAATACAAAGAAATATGATAGAAGACAGATAAATTTGAACAACACTCAGATAAATTTGATAAAAACACAGATAAATTTGAACAAAACTCAGATAAATTTGAAAACAACTCAGATAAATTTGCCAAAAACTCAGATAAATTTACAAAAAACACAAAGAAATATGACAGAAGCCAGATAAATTTGAACAAAACTCAGATAAATTTGACAAAAACACAGATAAATTTAGATAAATTTGACAACAACTCAGATAAATTTGACAAAAAGATAAACAGAACCAAAGTGCAATCACCGGGAGACGTCAGTTCTCCGCTGAATGCAAACGGGTTAGGTCAACTCGACCCGGAACCCAACCTGGACCTGGGCAGAACCTGGCCCAGGTCTCTTCTTCCTCTTCGTTCTGGTTCTGATTTCTGTAACCAGAATCGACCGGGTTCCTCAGTCTTCTTCCTCTTTCCCTGACGACGTAGGACCGGCGATGGTTGTCGACGTGTCCGACCCTACTCCTCAGATCCTTATAGCCAAATCCGACGACGAACTCCGGCAAAGAGGAAAGTCTGGAGCCCTCTGCTTCTTACCTGGTCCGGAACCAGATCTTCCTCTTTTGGAAGACCAACTGCAGTAAAGCAGTCCGGCTGCATCTATTCTCCGGTCTTCAAGTTCGGTTAGCAACAACATGCAACGATCAGCCCGATTTCTGTGGCCCACCAGAGTTCGAAGAATCCGAACTCTTTCTCTCTTCCCTTTCCCGGCAGAAATCGTCTTCAATGGGATCTGCTCCAAACAGGATAGGAAGCCTGGCGCAGCGATGGCCCACTAGAATCCCAACGAGATCCCGAGATCCAATCCATCTGATCTCTGCATGATCCACAACCCCATCACAAAATCTAGACAGTCAAATGCACGCAAATCAGGCTAGGATACCAATTGAAAGAACTGCTGCCTTCTTCCTCGAGTCAGGTGGAGGCGCAACAGAGAAGTGCAGTAAAGCAGTCCGGGAATCCCAACGAGATCTTGAGATCCAATCCATCTGATCCCTGCATGATCCACAGCCCCATCACAAAATCTAGATAGTCAAACGCACGCAAATCAGGCTAGGATACCAATTGAAAGAACTGTTGCCTTCTTCCTCGACTCAGGTGGAGGCGCAACAGAGAAGTGCAATAAAGCAGTCCGGCTGCAGGATTTAGGAAGGATGAAGGAGGGAAGATTTGCCATCTGTCAAGTATAAAGAGGATTTAGGAAGGAGAGAGGAGGGGAGATTTGAAATTTGAAAATTTAAAATTTTATGCCTAAAATGATTGAAAGGGCAATTTAGGCTTGAAAAATGAGATCATGTGGATTGAGGGACCTAAGGCTGCAAAAAGTCTAGGTGAGTGGACCAGAGGCTTTAATAAGTTTTTCCTTGGACTAGAGGCTGGAAACATTGACTTATAGGGACCTTTCACTAATTTCACCTATTTATTTTATATACATCATCACCATCATCACCATCTTTACATAAGTCTTATCCAGAGTATGTTCGGGTTTGCTACATGCACTCTGCTTTTTCATTCTCATTATAACTACTCAGTCAGTGACCTTGAACTGGAAGATGAGTATCATCCGATACTGTTATTTTTAAGACTAAGTGCTTTTCAATTGGATTGCGACGCACTACCGAAATGTCATGGATTGATTCATTGGCACTTAAAATGACAATTGTGTGCATAAAATAGCCAACATCCTATCAGAGCATCTTGTAGTTCCTTTTAGATAAGGATTCGAAGAAAATCTCAAGGTATCATGGCATAGAAAAACTGGCACGAGTACAAGACCAACCAGCAAAACATGTAGTGTGGTTTCTTGAGTTCTTCTAATTATCTCAGGTATCTAAGAGCTGTAATGAGTTTTTATTGATTGTTGCAGTTATTCTACACCTGTCAATCTTGACTGATATGGATGGTATTCTCATTTTTAATGCGCATGCTACAATGTGAATAAAGAGATAAGCTGAATGGATGGGAGTCCGGTTGTCACTAAATTATCATGGTTCAAAACTTAGGTGATCTCCCTTGTCTGTGTAAGCGGACCTCCTCCAGCAAAAACGAATCAACCACACCTGAATTGTGCCTCCATCTCTAACCCCACCTTTTACTGACATACAAAGAAATAAAACTTCAATTGGTCCTCTTTTTCTATATTTATAGACAGGCCAATATAAGAGACCCAACACACACATACTAACATGAATTTGAAGATCCCAAAGAAATAAGATGTAGAGGAAAAATATAATAGAGATGGTGATCAATGGAGACCTAGGTTAAATAATCGCTCAAAGCTTATATTTACTCATCAGTGTACATCTTAAGAGAAATGGAGGACCCCCTCTGCTGAAAGGAAAGAAATGAGGAATAAATATAGGGGAGTTCTATTGGCACCGCAATAATCTATCTTCTCACCAAAAAAAAAAAGAGTTTTCCTAAACTACCCCCCCCCCTCCCCCTCCTCCTCCTCCTCCCACCCACCCTCCACCCTCATCTCGCCCCCCCCCCCCGCCCCCCGGTCCTGCCGGAGACGTGGGGGGGGGGGGGGGGGGGGGGAGGGAGGAAGGGAGGGAGGAGAGAATGGTAGTTTAGGAAAAACATACATCTTTTGTCTTCTAGTGTGGTGGGGAGAGCAATACTTGTGGTGCTAATAGAACTCCCCATAAATATTTTGTTTAATGTCGCAATCAAGTGACCCTCGAAGCTCTTTTATGGCCACATCATGTGTGGAGAGCCTTAGATGACCCACCCCACCCTCACCGCCACACACACATGCCAACAATATCAGTATCAATGTGGACCCATAACTGATATTGGTAGAAAGAATACGGATCTTGGATGTTCCCAAATAATTCACTCCAACCCCACCCCACAACCCCCACATCACAAAAAAAATAGTCCTTGGTCATTAACATGAGGCAAACCTTTGTCGATTAGTATACTAGACGAAATATTCTAAATGTATGAAAAAGGAGTTCCCAAATTAAGTTGTTATATAAACAATGAGTTTCCCCGTTAAGTGCCATCTAATTGAAGGTCCACATTAGGTATTCATTTCACTGCGTTGGATCATGATGGCAACTAATATCTTTCGGAGCTGATTTTTTGTGGATGTCTTAGTTCTCTTTGTACTCTACTCTCGATATAGGTTCAAGTTGACTACAAACTCGGACATAATTCTTTCTTAGTCATCATAAGCTGAAAATGCACTGAATTATTATTTTTTTGGTAAATGAGAATGCACTTTATTTGATAATTATAAGAATCATGCACAAATCAGAGTTTTAAGACTCTTATAAAAGAATGAAACCTAGTTGTATTCTAATACATACAAGTTTTGGCCAAGACTCAACTCCCCAGTCCCCACCCAACCTACTTATGTATAGTGATGGAGGCTCGAATCATTATTCTTTCCACTTGATCAACAGCTAACAAGTCTTCACTGCCCAAAATAACAACACAGTCGATTCAATAGTCTAATCCATTCGGATGAGTGCCAAACTCGGGATCGGTGGCTATCGATCAATGGGTCCCTATTTTATGGTTCACTTAGATGTGTCATAAGGTGGGACACGCTACGTATTTAGGCACATTGTGCTCACCTTATTGTGAGCACAGGTGCTCGTGGGGGGTCTCTCTAAACTTAAAACAAATTAAAATCTCATTCTCACCACATCAAATACTATTTTGTTTTTGTATTTTTTTTCACATGTAAAATGCTCTAAAACAATACTTGTAGTTTTTAATTTCTAATTAATTTTATATTTTTTGTATATGAAGTTCCAAAAACAAACCAATATATCAGGGAAGCATCCATATATCCCTAACCACATTCTAAAATCTTGTTACGTCCATAAACTTCTGTTTATTTGTAAGGATGAGTTAAATAAAATAAAATTAAGTGTCAAATCAAGAAGATAAAAAAAGGAGTTCCAGAGTTTGGAGTAAAAGAACCTTTTTTTTTTTTTTTGTCATTTTGTGCTTGAGCACTTTTTTATTATTTTGTGCCTTTTAAGAACATCTTTTGTTTTATCATTTTATAAACTAAAAGTATCAATTTTTATCATTTTATACTTTTACAACCAATTCCTTTCACTTTTTTCTTTTCTAAAACTTAACTCTATTTTACTCTACCCCACAAACAAATAGAATAGAGTTAAGAATTTGAGCCTTTTTTCTTTTTATTCTAAAAAGTATAATAAAAAAAGGAAAATAAATGTTTAATAATTAGAAAGTATATATATATGTCTATTGTCCATCCATGAGACACATGGATTACATTTATGTAACAAAAAGTCCATATGGACGGATCTGGCCGACCCCAATATTCTCATCCAAATTTGGATGAGACCCCAAATGTTTCGTCCATGTAGACGGGCTGTTTATGTAATGGAAGGCATTCAACTGGAGGGGCCCTATGCAGTGGTTTATGGGGATAGGCCCTTTAAATTGACCCCTGTTACCATCAGTTCCCATCAAATAAATGGCCTGTGAAAGAAGATTGAAAATTCAAAGGCTATGGACGGTCTTCGTTGCCCGCAAATAGACGTCTCCAGAGTTCATAGAATCTCTTCCACTTATATTTCACTTTCAACCCCATGTGAACACCCTATTTATACATATTTAGCGTACCAGCTATTTTCATTTGTGCGTTGTATAAAACATGTAAATGTTGAATTGGAAAGAGACCCAAAGAATGATTTGTCTCTGAGCATTCCACAAGAATGAAATTGCTAATCAGTCTTGTTTCTTTGCATGGGATTCTATTCTTATTTATCAAAGAAAAGAGTTGGTGAATAAAGAGACAAGGGGGCAAAGAGACCTTTTGATGTTTTTTATTTTTTTTTTATTATTTTTTTTGAATTTGTATGTTTTTTTTTTCAATTTTAGACATCCTAAAAGGAATATCTTTCTAGAATTCCTATTCGGACCCAATTTCATGCAAGCAAATAGATCCAAAATCGGAACAGGCTTGCGTCCAGGAAAGAAAATTTTATTTTTATCAACAGGCTCACTTGTGAGAACAAGAGGTTGCATAGTTGATTGAGAACTCGATCAGTTTCTCACCATAGCAAGTAGGGATCACATACTTGTAAATCATTCAGATTCTCTCAAGAGTTTACACTCATTCGTTTGATTTTTCATTCCCATTTTGACATTAATCTAACCATGATCGAAATTAACGGTGACAAAAATATAGCCATCAATGACAATAACATTTTAGCGGGCGTGCTAAATGTGAGAGAAAAAGAGAGGTATTTTAATCACCTTTTCTCTTGGATTTATCTCATCACATGCTACCTCAAGTTTTTAGATTAGATTTTGTACCGACCAGTAAAGTATGAGGTGAAATGGGTAGAGGTTGAAGAAATCCTACTCCTTTTTGATCAATCAAAACATAGATGATGTAAAATGGGTGATGGCTAGAATTACTTTACCTCTCTCTTTTATTTCACCACATATACACCAACAAAGAGGTTGCAATCAAGCTACAAAAAACAGCCAAGGCCTATTCATATTCTTGAAAAAGAATGCCCTTTCTCTTTGAAGCTGCGTCCCAGTTTCCACACTCTACTCGGCAGCCGCATTGGATCGGATAATCAGTTAACTCGGTCGGTCGTTCACGTGACCTTATTGAAAAGAGGAAAAGACACGTTATGAAAAGCAAAGAAAGGAAACTGCGAAGAAAAAAACGGACACACCCTGTCAGATTCCCAGTAAAGTAAGATCATAGTAAAAATATAAAGAAGCTTACCATAGTCATGGTGATTCAGGTAAGTGACGCTCTGCTTATAACATCATCACTGTCTGACAGATGAATCAACCAACCAAAGAATAAAGAGACAAACAAACCAACATTGTATTGTTGACCTTGACTGTGGACTTCAATATTTTGAATTTTTAACGAAGGGATTTTAGTTGGACGGTGCAGATTGATTCGTCCTTTTTTCCATTGAAAGACGACATCACCACTGAGTAGGGGGAGTGGGGCCACTGACTGGTGGCCCACACACTGTACTGGATTCACTATGCTCCTCTCTGTCATTATTATGGGCCGATTGACCAGGAGGAGGCCACACACACTGTCTAGCAAGACCCACCCACACATCTCTATCTGCACATGTTGCTTGCCGTCTGTTACTTGGGTACCGCGTACTGGCAAAAAAAAAACTGGTAACAGACAAATGATGACATACTGCAGCTGAATAGTTGATCACTAGTTTGACTTATTTGGCTCCACCTTAAATTGGTGGAAGCTGGCTGTAGAAGCCTAGAAGGGGCCAAATTCATTGATCTGAAGTGACATTCACATCTGCATTGATCAGTGTAAAAACATGTAACTATTTCATTATAACTATCCCATAAGTTCAGATATATATGCCATTGTTAACTACGTCCTGCACTGTTGGTTGGATACCATGTTTCTCATCTAATTATTCAAAATTTTAATACTCTGATCCATGTTCCTGCAAAAGCAAATTTCTTTTTCACGACTAGATACCTAAAAAGATTAAAAAAAAACAGCACATATCAATTTAATTGAAGTGAAATTTGTACGACAAATGACCAAAAATAAAAAGGAATGCAACATAAGTGAAGTGAGTTGGTTCATACAAAAAAAAATCCCCATGTATGTTGAGTTGGTCAATTTACAGGGAGGAATGGAACATAGGTGAGCTGGTTCATGCAAAATAAGACCCCAAGCATGTTGAATTGAACAAGGTTTAAGTTGTGGTTATTACCTCTGTAACACTAGCAAATGATCATTTCTCATGGGTATGAACTCCGCGTTCAAACTTCTTTGGCTTGTCAGGGAAAGCACAGTGTCGTGTGTGTAGGTTTGAGTCCTTGTAAAATCCAAAAAAAAAAAAAAAAAATAGAAGAACGATGTAACGACTCAGGCCCACTATATCAATTTTGAAATATCACTAATACACTATTTGGTTGAGTGGTGTTGGCACCTCGGTATCACACACATGTTCAACGATCAATTCATGGGTGTTCAGATTGGTAGTATCACTCATCGCTAATAGGCAAACCTAGCAAAAAGAAAATTTATAATATCATATTTATTTTGTGACTTCTCCCTAAATTCTATATGTTTTATGAAGTTATATATTTTTAAGTATTTTAAATTAGTTTTTATGGGTTTTCTCCTATTTCAGTCTGTTTTTAGTAATGTTTTTTCTATTTATAACTTGAGAAGAACACAAAAAATTGGGAAACTTCTCATTTCTTACTCCACTAATGCTATTTGTGACGACAATGGTTAATTGAGACCACTGTCGCAATTATTCTTCATATGTATCTTCTTCATTTTTCCCATTTTTTGTTTCAGTATTGCCATGATTTTCTCGTGATATTTTAGATTTTGTATGCATTGGAATTATTGAAAAGTATTACTTAGATACTATCATGGCATCTTCAAAATCATGGATACTTAATTACAGTGGCTGAGACCAACCTGAACTTTGGATCCTATTTAGCTACTTTGGTTAGGCTTGGATTGGACATTTTCATGAAAAAATTTAACATTTTTGCAAATATATGCTACTCGATTTTTAGGATAAATCGGAATGGAGAAATAGAATTCACGTAGTCAGCCCCAAGTCAGGACATGACTTTGATGATGATAATGATGATTTTTTTTACAAATTTTTTTTGTGACAATAGTTTAACATTTTAAGGGTTTTTTTAGTTCAAGTGACTTGCATTGTCTTTCCATCTTCTCAGCATAGTTACGATATGGCTTTGATGATGATGTGGTAGTGAATTACACATTCAAAGTTGCATGTACATAAAATAAGTACATTATAAGTGCCTTGCTTTTCCTCAGTTGATTAAGGACGAAGTGTAGCGTGCCTGGGTGTGTGCTTTCAACTCTGGTAAAGAAGGGGAAAAGTACACCTATAAATTCCACATCCATGGAATATCTACCTCTTTCCAAAAGAACCCCTTTGAAAGGAAATTAATAAACACTAATAATTGGACTTGGATGGGTTAAATCAGTTAATTAATTCAAGTTACACCTGCCTTTGCCCAAAATACACCTCCTCCCCCTCAAGTTGAACCCCTAATGAAAACCCCAAAAACAAAGTGAACTTCTTATCTTCAAAATGAGTAGTTTCAATTTTTATTTCTTAACATTGTAATATTTTTCAAAGAGACGAAGTTTATCAATATTTTTGGACTAGTCAATGATATACTGCAATGGCTTCAAATATGGGTTCAAATTCTTATTTTAAAACTATATTGTTTGACTTCTGATGAACCTCTAGGCTTTAACCTAAAGATTGCCTCAGACATATGTGGTCCTATATATATAATCAATCAACCCAAAATATTTTCATAAGCTGTCCCTATCTCCTCTTTTATGCAGTCAGAAACCACATGTGAGCAACCAGTCCTTATCCATGGCCAACTCTTACTTGGATCAGATGAATGAATGTATAGCCAGTGTGATGCAGTGAACCACACCTTGTTGTGATATTGATGATTAGAAGCATGCTTGGAAGTCAGTATTTGTCATTTAGCTCTATTTTTCATTACCCTTAGCCTTGCTAAACAAATTTAAGAGACTTCACCTCCAAGTAAGAAAACAACAGGTGAGACTATGGCACACTTTCTACATTGTGGTAAAGTGGATGGTTGTTTCAAAACTTATTATTTTAGGGTGTGTTTTGTGCAGCAAGAGGAATTTATGATAGAGAGAAAAATTATTTTTATTTTTCATGCTAACTCCTTTTATCGTTTGGTGTGATATATTTCCCTTGCTGGAAAGAATAAGAAATAAAGCAATTTCCATGATAGAGAGGATTTTCGTTTCATATGTGAGGGGCAAAAATGTAGGATTCTACTTGCAGAAATGAAAATTTGAAGAGAGTGAAACCCTCTCTATGCACAAATGCACACTTAGAGTTGGTTTATTTCATGTAATTGAATTTCCCCAAACTTTCTATTTTTTATAAGTAGTCAGAAATTGATGAATCACAAACGATCGTTAAATAATCTCCTATTTAATGGAAACTGAATCAAGGAAAGATGAGGAAGAAAATAGCCAGCCATCATATGCTAGTAATTCAAATACTAGGACACTCGATGTCTCATCTGTGCCACTACCTTATATCCTTATCTTTTTAATAATCCTTAGGTAGCGCTCATCTGACTATGAGTTTCTATGTATTTAGTTTTTAAGTATTTTATGCGAAGCTGCAAACAAGCAATGCCCTCAAGTTATATATCTTCTACAGGTAGATTTCTTTTTTACCAAAATTTACCTTGTGTTGGAATAGCAGTTTTTTCTTTGACCATTCTTTAAGTTCTTCGAAGGAGTTTGAAAATCAAAAGAATATGAATTTACTACAGAAAAATAGCTACAATAGATATGAGATTTTCTAAATTTTAAATACTTTCCTATGTTGGTTTTTGAGGAATTCCATCAAACAAGTTTAGGAATTTTGGCTATTAGGCTTTCTCTATATATGAACTCCCTAAATTGTTTTGTTAAGAATTAAGAATGGTGAAGAAGATTAAAAAAAAATGAAAGTTTTGGCATCGATAAGTTTTTTTTCATGAGAAAGAAGGTGGCAGAGAAAAGCTAAGCCAAAATTCAGTTTGTTCGCATGGAGTCGACTTCCTAGAAATTCTAAGAAAAACAATTATAATAAGAGTGTCTCAAATTGAAGAAATCCCAGGAATTCCCCAAGAGACTATTTGTCTGTGTTAAACTACATATGAATTGAATTCATAGAATTCATACCATTATTAGTTAAAAATGAAGAGCAAATGTGCATATATAAAAATGAGAATCAAATAGCCTTTCCTTTTAGGGAAATAGAATAAAAGGAAGATAGGAAATAAGCTATCAGCAATTAACCTAATAGTTTATTTTCTATCTTTTTCTTTTAAGTTCTATTTTCCTAAAAAAAATAAAAGTGATTATTTAAAGCTCATTTTTAAAATCCACATTTAACCACTTATAGTGTGAATTATATGCATTGAATAGCTATGTATCATAATGCAAACAAACAGGCTTGTAGTATGAACTTTACACTTTGGATTGAACAGACAACACTAGATAACCTTAATTAATCTATGACTTGATCGTCTATTTAAAACAACAACACAAAAAATTAAAAGAAACCTAAAATTAAATTTATTCAAGTTATCAATTATCATACACAGTATAATCCAAACCAAGTTAGACATAAAGTGAATCTCGATTTTTATTAATCAACAGCCAGAAGCAGACCTCTAATTGGGGTTCGAGGTAAATAACTCATTCATGGTTGTCAAGAAATCTGGTGATTAACTGTAGAAGCTTGCCGAAACCCATGTTTGATCTTAATTCTTATTCCACCCCTCGTGAATTGTCACTAGACCCAATTTGAGATGCCGATTTATAGATTCGGATTTTAATAACAAAGTTGAAGGTCCATATCTCTATCATATCAAATATTCCTCTGTATCTGAGATTTGGAGGGTCGATCTCCAGACATATCCCCTTCCAGGTGGGTTCCTCTGGCGGCTGGCCCATTGGCTCCTCGCAACGCTCAGGGTTGAGCCCAAGGTCGGCCACAAAGTCGCTGCCGCTTTCGTGTGGACCACGATACTATGCCTTGAAAGTCAGCTTTTTTAAACAGTCCATTCCTCTCTTCATAAACGACTTTGACCTTGACTTTTCAAAGGCCAGGTGAGAATCACTAAAATGGGCCCTTTATTTATTTTTAACCATAATTCTTCTCTGTCCCTTTTTCTTTTTCTTTTTTCACTTCCATATGGTTGTTTTTTAAAGGGAACAATGCTACTTGAAAACAAAAAAAAGTGCAAGTAAAACCAATGCAATTTTAATACTTAAAAGAATAAATAAAGAACAACATAACCTGGGATCAACAACAACAAACTTGATATTTCCAAATTTGCAGACAAATAGAGCTTAAAAGAATTCCTGCAAAGAGAATGTTTAACTCATGTGAATTCACATATCTACAGACAAACAAACATACAAAAATCATATTTTGTTGCCAAAGGCGAGTTGCAGATGGTCCACCTAACCTGTATTGACTTGTTGCCAGAGGAAATGGCCTGCCAGCGGAATGGATCACTGGATCAGGTCCAATCCGACCCGAACTCTACCTGAACTAAGAAGACTGGGCAGTCTAGGCGTTTCATTCCTGGCTTCCTGCTTGGATGCTTTGTCCGAACAGAGAGATCAGAGATGTGGCACAGTTGCGGGTGGGTGGACGGTGGCAACAGTAGCAATCAACCAGTGGTGCTGCTGCCGTGCTGGTTTTTTTTTTTTGGGCTTGCTCTTGGTTGAGAATTTGAGATGGGGTTCAAAGGAGTTCGATTGATGAAAAGGGTTGAGGGGTTTGACTGCTGGGTAGCTTGGGTGCTTCGTCCAAAGTGGTGATGGACTGATGGTGCTTGACTGCTAGCACGGCGATGATGGGCCAGCCGGTTCTGGCGATGGCGGTGCAGCCGATTTGGGCCAACCAGTTATGGCGGTCCAGTTCTTTGCTGCTGCTTCTTTTTTTTTTCTTTTTTTTTCTTTTTTTGGGCTTGTTGTAACGCTGTTTGGTTGAGATGGGGTTCAAAGGACTGAAGGAGTTCGATTGATGAATGATGAAGGCTTGAGGGGTTTCACGGTTTGACCGCTGGGTAGTGTTAAGGAGAGGAAACGTTTTCTTCTTGAGGAGAGGAAACATTTTTAGAATTTTGGGCTCCCTGAAAAATAGGGGCCCGGGGCGGGTGCACTGACTGCCCCCTTCAGGGCCGGGCTTGCTCCCATCAAAAAAATAAAAGACAGGACGCCACAGGAACCGGATCAGGTGACACGCAGGGGGGCGGATGATGTGTTGCCTATTTCGTCCCCTTTGCTGACGCCCCCTGATTCGTCCAGATAGAGTCTCCCTATTTGGACGAACCAGGTGATCCGAATCCAAATAAGAAACCAAACACTAGAAATAAATGCACAGAAAACTACAGTCCTGAATTCATGGGTCGATATCAACCAACCTCCTTCCATTATAGGAGAGAGTGATCACTCACTCATTTTTACTGTGGCCACAACCAAACTGGCCCCCAATAATGGGAGTACTGTTTAGGTGGATACAAGAAGATAAAAGTGGAGGTGGAAAAATCTTCTTCCAGAGAATCATCACTTTTCTCTGGGTCATGTTTTCGCTTTGCCAACCAAGTTCTTGGTTTTTTTTTTTTTTTTTAATGAAACTTTTTGAAGAATTTGAAAATTTCTTGTTTGGCATTGTAAATCGAATATTTGGGCTAGTGGAAATTTCTCATTTGTGAGAATTTTCAAGGTCCACCCCACATTTGGATTTAGAAATCCTCAGTTTTATGGATTTGAGCATTGATGCCGGTTTTTCTCAACTACATGGTGAAAGTAAAATCTTCAGTGAAGAATCCTCATATTTGAGGCAGTGATGGATTCTTCACTTGTTGGCAAATGTGTCCTAAAAGTGCATTTGTGAGAAGAGAAGATTCCGCAATTGAGAGAAAAAATTGTTCTTATTTTCCATACAATTCCATTTTTTTGTTGTTTGGCATTATAAACGAAATAAATGATTTGTTCGGATGACGATTTCTCCTTCCCCGAGGACACTAAAATCTATGGACATTGAATCCTCCTACTGATAATGATATCCCAGTGTATTTGGATTTGAAAGGAGAACATCATTTTGAAACTTTTGGTTAAATAAAAGTAGTATTAAAAGATCATGTATCACTATAGTACGTAACCAGAGAAGCTGAGAAGGTGATCTTTGCCATCTATGGAAGAAAATCATTTCTACTGCTTTTTGACAAAAAGTAGATAAGAGGAGAATCACTTTCCTCTTCATCTATAAAAAAAAATGTTTTCCCTCTCACCTCTCTTTACATTCAAACAAACCCAGTATGTTGATCAACCGTTGCGTAGCACATCAGGCATGTGGCTATTCAGACTTGTTGCCCTGAGTTGGTCTCATTCCATCGCTTTTGAGAAATAGCGAATGGGGCAGGAATGTGCAACACCTGCAGCATTGATGACCCCAACCTTGCCCAGTTTCACCCAGATTGAGACCAAATGACCAATGGCCAGCCCTGAACCGCAACCAGGCCCACCATGTGGTATTGAATATGATGTATGGCTCAGCCTCACCTGACAGGTTTAACGAAGAACCCGGACTTGGACCATGTATTGTCATTGACAGGTTTAACAAATACCCACCACTGTATTGACAAAGCCATCACCTTATGGACTTGTCCTACTCAAATTTCATTTGTTGAATAATTGCCAACCCTGAGTGGCAAGGCATTAATCTGTTGACTCAATCTCCTCGTGATTGACCATGCAAAATGGATCTATTGTCCTCATCAGAAGCACACAACTAATACACATCAGTCCTCTTAATTTATAGAAAATTCTAGAAGTAGATGACTGTCCAGTTCAATCCAGTCCAATGCATTTGAGGAAAATGATGCACAAGTTTGAAAATTGGGACACTTGGGATTCTCTAATGAAGCTTATTTTGGCAAGTAGTGGCATCAATAATAGTGAATGCAGCTGTGCATTCTAGGATTAGTTTAGATACCATATATGCATGTGCAAACAAGGTGGGTGACTAGAGAAGTGCAAACTCAGAAATGTATGTAAGCGTACCAAATCCAGATCATTCATTTGCAGAATCCTACCAAGGATGGTTTGTGCCCCAACATTATAAAAGAATAATCATGGCCATAACAATGGAGTTCTGTTATTTTTACTTGGAAAAGATTTTCATGGCCAATAGTACTTGGGGTGAATTAGCATTGCATTTTCTTTCAGCATAGTCCTGCTAATATAATTGGACTATGTTTTTGTCAATAGTTCGTTCAAGGTTGAATATCACACCTGTCCCCCAATTTTAAAGATGGACGATGACAGCTAACAACTTCTCAAGAAAAATTGCAGCACTATAGTCTACTGTAGATCTTTCAGAGCAGACATACAATCTCATGAACAGGAAACAGAAAAACATATTGGCCCCATTTGGGTCCTGGGTACTAATTGTGCTGCACACGCTCTCATTGCCTGCAATTGGTCATGGGAAAGAATAAACAACACTTGACTTACAGGCGACTCGCAGGGTATCCAAACAATTGAACCTTCATATATGCAAAAATAGAAACATTCTCAATGGTTACTTTATGTTGATGATGAAGTTGATGTTCAATAACAAGATACTAGAGAAACATAGGAGGAAAGGTGACTTTATGCCCAAATGTCATCAGTTTCAATTTAAATTTGGGTGCAAACATGGTAAAAAGATTTCCACAAATGCATTCTCCATTTCAGCTATTTATGAATATCGGTTAGACAGAAAATCAATATTAGCTATGCCATTTGAAGTATACATTCACACAGTAAATGTGGTACCTCCACTTTAGAAGAGAAAACCATGAAGCAAAGAGGATTAGAAAAGGGATATATATATGAGAGGAAAAATATATGCACTCAGTCTAATGTTTTAAATCTATACTGGAGGATGGGCTGCCACCATAAACAATCCACATAACCACAAAAATGAACACGATCAACGTCAACACTAGGGAGAAGATCATTTAAAATGAGTGTATTCTAGAAGATCTTGGCTTGTTATAATGATTAATCACCTAATTAAAGGTCATCACATGCTGATTTCACTGAGTTTCAATGGTGTTCCATTCAACATAGAGCCAAATCACATCATAATCGTAGGTGTGAATCATGAACTGGGCCCAAATAGAGATCTACTGTGTTCAAGGATCAAAGGCATCTCATTTATGGTGACAAGAACACCTGTCACATTTCAAAGCAGATCACAATCAATAGAGTCTAGATTCGACTGTTTCATCCTATTAACATTCTCATCTCTTCTTTTTTTTTTTTCATTCTAAGGAAGTAATTGAGAAGGTACATTAGTTGGCATGAGATTGTATGCAGCTAATGCACCTTCTCAATTGTTTCTTGGAATGAAAGAAGAAAAGAAGAGATTTTTTACAACTGGCGAACTTTATAAGGATGAAACAACATCTCCCACAGGGATCCAGGACTCTTAATTTTCTACATCCAAATACCCACTTGTTGGATTGTGGCCCATTTGAGCCTACACACATGGTCACAAAGAGCTCACAGGCACTTTGACTCGGTCTTTCTGGCTGCTGAAATATAGCTATCTATCTACATGCCATTACGGAAAGCGTTTCCCAACAACTCAAGAAAATTAAACAAACTGTTATGGAGGATACCATATATACACAACCTCAATCAGAGAGTTGATATGGTTTCAGTTTAAACCATCCTAAGATAGCAATCAAGACATATTAGGGTTGGTGGTGATCACCAATTTAACCGCATCTCTCTCTAGTATGACTTGTACGATTGCAAACCTTCACCACAGTAAGTGGACACTAGGACAAAAATTCCATTTTACTGAATCCGCATTCTACTGTCAGCGAATCCTTATTCGGTCCTTATAAGTTTGCTTTGATGATGATAATGACAACAACAATGTCGACGATCTAGACGACCCCAAAGTGAGTACAAGGATTGGAACCAAAAACATTATCATATAATGACATGGTTGCTATGTAGTGTGCTTCCTAAGGTTGTAATGTAAACACAGCCAAAAAAAAAATTGAGGAACACATCAGCATTATCATGATATGTTCCTTTAGATGGCTAGATAATCACAATTTAAGGAAGTAATATTACAACAACGCCCATCAGACATGATCATGGAACAAGATCATACTTATGAAGGTGATGTGAAAATTTTCAGGTCGCTCTGCTTTTATCAGGCTTCAACCCTCTACATGAGCACATCCAAGGGCAGTTTCCCGCAGGTACTAGGATGAAGTCCTATGATGCAAATGCTCACCTTCAAATGTTTCCCTCACTTGACCCACTTCACTTCATGTTTTGTTGTTAACACTTTTTGGGCTGCATGCTTAGTTAATTCTGCATGCTCCCAAGGTACCTCATTTGGATGCTGTAATTCAAACGTTGAGGTATCTGTTGGGCCTGTTTGGATAAATGAGGGGTGAAGTAAAATGAAGTGAATTTCACATGTGGAGTAGAGTGAAGAGAAGTAGGTTGAAGTTAAAATAGAGTACTTCACTTCACTCCATTTGGATGCTTATTTTGAAGTAGAGGTTTGAAGTAGAATCCATTTTTACTCAAGGAAATTGAAGTATTTAGAGTTGAAGTGAAATGAAGTATATGTGGCTCAAAATATTACTTCATTTATCGGGTCAGACTCATCCAAACGGGGTAGAATTGAAAACTTAGACTGTTAGGGCCCATTTAATTTCACTCTACTATATTTTTTTGCCTATCCAAACACGTCTCGGGCCTGTTTGGATAAATGAGAAGTGGAGTGAAATGAACTGGATTTCACATGTGGAGTGGAGTGAAGAGAAGTAGGTTGAAGTTAAAGTAAAGTACTTCACTTCACTCCATTTGGATTCTTATTTTAAAGTTAAGGCTTCCAAGGAAATGAAAGTATTTAGAGTTGAAGTGAAATGGAGTACATGTCGCTTACAACATTATTTTATCTATCGGGCCAGACTTATCCAAACGGGATAGAATTGAAATTTTAGACGGTTAGGGCCCATTTAACCTTACTCTACACTATTTTTTTTCCCATCTAAACATGCCCTAAAAAGGAGCTCCTAGACATGGCATCACATTCATGCATCAAAATTTATTCAGATGCAGATGGATTGGATGTCTGACAGATAGATGCGGATGGATTGGATGTCTGACCGATACTGGCTATTTGCTGCTGTACATTAATTGATGAAAGCAATTTCTAATGTAAAAATTGGTGTTTACAACAATATCACTACAAAAACGTTTGTGATAGTCGAGCTATAACCCACGCTGTCAATTGTCCAGTCTTCATGAAAGAATTACACAAAACGAAATGGACACCAACTTTGTTCAAGAAAGGTGGCATAAAAAAAAAAAAAAAGGCCATTGATATCATCCCACCCCCCCCCCTGCTGTACATTAATTGATGAAAGCAATTTCTAATGTAAAAATTGGTGTTTACAACAATATCACTACAAAAACGTTTGTGATAGTCGAGCTATAACCCACGCTGTCAATTGTCCAGTCTTCATGAAAGAATTACACAAAACGAAATGGACACCAACTTTGTTCAAGAAAGGTGGCATAAAAAATTGGCCATTGATATTCCCCCCCCCCCCCCAAAAAAAAAAAAAAAGTACCTACATAAAAAAGGGATAAAAGGAGTGTCAATATCAATCCCCAAAAAAAATTTAGAAATGTGAAAGGGATTTTCTCAATTCCTCGTTACAGAAAGATCTACTCTCTTCTCTTCAACACATTCGATGGAGGAAAAAAAAAAGTGTCCTTTCTTTATTTTTGGTGTTGAAAGTTTGTCAGTGTGAGACCAAGACATGTGAATTTCTTGTGCTTTTTAAAATTTGGAACTTGAGAGGAATCACAATGACATTACAAAGAACATGGTGTTTGTCATCCTCAAATTCTGTACTGAAGCCAGTCAGTAATTAGTAAAAATCTTGTTTGTTAAAAATATTCATCTGTCGTTTGAGTTTTCAAGAACCACATAAACGAAGGCATTGTTGCAATGATGAATAAGTTTGCATCTACTGAAGAGAATGAAGAGTTTTGTAATATTAGGGAAATATAAGATTTCCTTGTTCTACATTTATTTATTTCTGCATTCAAACTCTGTTGCTGTTGACATGAAAATAACCTCTGTACCAAAGTTATATGTCATTGCATTGAGTCAAAAAATGATCATCACGTTGGTACTATGGCAATTGCAATTGTATAGGTCACAATCAGTGGAGATAATTCACCCTGTTCACCTTTTGTAAACTCTCTGAATTCTGGGGCTCTTAACAACGGTATGAGGATTAGGACATTACACATTCTGTAACCACGATTATATGACCAATTGTATATCACATTTATTATTCGGTCCAATAAAATTTTCTTAGAGCCTGTTTTTTTTTTTTAACAAATGAATTGATTAAGTCCAAATTTTGAAACGATGAATTAACATGCCCATATAAAATAGACGCTATGAATATTTCAAAACAGGCTATGCTGACTGAATAAATTGCATCCAATCCACGGAATAGTTCGAATTTTTATGTAAAAGGTTTATTGATGGAGTTAACCATTTCCATAATATATCAAAATCCATTACTCCTTGATCGAAAGGAATTCCTATGGATCAAACGAACAAAGTAATAGGACCACTATAAGTAGAGGCAAAAGCATATCCATAGATCAATACCTACCATCTCTTACTATGCCAAAACTGCGATTCAGCAAACAATTCACGCAGTTTTACAAAAGGTATCAAGAAACTGAGGGCCACTTAGTTTCTTGATAGTTTTGAAATGTATTAGGGTGAGAAAACTAAATAAAGAGCAACACCAGATTTCACTAAAATAAAAACAAAGCATCCAATACAAGAAAACAACAAACATAGAATGTAAGAAAGAACAGTAGTGAAGAAAATCAATGATTCATCTTCGATGGGGATGATCTGAACTGAAGACGCTAAGAGATGGCAGCACTAAAAGAAGTTGGTGTCTTTTACAGAGCCAGTAGACCTGGCCAACAAAATGAAAGGGTGAAATTTGAGCCCTCTTGTGATTCAGCTGATCTAATGATAAGGTGGGCTGGGCCAAAAGTACATGAAATGAATGGACGGCTGGGAAAAGCTATGAGAGTTCCACTTCAGCCTAATATATGGCCCACCGAAATGAGTGGGCATCCTTTTCCTTTTTTATGATTTAGCAAGGGAAGCCACCAGGCCAACTCGGTTCAGAGACCCGGCCGAGTTATGACTGAGTCAAAATGTCAAAAGTAGGTTTTGGATGTATAAAACTAAATTAGGAATTAGAATTTGTTTCCTTGTCCAAGTCAACCAAATCAGGCTGAAACTTGTTAAGGACTTGATTCTATATATGCATATGGATAGGAGCGTGTGCATGTGCCTCTAACTGTCCACAATCGAATGTTCCTCGGGGCTCAAGGCCAAAGGTTACTGGGCTGGGCTGGGCGGGAGATACCCTGGGTTATCAAAATATATATATATATATATATATGTGTGAGAGATGCTCCTATGAGAAATATCTCTTACCTTATATGAGAGATTGGGTGGGGGCCCTCACAACTATATCCAATGCCAACAACTTGAATGTGAGGGCCCCACCCATATCTCTCATATAAGGTGAGGGATATATCTCATAGGAGCATCTTCCTCTTTGAATTCACAAGAAAAGAAATAGACCCTTGAAAGAGACCATTAATCATGATTTCAAAATAGTAACAAAAAAATGCTCCCTACAATTCTCCATTCAGTCAACCTATTTAGTAAACTCGATCCTGAAAATTTATAGTGGATCGGCAAAAAGCATAATGGATTCACAAGGACAACATACAAAATTACATGGGTTTGGATGGTTTCGGGATATATTTGTGTTTTCAGCATCTCTCCAAACAAAGCCTTGCTCTTGAACAAAGCCATTTAAAGACAACCTGGGCTAAAACCAGAGGGTGAAAACAGAGTTCATAAAAAGATCAAAGGATAATTGTGAGACATTATGATTGGGAACAGTTAAAGAGTAGCAAATAGAAATGCATTTCACGACAATATCCATGAGTCTAAAAGCACTAGCTCAGCCATTTTTCTATCCAGATGAAACAACCAAAATCATTGGATACAACCTAAACGACACAAGCAAGTTCTACAAGTGGCCGCTAGTATGGTATGATCAGAATATGTGGTGGGCTCTTTCATGCCACCCACCGGAAGGCTCCATAGAACACCCCTTAAGGATAGCAAAAGGTTTAATCAATTCCTCTCGATAGCTTCATGATTGTCTCCAAACATTTACTTCTTCAGGGAGGAGAGGGAGCTGCCGTTCACATGTCACTCTTCAACAATATTCACCAACTCGTATTCCACCAGAGACAGGTTGCTGTCTTCTTTAACCGTAAAATCAGCAGGATCAGTGACCTCGACACGGCCCCATTTGTCCACAGCAAGTCTCATTGATCCCTTGAACATGTCAATCTTCGCATTTCGCAGGATTATAGTGGTATCAGGCTTCATCAAGTCCACTGGACACAAAGACATTTTTACTTTAGAAAAACAAGCTTGAATGTGCAAGGTCAAAACCAAGTCTGGTCGGTATATATGCGCGCGTGTGTGTGAGAGACAGAGAGAGACAGAGAGGGTGTCAATTACAGAGAGCCTAACCTAAGGAAAAAAATAAATCTGAAACCTTAGGTTAGGCTCTCTATAGATGACACCCTCTCTCGCTCTCTCTCTCTCTCTCTCTCAAAGAGAGACGTTCTAGAAATGAGTACAAATATTAATTTGAATTTCTGTCTTTTTTTTTAGAATTTTTCTACCTTGCATTTTTTTGGGTGCCATCATTCAAAGTTGCAACCTTGTAATTGTTGCAATTAGCACCCTTCCAATCACAGCCTAACCTATGGTCGTACACTCGTACCTCTGTATCCAAGTTCCTTGCTTCCATTTCTATTCCAGCAATTAGCACCCTTCTAACTGTGTAAAATATATCTATAATTTACAACCTAAAGAACATGGTAAAACACCTAGAAGAACTCATGGACATTGAGAAGGCAGACTTCACGAATTCGAAGAAATTAATAATGTTTGACATTCTCTTCGAATTTCATGCATAGAGGTTGAGGTAGAAAAATTCCTCATGCATAGAGGCATTATTAACATAAATCTTTTGATTGGTGCCTCCTTTGTTTTGGTTTCCTCAATATTAATGAAATTCTCAGTTACTTGTATAAAAAAAAAATGGAATTTAAACATGCAGGATGCAACCACTATATAAATATACCCTATTCACGTCCTCAATCTCTAAAGATATAATGCAACCACATGCTCTTTGAACAGTGTTGCAGTAAACAATGCCACGCCATGGTTAAACACAACTCTTTTTGTATACTCTCTGCATGTCCATCTCCTCAATGGGACTGCAAACCACTGTGCATCATCACAATGGAATCATGGTAAATTTTCAAAAGATTAATTATATTCTTGAAACTCTCATCTAGATGTGGGCAATTTTGTATGTTTCGTTCCAGATCGCAGGAAGTAAGGTGCAGTGGACCCAAATGACAAGAAAAAATCAACTGAGCTATGTGCCCGGCCATAGGGACATAAATGGATCGGGTTTGATTTGGGTCCATGATGGACTGGACTCGAACAGATTTATATACCTCAACCGAATCCAGACTCGAACACATTAAAATATACTAGCACAAAAACCCATGCTAATCACGGGTATGTATGAAAGGTCGAACTCTATGTACGTTAGAAACGGGGACAATAGGAGACCATAAGTGTGGCGAAGTATATTAGTGGAAAGTGGAGAGAGAGTATGTTAGCACTTGTAGAAACCTAAAATAACTTCGGTCAAAATTAAAAAGCATAGTCAAAATTAGATCCAAAACCTTCCGGCTTAATATATTATAATATTATATTTGAGTGTGATTCTGTGTATTGAGATTAGTAATATGACTTTCACCACAACTTTATGCTTGCAAGGAGCACCTTCCAACTGTGTTGCATCCTCAGGTGGGGTCCATTTTCATATAAAATAATACTAATATGATATTATTGATATGTATTTTACATAATACATATTATTTTTATACATATCACTCATCAAAATGGGTATTCAGGTATGAATTGTTGAAATTGAATGTAGTGATGAGACCTATCATTTTAACCTTTTGATACACCAAAACCTAACCTAGCATGAGCTATGTGTAAGAAAATGGTTACCCAGGGAGGCAGCATTTATTAAGTCTCAAGAGTCAATATTTGATTATTCTCCTTATGATCATTATCATGTCGAACAAATAGTCCAAAAAGACTTCAAACATCGCAAATAAGAAATCTCCAATTACAGAAGTTGGTAAAAGACATTAGATGTAGCGTGGTCAGACAATACCCCCCTTTTTCACTAGTGTTACAATTACATGCAAAAGAATTAAAGATGGTATTATGTATTGCATGAATATAATTTCTATAATTTAAAACATTTTTACAATTCATGAATATAATTTCCATGCAAATTTAAAATAAAAACCAGTACCTTGCTCATTTCTAGCAGTAAAGATGACCACGCCGGTTTCGTCGCCTACCAAGCACTCTGCAATACGCATTTGCCGGGCCTGCGACCCATCAGGGCGGCCCTTCTGTAACACCATCTTTGAACTCACCACCTTCACCGTCAGAGTGTGCCCACTTGTGCCTGGCCTAAGTTGATCAACCTTGATGAAAACTGGTTTCCTCATACCGGGCTTTGAATCTGCCATGCCTAAAAAAATTATAAATTTACAAAATCAGAAGTCCTTCAAAATGTCAGCTAACACATCAAAATAATAATCCCAGTAATAGCCAACACACTCATGGTTGAGTGGTATTGGCACCTCAATATCACACAAATGCCCAAGGATCCTTGAGGTTGAGGTATCACTCTCGGCCTATGATGCACGGATACTTCAAAATGGGCAATGTATCATGTCGTATCATATCCGATACTTCACTTTTTATGTATAAAATCTGTGTCCACGGCATTTCTGTGTAGTATCCATGCCATATCCAGATATCATAACTCTTGGCCAATAGGCCAACCCAGCAAAACAAAAATCCCAGTAATGTACTATAAAAAACCACGAAGTATCAAGAAATCTAAAGACAGATAAGTATTGCTAATAAAAACATAAAACAAAAGATTTTCTGAGATCACACATCAATCAACACAAAAACAAAAACATAAAAAATACAGCATACAAAAGAAAACATATAAAAGAATGAATAAAGAAAGAAAGAAAAAAAAAAAACCTTTTTTTCCTTAGGGGCCATTTGTTTGCACCATTTACATATGTGATGCAGTCCGGTCCCTATCCAAGACAAGGACCCACAAGCCTAGATGGACCCAGCTGATGGGGTCTCATCAAATAACAAAATAAGCAATAATTCCTAATCTAGAAAGGCACATGTGGACCCCATCAGCTGGGTCCATCAAGGCTTGCGGTCCTTGTTTGGATAGGGACCGGACTGCATCAATATGTAAATGTTCTGCATAAGCACAATTGTTTGCTCTCATTTACGCATCTCGTGTGTAAATGAGGTGTGATGGGGTGCAAGGATAAAAATATCGGCCGATACGAAGCGTATCGGCCGATATATCGGCCGTATCGGCCGGGGCCGATACGATTTTTTGAAAAAATCGGGTATCGCTCCGTATCGGCCGATGCTAAAACGTATCGGCCGATACGGACCGATACGCTTCGTATCGGCCGATACGTAGCGGGGTAGGGGGTGTCGACCCATTTGCATTTTTTTTTTTACTTTTCACCCACCTCTCTCTTTCACAGCTTGACCACCGCCGGGGGACACCCCCGGGCCCCCTTCACGAAGCGCATGTATTAAAGAAGTGGCAATCAAGAAGACGAAAGGATCCTACTTGACCATGATAGCTAGGACTCTTTTGCTGGTGGTCTTTCCTTTTTTGTGCTTGGATGTCTATAATTATCAATTTATCATAACTTGCTAGATATGATATTACACTTATTTAATTATGTTTGGAATGGAATAGTAGTTCAGATATAGTTACCTATTACTACTAGATTTCAAACTGGTCTTAATTAAATTATTTTATAAAGAACCCTCATTGTGGTGGTGACTAAGGTATTCCTATTTCCTTCACTAACTCTCTACTCTGTCATTTCTAAATTGGTGTTGATTGTTGATCACTTCATAGTTCATTTACTTGATTGAATTTAAACCTTGAATGTTGAAGTATTGATATTTGATTGTTCAATGTTCAATTGTTCAATAATGAGTAATGACTAATGACTAATGAGTAATGACCTAAAGTCTTATGCCTTTATTTCATGTTCTATTTTTTTTATGAGTTTTCTATTACTTTCTAAATTACTATGACTAAGAAACATGAATACATGTGAAAAAACTAATCCTTACTATTATTTTCTATTTATACAGCGATACGGGACTTCATATATTGAGGGCACCGATACGCCCCCTTTTCTTACTTACTTTTGCAAAAGAACCACATATTCTTTCATTTTACAATTTTCTGGATTTTTTGGAATTTTTTCAGATTTTTTGGGCGATTTTTTCAAATCGCACCGCTACGCCGATACGTATCCCCGATACGCTACGTATCGCTCGCTTCGTATCGGTTTGGCGGCGGGCCGATACGCCCGCCGCTACCGATATTTTTATCCTTGATGGGGTGAGGCCATTTTCATATGAAAATTTTCACAGCTTTTCTGTATAAATGAGGCCATTTTTGTTTGAAAATTTTCACCTGAAATGATGTAAAATAATTACACGCCTCCCTAGTTAAAAAGGCACCAGTACAAAGTCTACCTGGATAGGGCACACTATCAAATGTCCTCACTGCCTTTTTTCCCAACTCCTCTGGCCCCAAATTTTAATCCGAGTTGTTCAAATTTTTTATTGACCAAGCAAACCCTTAATCAATTAGTTTCATGTCTTTAAATATACCTAGATTTAGGTTTCCCAGCTAAGAAACTAAGATTCATCTCCACACAAAATAGAAAGAAACTTAACACATGCAACAACAATCAATTCTTTAAAAAAAAAAAAAGCAAACCAATGTCAAAGCATATTGAGGTACAATGGATGGATATATAAACCCTTGAAAACAAGTCCAAATGTTAGTTATATCTACATATATATATAGATATATATAGAGGGAAATATTCAAGTGAGAACTAGTTCTCACCTATTATATGAGAATTTTTTTGCAGGGCCCAACTAGCAACCCATCCAAACTTAGCAACCAATAGGGAACCCACTGATAGTCACTAATCCTAAGGATTGGCACACATCCGAATGGACTGACCCGTTGGATCAAGGGTTGAATATTTTTTTGAATATAAAGCCATTAAACTTGAGGGCCATGGATGGAGGGGTTAGGGACATGGGTTTGGGGTCAAACTTGATACTTGAGGTAGTCTCACATAGATCTTTCAATCCCCCTGGTCCCATCCCCAAATGGGGCCCAACACAAAAAAGTTCTTATATAATATGTGAGAACTAGTTCTCACCTGAATATTACCGATATATAGATAGATATATATATAGGTATATATAGTTATATATAGATATATATGTATATATGGTGTGAATTGGAGTAAAACAATAATAAAAAGGCTAGAAGTGAGAGAGAGAGAGACAGTGTGTGTGTGTGTGTGTGTGTGTGTGTGAGAGAGAGAGAGAGTAGGGTTCCCATTGATGTAGGTCTGTTTGGGTAACTCACTTTTAATGTGTGTCTGTGTGTGTGTGTGAGAGAGAGAGAGAGAGAGAGAGAGAGAGAGAGAGAGAGAGAGTAGGGTTCCCATTGATGTAGACAAGAAAAGAAGAGGGGATCATATCAAAAAGTACAAAATTCCAAAAATCACCTCTTCACTTTACAAGTGAATTACCCAAACAGGCGAGCTGTAAGTTTAAGTAATGTTCTTTCGCCAAGTCCAACAACTTTGCAAACCTCTTGGACAAGGCAAGGAAGGTATCAATACTAAATAGTGTCCATGGATGGAGACCCAACATTGTAATCTTTCTTTAGTTTTAGTAGTGCAGTTTGTCCCTTGTTGCTTCTTCTGGCAACATGGACCTCTTGTACTGTTCTTTTGAATCCTTGTTCTAAAAAAATCTTGTTACTTCCGTTTCAAAAGAAATTTTCATGTCATGACCTACTATTCACCAAAAAAAAAAAACTATGTTCCCACTGCCAAAGGATTACCAGGTAGGAGGAAGAAAAAGAACAGTAAGAGAGATCAAGAAAAGCTCTCAGTTTGCTATCCTTAAGGACAATTAAACATTAAAGCTTAATCAAATGCTACAACATTCTATGCATATATATTGTATATCCTCTTATAATGTATAGTTTTCTGTTTTTTCTTTTTTTTTTTTTTTTTTGCATGGGGTTTTCATTTAATGAAATAAATTTAGATTCTTGATCACACAGAATCATGTTAAACTCACTCATCCACTAGAACAGAAACAACATAAAACAGGTAACCATCCATTCTATTAAGACTTTCAAAATGGCTGCAACTTGATTTACATCATACACTCTCCAGCAAGCCACCATTTTATATGAGATACATGTCAATCCTGCGCCTCCAGGCCCATTTACATACTAGACTACTAGTTAGTTGTTAGCTATTAGTATGGATCTAAATCCAAGTGTAATTAATGGATAAGCATTGTTAGAATGTAATCAGGGATTAAACCCTTTAAATATAAATCTCAGTCGACCATGCAAGGCACGACAATTAATCTCTCTCTCTCTCTCTCTCTCTCTCTCTCTCTCTCTCTCTCTCTCTCATGCCTGTGTCTCTTCTCTCTAAAATGACATGGTATCAGAGCTCAGCCGATCAGATCATAGCAAACAAAACCCTTTTGGTTACTTGCATATCCTAAAAAAAACACACCTGCTAGATTGGGCCGTTAATTTTGTACGCTCTATGGGAGGCAGATGAACGAAGCAAACACACCCGAAGGTATGTAGATGATTAAACGATGGATGGTGACCAAAAAGTTTAAAATGTGATGTTAATTGGGCAATGGTAGGTGATGGAAGACGATTTATGAGATGCACTGCAATGGTGAGAGCTTCAGTCCAAAAACGAGGAGGAATAGATGATTCACTGAGAAGCGTTCTCGTGACATCAAGAAGATGCCTGTTTTTCCATTCTGCGACTCTATTTTGTTGAGGACTATATGGACAAGTACGTTGAGATATAATTTCTCGACTTTTTAGGAAAGATTGGAAATCAGTGGAGACATACTCCCCCCCTAAATCTGATCGCAAAATTTTAATGCATTTGGAAAATTGGGTTTCAATGTAGCTAAGAAAAATTTTAAATGCATTAAGAACATCAGATTTAGAATGTAACAAATAAACCCAAGTAAACCTGCTGTAATCATCAATAAATGTAACAAAGTATTTGAAATGACCATGAAAAATGGTCGGAGCAATGGCCCAAACATCACTATGGATTAAGTCAAGACATTCATTGCTCCGAGTTATAGAGTTAGAAAAAGGTAAAAGGTTTACTTTTTCCTAATTTACAAGCATCACACTCAAATGAAACAAAATCAAGAGGTGTATTTAATAATCCAGTTTTAAACAAAGTGGACAACATAACAGCATTCGGATGACCAAGTCTATTATGCCATAACCGAGAATTATTATGACGTAAAAAACAAAACAACTGATGCCAAGGTTTATTCTGAAGAAATGGAGAGACTGATAAAGTAAAAAGTCTGCCACGTTTAGGCCCCCTCGAAATCACTGCCCCCGACTCCTGGTCGGGCACAACACAACCAGAAGAAGAAAATGAGAAATTGTAATATTCTCAACTAATTGACCCAAACCAAACCAAACCAAACCAAACCAAGCCTTTTCCCACTAGGTGGGGTCGGCTATATGGATTTGACGACGCCAATCAAATCTGTTTAGGGCCATGTCCTCCGTTAGATCCATGTATGCAAGATCATGTTTAATAGTTTCTTTCCAACTTCTCTTGGGTCTCCCTCTCCCTCTCCTACTCTTGGCAAACTCCATGCTTTCACACCTTTTAACAGGTGCCTCTGTTGGACGCCTTCTAACATGGCCGAACCATCTCAGGCGATTTTCTCTCATTTTATCTCCAATCGATACTATTCCTACTATGCCCCTAATCTCCTCATTCCTAGTCCTATCTCTCCTTGTGATCCCGCACATCCATCTTAGCATTCTCATCTCCGCAACTTCCATCTTCTTGACATGATTATGCTTTACTGCCCAACACTCTGATCCATATAACAACGCTGGCCGTACCGCCACCTTATAATACTTTCCTTTAACCTTGAGGGGGACTTTCCGATCACACAAGACCCCCGAAGCACTCCTCCATTTGGTCCACCCGGCTTGAATCCTGTGACTTACATCAGTATCAATCCCTCCATCCTATTGCACCATAGATCCAAGGTACCTAAAGTTTTCTTTTTCTACTATCTTTTGTGTGCCCAAACTTACTTCTATGTTACCAGGTGTCCTACTTTGACTAAACTTGCATTCCATATATTCCGTTTTGCATCGACTTAGCCTCAACTAATTGACCCACAGAAACTAAATTGGTAGCAGGATGAGGGGACACAAAAACATTTGTTAATGGAAAAGGGCCAAGGGTATCACCCATAGAGACGATGGGAAGGTGGTCCCCATTGGCAGCTTGAACAGAAAGAGTGCCAGTGTAGGGAACAACATTATGTAGTTTTGTGGGTGAGGAGGTCATGTGATTACTAGCCCCTGAATCTAAATACCATGTATTAGAAAGGGACGGACCAGTACCTGAAATGTTCATAGATGACAAGGCATTGATAATCATTTGATTTACCATAGCCAGAGTAATTGGAGCGGGGGACTGTGTTTGTGATGAGGAACCAAGCTGTGATGGTGAATCAAACGGCATTGAACCACTTAATTCAGAAGATGCATATTGTGGGGTGGTAGCCGTGTAAACACTTGGAGCTGACTACACATAGGGGCGAGAAGCCGAATTGCGAGCCTTCTTCCGACACTCTTCAATAACGTGACCAATTGCCTTACAATATTTACAGACTTTCAGCTTGCATTGATTTGCATAATGGCCATATTTTTGACAGGTGTAACACTATACTTTACTGATGTCCCAAGGAGGCAGCCTGGTTTTAGCAGCATAGGCAAACGGAACAGCAGTGGAGCTCTATTGTTCAATTGCAAATTTGATAACAAGGCGTTGTTCTTCCCGTAGAAGTTCTTGAAGACAGTCATCTACGTTGGGGAGAGAAGCTTGGCTCATCAAGTTGGATCTCACTGTCTCTATTCAGGGCGCAGTTTCATGAGCAATTGGTCCCGATGACTGCTTTGTTGTAAGGAAAGAAACTCGGGTAGCAGCGCTTCAGAGACAGTAGCAAACTTAATTTAATTTCATCATTTTCTGACCAGAGGATTAGAAATCCTGAGTAATAATCCTGGATGGAAAGCGTCCCTTGGGAGTAATTTGCAATTTCTAATTCCAGTTGAAATTGATGAGCAGCATGATTTTGATAATAGACCTTTTTCAGATATTCCCACATTTCCTTTGAGGTTTTGCATGGTCGTAGATACAAAATAAAATTTGGTTCTACAGAAGAAAGAATCCAAGATTTTATCTTTGCATCTTTAGTTTTCCAAGAAAGAATTTTCTTGGCATCATCAGCAGGGATTGTTTTAGATCCATCAATATGGGCCCACAGTTCCTTTCCTTCAAGGTATAACTGGAATTGAAACGCCCAAGACACATAGTTTTTGCCATTAAATTTAACAATAGAGAGATCTGATTTATCAGTTTTATTTATGATAGTAGAGGAGTGTATTCTCCAAAAACCAGCAGTAGAACACAGTTACCAATAAAACAGATCACAGAAGGCGGTGGAGATGCAACAACAGTAACAGCAGTAAAAGGACCAGCAACAACCCAGATGAAGAAAAAAGAGCAACAGCAATAGTAAAAGTAACCCAGAGTAAGAAGCCAGCAACAGCAACAGCTACAGTAACAGTAACCCAGTGATAAAACGTCGAAAGCAGAGAATAGAAAGGCACAGGCAGTAACACAGCACTTGACAGTAAGCAAGCAGGCAGAAACAGCAGTACAGCAACAGGCAGCAACAATAGAAGATCAAAACAGCAACAGGAAGGAGAAAACAGCAACAGGGAGCAGAAAGTAGCAACACATCTTTGGACGTTAGTGGAAAGATGTCCACGTGGGCCCCAATGGATGATTAGAGATCTGATCAGAATTTGGGGATGAAAAAACAAGGATTTTTCGCAACTATTGGAAGAAGTTCCACTAGAAACGGATCAAAATCCACAATCTTGGACGGTTGTGATGAAAACTTCTTGATAAAACTGAAATATCACAAAATATGCTAGATGGCCTACCTCTGATGAGACAAAATTGCTGGAAAAATTGTGATAAATAAGAGGAATAACAGGCGAGCTTGGTGACTGATTCCGTCAGTTTCTGGTATGATGATCTCCGGTGGGCCACGGGTGATCTGCGATGATCAGAGATGATCTGGCTTTAGAGGATGATCACAGACGGGCTTCCAATGCTTGGTGACTGATTCCGTCAGTTTCTGGTATGATGATCTCCGGTGGGCCACGGGTGATCTGCGATGATCAGAGATGATCTGGCTTTAGAGGATGATCGCAGATGATCACAGACGGGCTTCCAATGCTTGGAAGATGACTTTGGAGAGGATCACAGGTGAACGGCTGAGCTCTGATACCATAACTCGACCCACGACCTAATGGTCTACACCATAGGTTTCAACCATCTTGACAAGGCGGAGATTGGCTTTACTCAAAGTCAGTACGATCCACTTTGTTTTTTTTAACGGCCCAATCTAGCAGGTGTGTTTTTTTTAGGATATGCAACTAACCAAAAGGGTTTTGTTTGCTATGATCCAATGGCTCGTCGCACCAGGATCTCTCGTAATGTTATTTTCTTTGAAAATCAATATTTTTTTCCAGACCCATTTAGATTGTCCTTCTCCATTTTCCACAACTTCGTTACCTGGGTTTTCCGAAAAAACAATTGTTACTCGGTTTAATCCTAATTTTGTGTATCGTCGAAGGGAAAGAACTACCACTGCAGATGCCCACCCTCCTGATCCTCTGGCAAATGGTCCCACATCTATTGGTACCTTGCGTCGCTCCTCCAGAATTTATCGCCCTCCTGAGAGGTATGGATTTACCCATGCTTCTTTGATGACAACATTATCCTCTGTTTCCATCCCAAGTTCTTATTTGCAGGCTGTGCAACATGATTGTTGGAACCAGGCCATGAAAGAAGAATTAGATGCATTGACCCAGAATCACACCTGGGATATTGTGGACTGTCCTTCTTCCGTTAAACCCATCGGTTGCAAATGGATCTACTCAATCAAACTCAAATCCGATGGCTCCTTGGATAGACACAAAGCTCGACTTGTGGCACTTGACAACCGACAAGAGTATGGCATTGACTATGAAGAGACATTTGCGCCAGTTGCAAAAGTGACAACTGTTCGGCTCCTTCTCGCCATTGCAGCTTCTCAATCTTGGCCATTATAACAAATGGATGTCAAGAATGCCTTTCTACATGGGGACTTGAAAGAAGAGGTCTATATGCGGATACCACAAGGAGTCACCTATCCGACTAAGTAGTCTGTATGTCACTTACACAGATCTCTTTACGGTCTCAAGCAAGCTCCCCGAGCGTAGTTTGAAACATTCCGAGATCGTTTAGGCACGATTGGCTTTACTCAAAGTCCGTACGATCCATCTCTTTTTCTGAACCACGCATCTACTAGCTTTACTGTTCTCCTTGTATATGTTGATGATATCATTATCACCGACACTGATGATGCGATGATAAAATCACTCCAAGCCTCTCTTCGAGATTCATTCCATATGAAGGATCTGGGTCCTTTACATTATTTTTTGGGCTTACAGATACATCAGTCTCCAAAAGGCCTGTTTATAAATCAACACAAATATGCGACAGATCTTATTGAGCTTGTTGATCTCGATGAATCTTCCTCAGTTGATACACCGCTTGAAGTCAATCTTAAGTTGAGTAAAGATGATGGAGATCTTCTTCCTGACCCACATACATACCGGAGACTCGTCGACAGTCTTGTCTATCTCACCATCACCAGGCCTGACATATCTTATGCTGTCAATCTTGTCAGCCAATTCATGACGTCTCCTCGGCACCTTCATCTGAAGGCAGTGAACCGCATTATCCGGTATTTATTAGGTACTCGAGCTCGTGGTTTATATTATCCAAAGGATAATCGTCTACTTCTGACCGCTTATGCAGATGCTGACTGGGCAAGATGTCCGGATACCAGACGGTCCACCACTGGTTGGTGTATGTACCTCGGTTAATCTCTCATTTCTTGGAAATGCAAGAAACAAGAACGGGTCTCCAAATTTTCCATAGCGGCTGAATATCGGGCTATGTCCTCTGCTTGTTCTGAAATCCTATGGCTTCGGGGACTTCTTTCGGAACTTGGATTTGCACAGGCCTCTCCCACTTCCTTGAATGCAGATAATACTGGGGCAATCAGAATCACTGAAAATCATGTTCTTCATGAACGCACAAAACATATAGAAGTTGATTGCCACTTTATTCGAGACGAATACAAGCGTGATGTTATCAGTCTACCTCACGTCCTTACAGCGTTTCCGTTTGCAGATATCTTCACTAAGGGACTACCTCGGCCTCGACATCAATTTCTTGTCTCCAATTTGCTGCTTTATGACACTCCCGCATCAATTTGAGGGGGTGTCAATCCTGGGCCTCCAAGCCCAATATATCAGGCCCATTTACATACTAGTTAGTTGTTAGCTATTAGTATGGATCTAAATCCAAGTGTAATTAATGGATAAGCATTGTTAGAATGTAGTCAGGGATTAAACCCTTAAAATATAGATCTCGGTGGACCATGCAAGGCACGACAATTAATCTCAATTTCTCTCTCTCTCTCTTATGCCCGTGTCTCTTCTCTCTAAAATGACAATACATACAATATTCGACCTACTATGAACTACAAAGCTCACAGCATCATCTTAGCATTGTCCCATCAAACTGGGTTTGGCTAAACTTTCCAGTGTTCTACTAGGAAGTAACCCACCTCCTCAAAATCCTAACTCACTAGCAGGTGTGCAAGAAAGGAACGTCTCACAATTTAGGTGTACATGCACGCATACAAGTGCTCAATAGTCTAGTTAGTGAAAATAAAGGAAGAAAGTATCAGAAGAAGAAAAAAATGGAAACTCAAACGCTCTAAGAGGAAGTACTAGTCTCATGCAATACGCAACCCGAGATGCGTAACATGACATGGGGTACCTTCCGTCATAATTCTATATGCGACCGGTTTAGTTTCCCTCAAAATAGTCAATTTTCCTGTAGAGGTCCATCAACTTCAGAGCCAACATATCGTTATCCCCACTATTGAATGTGTCGCCTTTGAGGGTTCTACTTTTCCAATAGGTATTATTCAAAGTCAGCACTCTATTGCTCCACATTCTAGCTTTCTTTCCTAGCAACGTTGTGATTAGTCTTTCCCCCTCTTAGTCCCTTGCACTTTTAACCTTCAGCAGATTGAACATGTGGGGATGGGGCCCTTCTTTGCTTTTAGAGGTTGTTTTAATGAGAAAGTGAAAAGTGGAAATTCCCCAATACATGCAGAAATGAGCAGAAATCTAGAGGTGGAAAAACCCCTCATGCAAGATTACAACTTTCACAAATGGTGATTTCTCATGAGTGTTTGCCATTTACTGCAAAAGATTGCATAGGTAAAAAAAAATTAAGCTGTTTCTTCGAGATAAAATAAAAACAACTTTAGAATGGTTAGATGTTACTTTTCAGAATAAATAAAAGCTTGTTTTCACCAGTACATGGGTAATTTCTACAACCCCTAGCATAAAATCAAGGAATGTTATTAAAACTCTGAGATTTGTAACAAATAGAAATGCCCCAACTTTTTTGACAAATCAAATTACACTTAAAATATTTCTAATGACCTTGACTTACATTTCTGACATAATTTAATTATTCAACACTTAGATAGAGAAGAAATAATGACCGCAACCCTGTCTTAAACAAAAACTATAGCCATTAATATCCAACCTACTGTAACCCTAGCTACAGTGAACCTTAACAAACTACTACAAATGATCCAAAGAAAACCTCAACATCAGATGCATGTAACCCACGACCAACTACAGTCGTTTACCCCTTATGAGTTTCAATCAATTCCTTTCTGTTTTTGTGATAAGTGCCAAAATTTAGAAAGTACATAAATTAAATAAAAAAAAAAGGATCCAAAATGTGTAATACAAATAGAACCTGGAATAAGAAAAGTAAAAAAAAAAAATCGAAAAAGATGACACTGGCCCATACCAATAAATTCCAACTTTAAAATAAATTAAATAAAGAAACCACCTGATACTCATCCATACAGATAAGTGCACGCACCCAAAGAGAAAAAAAGATCCAATACCAATGTTCAATTAGTCATGGATATGGATGACGACATTGGTTCTCTGGAGATCGTGGAAGGCACCACCATCCTTGATAACAAACCAGCAGACTCAGATTTCTTCAAAGGCAATGTCCATGACTCCGACTTCCACTGATGCCCATGGCTCAATCCTCCTTCTGCTCCCTTCAATCTTTTTTATTTTGTTAGGGCTCTCGAGTTGACACACAAGGGAGGACCACAAATGTTATAATTCTCAAATTTTTCTTACAGAGATGGATAAGAAAGTGGTAAAGTCTGTTACCACTTCCATGAGTTTTTGCCAATTGCATGTGCAATATGCATGGATGTATTCACGCATGCTCATATCCCTTGACAATTCATCAATTCAATTACATTACTATGCTACATTATTCAATACCCACACATGCAATGATCCAGTCCAGACTCCAGATAAGCACCATGTATTACGAAAAGCTCGGTGGAACAAAAGACGCTAGATTAACGCTAACCTGCCCAAATAATCTAAGCATTTCTTTTTAGGGTGTTTGACAAATCCCCTTAACTATTCATTAGTTTTTCAGAAGAGAGGATCCTCTAATTTGATGGTATTGGTAGTTTGATTGGTTTTGTCATCCATCAGGGAGCAAATGTGTAATCCGAACAAAACCCAATTTTGCAGTAGGTATTGCAATTACCCCAGTGCACAGAAATCAATCAACTTACATATGAATAAGTAAATCAAGCAAACCCATATTGAAACAGGCAGATTGATGCAGATATAAACCCTAGATGACAAAATCTGGAGGATGTTCTCCATAAATTGGAGAAAACAACGAAAGATTCATGAGAAATACTACTTCATTCAAAAAGCACAGTTCTTTGATCGTGCGTAAAAGTAAAAGCGTAGTTATGTGATCGATTCAAGGAACAAGATTGCAGATTGGAAGCGCACAGCTAGGGTTTATGACGTACCTTTTCCGAGAAGTGAGAGAAAGTGATTAGAAGATGTGATCGGTGTGGATGATGAACAAACAAACACTGACTTTTGTTTTACTATGAAGGATGTGTGGATGTATTTATAGCCGTTGGATGGATAAATTTTTGAGGAATGATCTGGGTAATCTAGATTGACCCATCATGGACCCAAAAACTGGATCCGAAAGGTTGTGGACTGGATTCTCTTCAGGTCTGATTACTCGGGATCCGATAAGATGAAAAACTCGGACTTGCACGGAAACTCGAACTCAACTCGCCCAACTCAAAAAAAAACAAAAAAAAATGAACTTGACCTTTTCGATGTGAAAGCTAAAGGGGCATGTTTCTTTAGTAGACTTTTAATAATTCATGTCATGAAAATTTGTTAATTTTATGTCAAGACAACAAGCCCGTGCATGTTTTTTTAGCAGAATTTTAATAGTTTATGTCAAATAAATTTGTTAATTCTCCAAAAGTTATCCCTTAAATGAAATTCATGAATCCTCCTCTTCACTATAGCATAAAAAAATGCTAAAAGGAAGTTGGGTTATTCCTAACTTTTTGGGTCGCTGAAATTGAGAATTCTAGCAAAAACTGATAATATATCTAGAGATTCCAAGGGGCATCCATTACATCCTTGTTATCATGTCAAATGTCACATGTCGCATCAAATATCATTTCGGATGAAGAGTCCTTTGTAGCTTTGTTTTTTTTGTACCAGGGCCACTTTCTTATGGCATTTGATGCATATGTTAGAGATGCTTTGAGTTTTGTTGAAGATTTGACTTGGACTGTCCAAAGTGAAGTGACTTGACCAACTCACAAGCCAAGGGAGCCTACAATCCATGGTACCGGGGCAGTGCAATCCATGTGCTCTTCCCCATCGACGTGGAGCAGGATTTGCCATGGAAAGTGGAGGAGTCTGACACCTTATTCGTTGCATTTGGTGTATAGCGCCGATACGATTGAGAAATCTCTGATGTTGCCTACATTTTCTGCACTAAAGGAGATCCAAAAATTCTACCATCCTATGTCTATGCAAGAGGAAACGCGGTTTTCTCTTCGATGGCTCTACAGTCTACACCAATGCACCCCTCTCGATTGTCATTGACCTGCTTTATTCTTTAAAAAACAAAAACATAAAAAATAGCTTTCCACGAAGCAACGAGTACAAGAGAGAAGTTGAAGCATAGCTGAGCCAAGCTGAAATGATGGGTACACTTCTGACTTCTGAGTGTGTGAACCATTCCAATCATCAAATCATTAACATCAGATCCAAACTCTTATAGATACGAGATCATCATCATCATCAAAATCCTATCTCATTTACGTTAGGTTAGCTATATGAATTCTGTTTTATCATGGGCAAAATTATTTTAGAGATTACACTTCTTCGAATCTATCCTTGCTACTTTAATTCATGTCTTCATCGGCCCTTTTTCTTTGAGGGGTCATATAGAAAAATTTTTCCTCGCCAGCAACGTTGATCGCCTACATTAAACATGCCGAACCATCTAAAATGAATCTCTCTTAATTTAGTTATATACATTCCTCCAAATGAATAGCTGACACTACAAGACTTGTGGGCATTGTCTTAAAGAAACCGTCTCTCATCTTAAACAAGCTAAGAAACTGCAGCTCGGAACATTCTTATTCATGTGGACTGTCAGACTCTGTCAAGGCTATAAAAATACCTTACTCCCCACTTGGAAATGGGGCACAGAATCGACTCAATATAATTGAAACAAATAGAGATTAAGGTGACTTGCAGAGGAGAAGCATGAATCCTTTCCTGCAACGAAGTATAGATGACACATTGCATATGTTTTGTATTGACATTGGTGTGGACACTGCGTATTGGAAAGTTCTTCTACGTGGGTGTCGTGTGTTTAATCTTTGTTTCATCCCTCTATCTCTTCAAATGTCATTAGCTTATTGGCTTTGCCTCTGGCTTTTTATTCGTGTTGACATTTTTTTTCCCATTACCAAACGGATGGGGTGAAGGTAGCAGCTATGTTGTTGGCTGTTAGGGGTTGGTTACTTGTAGTCATCAAAATTTAGAAGAATAAGAACAGTTTTTTGTACATTTACTGTGATGATTCTGTTAGTCCCATAGGGGTCGACACCGGCTTCGATGCAAATGATTTTGTGCATTCTAGATGGTTGTGCAGTTGTAGCTGACAGATCTGCCAGATACTCCACATCTCTGACTAGCATTGGGATCGATTCTTAGCCACCAAATAGATTTGCATCTCATTTCAAACTCTCCTGGGCACACAGGTTAAGACTTGGTTGGGGTGACTATCATTTTGGCTTTAGCCAAAGGTTTAATTCGATGCAAGGTCCAGTGGCATGATGGGCCACACAATGTCTAACGGATGCTACTTGGGAGATTTTTTTTTTTATTTTCCCTTCCATTTCCTACATGGGGACTTCAATTCACAGGCTCCCACACGCACACATTCATGACCCTACGCAGCTGCACGACAGCAGGGGTCACCTGAGGAGATTGATTGTGGAGTTTCATCATGACACTGTTTTTGGCGACTTGGTTTGGAACTTTTACTTCACTGGAAAGGTATACAACAGGTGACATGCACAGAAATAATTATGGAATATCCCTTAACGGTGAGGTATTTGGGTAGGATGGGTGTTGAGTATTTATCGGAGGAAAAAAAAAAAAACATAAACTGATAAAATGAAAAATCTTACCACGTATACTAAAAAATTAACTCTAATCTTGTATCCATGACTAGATTTCTTTGGGAATTTCTCCTGCCACCTTAATTAAAAAAAATGCCTCAAATTTTAATCCAATTTCATGGCCTGGTTTCTTTGTCAGTTTCTCCTAGCCCCCAATTAAAAAAGATGCCTCAGCTCTCGCTGTCTCTCTCAATGATCAAACAAATCAATGGATGTACTTGAAGAACTGCAACTCCCAATCAAAGGTCCGTCCCTTGACACCAATCACTCTGCTAAACTGGTTTCCATTTTCCCTTTTTTCGGGTAAGTCGGTTTCAGTTTTTCCCGCAAGTTTACTTCATCGCTGCTGCAAATTTAACAGATCAAGTCCTGATGCCTCTCACCTAAATAAAATTCTACCAATCTAGACATGTGGGGAACATGATACTCCTGTATTGCACAGGGTGAGATGGTTAATCTATTCCCATCAGCTTGACATTGTGGCCATGTTCATCCATATGATAGCCCACCCAATCATTGGTTATAAATGCCATAATCAAGTCATCGCAGGTACGAAAGGAGTTGAATTTAAAGACATGAATAATGGAGGCTTTGATTGCATCCAAATTTTTGAACATATCAAAATTAGACTAGTAATTAGCGATGAATAGAGTAAAATCACCCCAACTCTTCATGTCACCACACACGTACAACAAGAAAATGTGGGGTTGTCAAACACAAAACATGAGGAGGTGACCACCTGACCCACACCTTATGCCAACGAACGAACACCGGGTCAACTTTAAGGGGGACACAATAGGCTCTCTTGTATGTGATAGGTTGCCCTTTGCAAATATCCCAACATTTTCCGAGATAATTTCCCATAACTTTTTGAATTAGAAAAATAATAAGGCTCACCTTAGTAAATCTAAACCGCTAAAAAAAATCGTCCTTGTTTTAGCAGCGAGAGTTGAATTTCACTCCAATTAAAATAGGACCTATGCCGAATTGATCACATGTAAATCCATCCTCTTACCATTAATTAGTGAAAATCCATTGATTAGGCAGTTCTAATTATTTGACCTGGTCTCTCTTCTTTCTTTCTTCCAGTGGGTTGTCCTCAAATCTTACTTCAATAGATGACAATCCCCCCACAAGATTGAGCATATGATCCCCTTTGGTCCACTATCCTCAAATCTTACTCCATTAGGGTTGGTCCAGTCATAACATTGAGCATCCATTACTAATCATATGCTTAATTTTATGATGGGACCAATTCCTATAGAGTAATATTTAGGAAAACCTCAATGAGGTGGAGAGTGTTCATTTTGATCAGTTTGGACTTTCTATAGGTAGGCCACACTGTGGAGTTCCACTCCCCAAGTGTAAGACACTCATCTGGACTCAAAAGTGGAGGAAGGTTGCCTGCCCTTGTGTGTGGTTCTCCGTACATCTCCATTCTTCACCTTCCATCCTTCCCCTCTTACTAGATTAGTTTTCGCATATAAAAAAAAAAAGGAAAAAAAATTCCAAACATGCCTGAAGTATTCCATGTAAGGTTGAAATTCATAATGAACATTCTCTCCTTTCTGTAAATAAAGTCATCACTTCTCTCCATAGACAACCTAGAAATGGATTTACAAAGGCATGTACAACTAAGCAACTGAGGTTCAGGGTTAGCTCCCCACCAAAGAAGTGCAAAGGGTGGATAATACGTACGCAATTGAAAATTAGTAGGTAAGCTATTCCATTATTAGTCAGCTGTCACTCAAAGGACATAACCATGGTTTTAAGAGCTCATTTTGATCACAACCATGGCTTTAAGAGTTCATTTTGGTCACCAACTTGGTGATCATTTGGCTTTAAGAGTTCATTTTGGTCACCAACTTGGTGATCATTGAGTCCATTAAGACTCTGCCGAATCAGACTGAGTTGTTCGATGCACATGAAACTCGGCCAAGTCCAAGCAACTCAGTAGGTACTGATATGAATCAGCAAGTTTTTTAGGCATGGACATAACAGAGTTTTAGAGCAAAAGGGTATTGCAAACTGATGGGAAAAAAAAAACCATCACGTTTTTGTGAATGCTTGATTTGAGATAATATCTACTACAATTTATTTTGGTATTGATGAAAAGACATGTTGAAAGATTAAAATGCATGAAAAATTATACATACTGTGTGGAATGTGTATTTACAACAAGAATTTCATTCGTGAGAAGCAAAAGAATATAGAGTCTAAACCCCACAGAGGTATCTGCAGAGGTTGCAAAAACACCGGTAAAAAGGCACAATATTGGAAAGGAGTTGCTTACACATGAGAGCATAAGATTGACAGGTCAGGATGGATATTGCCTCTTGGGTGAATTAGTAATCCTTTCAAAGCTCCCAACAAGATCACAAAATCATGTCAAAGATACAATGAAAATGAAAGACATACCAGTGGCAGCACAGGAGAAGCTGCCTACATGAGGCAACCAACATAGTGAGCCTTGGGATATTTCTTTTGTAATTGTGGCCATTGGACAAAAAACTGATCAGCTAGGTTTAACTTGTACAGTAGCAAGCCACTTAAAGAGAGCTTCTTCACTCTTGCTATACTCTCAACATAAAAGATGCAAGACCATTTAATACCCACTACCTGCAATTTAATCCAAATAAACAAAATTCAATAATGAGCATTTCACTTACAATAAGATATCGAGTTTTTTTTTTTTTTTTCAAGGCTAATCATTCCTAAGATCACTATATCATATTTTATTTCTTCCAAGGATTATTACACTTCTAACTTTAGCGAATACTAATCTTTGAGAAAAAGAAGCAGGATATCCAACTCAAACAAATCATTCCTTCGATAAAAGAAATAAAAATAAAATAGTAATGAATAATGATTACCATGAGCACGAATTAAATGAATAACTCAAGATTCAACAATCATTCAGAAAAAAAACAAATTAGAAAGTAAGAGGGGAAAAGATGTAGAAATTAGAGGATTTTACCAAAAAAAGAACTTTATGTGGCCAGTGCACCGAACAGGGAACAATCCGTACAGAAAAATCAACTTTTTTTACCATTTTTTTTTTGTGGTCAACGTTGACTTTCATTTTCTGTGTTAAGGGTCGACGGCAACCCTTGCTATAACAAGTGAGGAGGGTCGTCGTCGACCCTGAGCAGGCATGTTTCATCATCTTCCCCAAATACAATCCAATGATAGAGAAATTCAAATGTCCACCCCAAGGATTACATGAAGAGGAGATGGAGCTTGGTTGAGCCAAATTATCACAAACATCGATGGTTTGTTGTAAACTTGTAATCAAAGCAATCCTTTGATGTTTTGAAGCAATGTCAAGACTGAAGGTGAATTTGGGCAAAAGCTTCATTCTTGGGACTAGTTTGGGTGATGCTCACGTGCTTTCAGTTGCTAAATATTTGTTGTGGTGTTCGCTCCTCCCCTTCAATATACTTATGGCTTCCTTTTGGGTCTCATGGTAGAACCGAAGTCTAGTTCAGGATCCATTAATTGCCAAGTTGCAAAAGAAGCTCCCTACTTGGAAAAGGCTAAACTCTTCATTAAGGGGTAGGGTGACTTTGATTAAGGCTTGTTTGGTCAAGTTACCTGTTTATTATTAGTCTTTATCCAGAAAGGTTTGAGACGATTTATTACAAGTTCTTGTGGGAAGGAATAAGAGATAAGAAAAAAAAAGGATGCATCTTTTGGAGGTGGAGGAGGTTGTGAAACTGGGAAGCCTAGAAATCATGAAGCTACTAGGTATGAATCACTCTGTTTGGTGCTGGTGGAAGTTTGGGGAGGAGGGGGATGAGCGGAACCAGAAAATTGTCATTAGGGCACATGCATGCAAAAAGCCTTAAAATCTCCCTAGGCTACATTGTGATAATTTGGCTCAGCCAAGCTCCATCTCTTCATGTAATCCTTCGGGCGGACATGTGAATTTCTCCATCATTGGATTCGATTTGGGGAAGAGAGAAAGAAGGAAGAAGATGAGGAAACATGCATGCTTAGGGTCGACGGCGACCCTCACTTGTTATAGCGAGGGTCGTCGTTGACCCTCAACACAGAAAATGAAGGTCGACGTCGACCACCAAAAAAATGGTAAAAAAAAAAAGTTGGTTTTTCTGTACGGATTCCCTGTTTAGTGTGAGTTGGGCTAAAGTTCCATGTTCGGTGCACTGGCCACATAAATTTTTTTTTTTTTTGGTAAAATCCTCTAGAAAATAAGAGACCCTTTGACCCAAAGCACAACCAAGATTGAAAAAAAAAATGATGGCAACACAAGGAAACACATTAATTTCACATAATGTTGAGTCACAAACTGAAACAAAACACTTGTAAGCCACTTAATAGATGATTGACATTTGATTCCAAAAAAGTCTATATCAAGCCACTCAGACCATAGAATATTGTTTTCTACAAAATCTATCCTCATTGCTTTTCATTTTACTACCAATAGAAATGGAGTAAATCTGAAACAAATAATCTGGTTTAGTATTTCCATAATATAACCTTTAGAAGAAATGCAGCTGCACAAAGAGGAATACAAGTCCCAGGTCCATTGCAAATTACCTGAAAAAATGTGGCAAAAACTTGAAACTCATTTGATTGTACCAGAAAATGCAGAATTAACTTCAATTATATATATAATGATAACCTCAATTCTGAGTTTAATAACTGGAATATAATGCAGGAGTTGGAATGGCAAGAATAATACCACTTGGGGCTTGATTTTAAACACTAGCCAGAGGGCATGAACTGTGGCAACTAGAGTTGTTCCAACTGAGGTTAAATACGACTGACCCACTTCTCGACTTCGATAAATCTTCATGAACTGAGCAACTTCTGTTCTCTCCCCGGCACTTTCATGCATCTAAAGAAATAAGGGTAGAGCATGTTTCAAGCCTATTGATCAGAAAGTAACCCGACTGATGTTGATATTTAACAATAGCTAGGTGACACCTTCATGTGGTTACCTGAATATAATCAAAGCACTGGCAAAATGAAGTAAACTTAAATAGAAAGAAATATGTAAGCCTCTAATCTCTATCCTGGAAGTAGCTCAGGTATTTAGGGACATGGGTGTGTGAATGATAGTGCATGAGTTCAAGTCCCTATGTAGCCAAAAAAAAATCGTAAGTTCCCTAGTAACGGAAAATGCAGCTGGAATCGGCAGTCTGCAGTCTGCATCCAGCATCCATATTCTTGTTACGTGTATTTACATCACTGCCATATATATCATTTGGATCAGAGATATCTACAGGTTTATGCCACCTTGGAGCTGTCTCCAAAAGGACAGCAAGACCTGGATTTGGAACCCATTAGGTTGGGCTTGAAGGTTTGGAACCCATTAGGTTGGGCTTGAAGGCCATACCATATCTAAATTCTGTTTTCTCCAAGCCCTGGCCAACCACCCATTGATACCCCCCACCCATTGGTTATTTGCATCACAAGACACCCATGGATACTTTAACGTGATTTCACCTCATAAATTGTAGGCAATCCTTTGCAAACATCTTTCATAATAATTTGTAATGTATGTCGTATGAGACCTATTGAACTGATACTTGATGTAATCCATACATGTTTCTGTTGATTGGGATTCAGGTAATATAGTTCAAAATGGGCCACAGGGTCATTACCACATTTCTATGAATTGCCAGTTAAAGTTTGAAATTGTGGTTGACATGTACAGGACTCCTTGAAAACTTTAATCCATGATTGAACCACCAGTAATTCAAAAGCTAACACTGATGCACCCACATAAGGTTCATCTGACAATAAACATTTTTATTTGACCAGGCAGATTTGACTGAGAAAGGGAAAAAAAAAAGACTCTAAAAGAAATCCATCAAAGTTTATACCAATACTTCCAAAGAATAATAACTCATCCTTGTAGAGCTTCCTCCTGTAAGTCCATGTCCTATTCAACTATTACCTCTTCCACTCTTCTCCTTTCAGATTGGCTTCGGTAAGATCACCCTACCGAAGTTTAAGGCTTAGTTGCAGGAAACTCCTATATGGATGGCGCTCCCACCTCGGAACCTCGCTCCCGCGCTCCCATCCTTGGAACTTCGCTCCCATTGAGAAAGGAACCCGCTCCCAACTAAGATAGAAACTCTTAGGCATATAAATCCCAAAAGAAACAAATATAGAAGATACCAAGTAAGAGAAAAAATTAAGTAATGATAAGACATTAGAAAAATATCAAACCTAAATTTGCTCAATTACTTAATATAACCATAATATTACTTAGTCACTATGACAATCTTTGAAATTGATATGAATGACGCATAATAATTTTACTTGTATTACATATTTTCATATATTATTCCCAAACGTTTCCCGTCCCGAAAGAAGAGCTCCTATAATCCACCAGCACCGACACCGCTCCTGCCCCCCTTCGTGCAACTAAGATATAGAGAACCGCTAGAATCACATATAAAAATTATATAAAAAAAAATTATGTTTTGCAATTTAAGTGGTAGAATGATATTTTCTATTTGACATTTAACTATATTAAAAAAACATAAAAATACTCATAATTTTTCTTGAACGCTCCCGATGGCGCTCCCACACTTCTGTGATCATCCACTCCCCCGCCCCCGCTCCCGCTTCGTGCTACTAAGGTTTAAGGCACTTTGTTGGACAATTGCAAACAATAAGATGTAAATTCTCAATCATTAAAGAGAAAACTTTGCCATATCAAATATAGGTCTCTGCTGGTCAAATGAAGAATTGCAGGACCATTCATATATTTTTCTGCAGCCTACTGCACTTTGGCTTACTTAATCTCTCCTCAATTTCATTGGTGTTCACTTCATTGTTTAAGTTACAATTAAGAGATCGTCAGCTGGTCTGTTTGGTTCAAGTGCCAAGTAAATAGGAGACGGGTGCCACCTGCATTTAGTTTTGAAGGACGGGGCCACACGTTGCTTTCTAAGAGAATCAACAGTGGCTCACAGCATTGCTCGAGGCATACAAATTATTAGGCGTAAAAATTATAGATTTGCAAACAGAAAGGAGAGGCCAATCAAAAAAGAAAGTCTACAATGTGATCACATTTGTCAGGGTAGACCATGGGATCAAAAATATCCCTACGCATTAGAGTTTCTTTATTTATTTATTTACCAAAACCATAAAGTTGCCTGCATAGATAGATGGAATGATAAAAAATGAGATGGCTAAAAAATGCAACAGTGCCCATTCAAGTGTGAGTCTAAAAGCTAATGAAGAGTACCTGATGAGCCAATGATTCTTCCAATACCTGAGCCTTTTGGAGACTCATATTATCAGTTAAAGCAGCAATATAAAATCTAGGGGTGTACTTGTCCTTCTGAAGCACAGCTACAAGATTAAGCATCTCCGCAGTATGACCTCCTACATTGGTAGAATTAATGATTATAACTACGTTGGCAACTACAACCATATCAATGATGGCAATAGCGTTGGTGCAATGAATATACCTGAACCCAGAATGATAAGAGTGCACATGGGTTGTCTTATTAAGGTGCGAAGGGGTTTGCCACTCCAATATAATACATATGCAACACGAGCTACGAATATAGAGATGACAAAAAGGATGATGTTGGTGGGACAACATAGGTGGTTGGCATTCTCCATTGAAAGAAAGAGTATTTTCAAACTGCTATCTCTTCTTGTTTAGCACTCCAGAATATGCCTCTTTCAAAACGCCAATTTTCACAATCCCCAGTTTGCTAAAGAGCTCACTGAACAAAAGAAAAACAAATTATGTTAAACATGAATGCAGTGGTTCATGTATATCATTTTATAATGCATTCAGTGCTTATTTTGTATGTCAATGGTGTTGAAAGTTTCTAGCAATCCTACGCTAGAAGTTTAATGGTGGTAACCGATAAAAAAAAAAAGTTTAATGGCGGCAAATGTGATTGCCTAGGTGTCCGCTAAAGTGGATTCCTAGGAAATTTCAATTTTCTTTGAGGGCAGGTATGTATAAGACCAATTCCACATAAAAATATTCAACTTTTCGGTGGACTACTACTTTTTCATGGTTTGGTGTGGCGTTTTTCTATGTAGAATGAGGAAAAAATGGACTATGTTATCTTGAGTCCACAGAACACAAGTTTCCAGCATTACACGACCATGCCCCAAATGAGATTTAGGCCATATCTGTTTCTCTTCAGATGGTCTCCTCTCATGTGGGCAGGGAGGCCAACAATGTGGCTGACACATTAGCAAAACAAAGGATTGATATGGAAGCTCCATATGTTGGACCCTAAAGTAATTATTTTCTTCAAGTTTGATGTATGTTTTTGGGTGGTGATGTCAATCAATACAATATTGGATTCTACATGGATACCTGTAAGATAATAAATGTATACTTACCATCTATTCTTCTCGTAGCAAGCAATTCAAATTGAACCACATCACTTTCTTATGTACCCACACAATTGAGTGTGATGAGTGTTCTGCTCATCTTACAGACTTTCTTATATGAATAATGGTTTAAAGTACCGGCTCTTATATAGCTTAACCGACAATACATAATTTGGCGTTGGTGGTTACCACATAGATGTTTTACTCTATGATGCCCAGATACGAATACGAGTATGGACACGGATACGGGGATCAGAGATACTACTCTGCACTTTAGGAAACCTAGGAGACGGATACGGATATGGGTGTCCCAATTTTTCCCTTAGATCACATTTGAATTAATCAAATTATCATTATTTATTTTCCTTTTTAACATTTTCTAGGTTGAGAAGTAAGAAAGTTTAAAGAACTAAATGAAATAATGGACTTCCTGAGTAGGATATGATAAACTTATACCCTAGAAGGATCAGTGCAGTATCGGGTACCAATACAAGTATCGTATCGGTCAGATACAGATACGTTGGGCTTGTACAAGTATCCGGGTATCATAGGTTTTACTTATAAATCAGTAATGGTCCATATCCCACCAAATTCACCAAAATATTGGCCATCATAACCCGTAATGAATATAGCGGCCAAGAAACTCAGAAGACAGAAAAAGAGAGATATTGCATATAGTAGAAAATATATAAATATATATATATATATAGAGAGAGAGAGAGAAAAAACTGCTGCTGCTTTCTGCTTTCTGCTCTTCTTCTTCTTCTTCTTCTTCTTCTTCTTCTTCTTCTTCTTCTTCTCTCCTTTCCTCCTTCCTCTTCTTCTTCCTCCTCTCCTCCCGCACAGAAAAAAGGGGGCAGACAAGTGCACAAGAAAATTTATCTTTGTTTTCATGCCTTATTCACCTATTTCAAGTTGGCCTAATAGGTGGAGGTTTAATGACATAATAGCCAAACACAGGAAAATCTAACTTTGTTTTCACTGAATATACAATTCGTGGGGCCCACCTGATGGATGGGGTGCATTGGGTCATGGCTAGAACGCTCATTTGCAAACAGATGTGCATCCAAATAGGGTGAAATTGAAGAATATAGTAAAACATTAAGCAGTAGAGCTTGCAAAGAAGCTAAGAGAAATACCATGCATAGGAGACTCCAAATTCCCAATTCACCAAATCGAACATTGAGAATATGCATGAATACCAATCAAACTCTCCTATCCTATTTCTCCATGTTAATGCACTCTGGACGGTACATTCAAACTCATCCTAAATCCAAACCAAACCAAACCAAGCCTTTTCCCACTAGGTGGGGTCGGTTATATGGATTTGACGACGCCAATCAAATCTGGACGGTACATCCAAACTCATCCTAAATGGCAATAAAAAATGATTTAGGAACCTCCAAAAGGTCAGAAGCTTAGATGAGAACAATGAAAAGAAAAGATGAAAAGTGAAAGTTGTATAAGTTGTATAAATGATGTTCGGCCACATTTGAAATTCAAATTGATCGCATGTGATAGCCACAGCTCCAGCTAAAGTATAATTTTTAGTGATATAGTTCACGGTGAAATAGTGATTTTTAGTGCTGGAATTTATGTGCAAAAATTCTATTGACATAGGAAAATACAGAAATAATATTTAAAAGCCAGTTTGAGGATAGTCATATTTTAGAAGTTTGAAGATATCAAAATTTTGTATGCAAGAACTCTATTATTATGGGAAAAGACTGAAATATTCTTATTATCAATATGAATAATGATTTGGTAATAACATTAAAAACAACTGATAGTAACTTTTTAAAATACAGATCTTGATTTCATATCTGGTTTCAAAAAACATAAAATATGAAAACATTAGAAAAAATATATATATATAGATCTTAAAAGGTATGAAATAATCAAGAAGTGAAAACTTAGCTAAATCCTGTGATTGGTGCGAATGCTCTACAATCTAAATCCTGGTTTTTCCCCATACTTTGAAAAATGTGACAGAAAATCTAAAGCTGTACATAGGAACACACAAGATATCATTTCCCAGGCCATCAATTTGCACACAAATTTGAATCATATGAAAAAAAATTAAAATAAATAAATAAAGGGTTTCCAAAACCATGAAAGTCTTACCGTGAGAGGCCATCCTTTTAAAATCAATTGTTATCACACCTTCATTTGATCCTTCCACAATAGTAAAATTATTGCTAACCATGTGGTCATGGGGGTTAAAAAAAGACCTCTTTGACATAAAATATGAGACACAAATCTTGCCTACCTTGTCTTCCTCTTGACTACGCAAAAACCCATTGATCTATATCAAACACAAACAAGATGTTGTGCCAACATTAGCCCAAGAAAAAGAAAAAAACCCTACTTTGATGATGTCGAGTTTGGTAAAAATTATTTGTAAAATTTTTTCACAGATGGCCAGCCGAACAAGGAGAAAAAGGAAAATAAGGGAAAAGAAAAAACACTTCTGATGAACAGTTCTCCTATCAAGCTTTGTCAAAAATGGAATTCCTACATTTCAGATAATCAGATCAATTACCAAAAGTCAATACTCAATATATAAAAAAAAAAAAAATTAGGTATTAAGGAGAGAGGTTTTACCAAAGTCTCAAAATCTTTGCGTGATCGATTGTTGAGATCTTGGCAATTTCTCTTTCTAGGACTGAGGCAGAGGTGTTAGAGGCGGGAGTCGCAGAGAGAGGAGAGCTCGGAGAGGAAGAGTGATGAGAAAGTAGTCTAAAACCCAAAAGACGAAACGTTATAAAAGTATGGTTTTCGGTTGACATGAAATCCTCAGATATAGGAATCCTCGACGAGGAATTCTCGATCAAAGGCCAATTAGAATCCCTGATTGTTGAAATATAATTTGGAAGTCATTTGCCTTTACACGTTATAGGAAAATGAGATTTATATATATAAATATATTTCTTTTCTTTCTCAAAAGTAGGTACTCAAATCCACCAAACACCTAAGTCTCTCACTATTAGTACTACAACCAATGATTGATTTGTGGTTATTTTTGAAAAAAGGGAGGTGCCTTCCAAACTAGGCTGTTAGTTAATTATTATATGCAAATGTTATATATGTGAAACACATTATTATGTTTTTTTTTTCAAGATCACCATTTTAATATGAGTGAATGCGTACATCTAATTGTCTTTAAATGTATTTGGATTTTTTAATTAGTTCTTCAAAATCCATGAAGAATTGAGATATCATCGAAGTTTGAATTAGGGGTCCAAAAAAGTGTATAAAATTATATCTAGGGTATGTCTCAATACTAGAATTTTTTACAAGAATTTACCATATTATGGTTTTCTGAACATGACGTTGACATCTTGTTTCCTGTCATTTACAAATGTCATATTTCTTCATAAGCATTTCAAAATTAAAAGGTTTTAAATGACCTTTAAAATTTCAATTCCAACCCTTTTGTCTTTTCGTGGAATTTCTGGATGCTCAAGTAAAAGAAAAGATTCAGGAATTCCACCATGTCCGAAATTTTTAAGATTCTCTGTACGTGAATTCTATGAATTCCATAATCTAACCCCTATAGATTGAGACATTTTTCCAAATCACTCAAACTCCAAGAAGATTGTGTCATTGTTTACTAGAATTCGAAGAATTCTTGTTTAGCGAATTTATAAGTTCTCCAACATGTGGATTTTTTTAGTTCTCCTATGCACTTAAGCCATCCAAAAACTCTAACAAAAAGCAAAGAAACTAAAATGTTAGAAGATCATATGAGACTTTTTAGGCAGTTGAGATTTTGGAATTATGGTAAATAAACATGATACTTGCAAATGCGAGGGGGCAAAGTATAACATCATGTCCATAAATTCCCAATATACCATACTATTTTCAGCAATTCTTATCAAAGTAAAGTGCCTATTTTAGAATTCTTGACTTGTGTTTTGGATGTTGGGTCTTTTTTTTTTCCAAATACGACGAGGCGAGGCTTGTTCATAGGCTTTTTTTTTTTTTTTTTGCTTAGAATGATAAGTTTATAAAACAAAGAAGGCCCAACTACAATAATTGATAGAAGGTAGGATCCCTTGGGCTTGAGGGATTTCTAATTACATCAGTATTAGGATTGAAACCATTTCAAAAGCCTCAATATCTTTTCATTTCATATGATATTTTCCACATGCAGCCTCTGGAATCTCAACAGTAAAGATTAGGGTTGTAAACGGGTCGGTTCCAGTCCGGGTCTATGGTGGACCCGGAATCGAAACTGTTAAGGAGAAGGTGGAACCGGATCCGGTTTCTTGGCTCCGGAACCGAAACCGGAACCAAAACCATATATGAGGCGGGTCTGGATCCGGATCCGGGTCTAGGTAGATAATGATATTGAAAAAAAAAACATGGTTTTTCTGATAGTTTTTTAAAAATTAAGGTAATATGATGGGTCTCAAGTCCACGGGTCTGAACCAAGGTGGAATCGGACTTGGACTCATTTACTTATCAGGGCTTAAATAAGGATCAGATCCGGTTTTTAACGGGTCGGAACCTCCAGATAATCGGAGAATCGGGGACCCATTTACATCTATAGTAAAGACCTTTAAGTTGGAATAGTGTATCTTGGCAAGGGCATCTTCAACTCTATTCTTCCACCGAAGACAATGCCTGATCTCCCAAGTGTCCAATTCAGTGAGGACCTCCAACAATTTCTTCCACCAAGACATGAAATCCCATTCCAGCACTGCTTTTTCCATAATGCTGTCCACAAGAATTAGACTGTCCCCTTCGAGAATCACTTTGGAGTATCATGCGAGATGTAGATTGCAACCCCCCTCAAGCAATGCTTGGAGTTCGGCTTGAAGTGGGTGGGAGGCTTGAATGGAGCCCGAGTAGGACAACTTCATTACTCCTCTATATGGTCCATGATTATCCCACCCACCCCGCCGAGCCAGTACCTGCATTTACTGATACGTCAATTCTAAAGATCATTTTGAGGCTCTTTTGGTGGTCATAATTTGAAAGTGAGGAGTTCTATTGGCACCACGAAAAGTTCTCTTCCTACCACAGTTATTATGCCAATTTTTTTTTACAATAAAATCATTATGTGAAATGACTAAAATGGACATCTCATAAACCATGTTGAAAATGCCAATTTCTCTTCACACACATAACTCATCTCTACCCTCTTCACACAACACTTACGGTTTCACATTCTCATTCCCCCATTCCACCCCACATTTCCCTTCTTCTTTCACTCTCATTATTCCTCCCTTCAATCTTTTTACAACATTGCACCACTCACCCACAGTTCACCTTCTTCCTTATTCCTTTTCCCCTTGCTCTCACCAAACTATTTTGTTGTAGTTGAATCAAACCAAATATTGCAATGGATAAGGAAATGAAAAAGGAAATCGTGTGTTTTAATCCTACTAGCAGCGAAAAGGTTAGTCTGGTTGAGTATTTCAGTGTTTTTGTCAAATTTTTCAAGTTCTGTATTGTAGTTGTTCGCGATATGTCCGGACTGGTATGTCCGAACATTTCTGAAATGTTCGGACAGACGATACCGAACATTACCCATATGTTCGAATATTTTTATTCAAACATAAGAGACTTGTTCGATACTTTATTTCCGAACACAAGTCAATTGTTCGGAAATTATATGTCGAACATATGCTTTATGTTCGGATTTTTTTTCCCGAACGATACCGATACCACTTTTTCCTTAGTGCAGCTTTCCACAGAAGAAAGCCAAGTTCAGTCGACCTATGTAATGGACTTTACAGATGTGTTTACTACCGAAGAAGTAAGACATTATATTAAAATTTCAATATACTTACTTATTGTGTGTTACTAATGTCTGATTCAATGGTTATGTGTTTAGATATTTCACAACCGAGATGCATTAGTGAATTGGGCTCGTGATGTGGGTAAAAGAAATGGTTTTGTCATTGTCACAAAGGTGTCAAATGCTGCAAGGCCTAGAATAAAAGCTAGGTTTGTCCTAGCATGTGAGAGAAGTGGCCAATTCAAGCAGTGTAAGACCAAAGACGAGGGCCCTACTAAAAAGAAGATCAAGCAAACTGGATCGAAGAAATGTGGATGGCCCTTTACATTAAAGGGCAAGAAGCTTGACACTTTTGATGATTGGATGTTGGAAGTTACATGTGGTATACATAATCACTCTGCTGCAGAGTATCTAGAGGGTCATTCATTCACAGGGAGACTAACAGAAGAGGAAACAAAATTTATGGTTGATATGTCTAAGAGCATGGTACGACCAAAAGATATTTTGGTTACATTAAAATAAAGAAGTGCCTTAAATGTGACTACAATGAAGATCATTTACAATACACGTCATAGGCACAGAGTTGTTGAGCGGGGTGGGAGAACACAGATGCAACAACTGATGGGAAAGTTGACAGAGCATAAGTACATTGAATGTCACAGGAACAATGAGGACAGTGACGTTACCGATTTGGTTTGGGCGCATCTAACAAGCATACAGTTGTTGCGGTTATTTCCTCATGTCTTAATAATGGATTGCACTTACAAGATAAACCGGTGTCGCATGCCCTTACTAGAGATTGTAGGAGTGACCTCAACAGATATGACTTTCTCTGTGTGTTTTGCTTACATGGAAGCCGAACGTGAAGACAACTATACATGGGCTTTGGGTGTTTTACGTTCTCTCATTGGTGAGGACGCTCTTCCTGATGTTATTGTCATAGACAGAGAATTGACACTACTAAAAGCCATCAATACCATATTCCCTACTGCAACGCATCTATTATGCAAATGGCACATAAATAAGAATGTCCTAGCAAAATGTAAGAAATTGTTCGAGACCAAGGAGAAGTGGGATAGATATATATTGCATTGGAATATGTTGGTCCATGCCTCAACAGAAGAAGAGTATATTGATCATCTGCGTAAGTTAAACCAAGAGTTCACAACATATCCATCAGCACTTCAGTACGTTAAGGAGAGTTGGTTAAATGAATACAATGAGAGATTGTATCTGCGTGGGTTGATAAATGCATACATATATTTTGGAAATACTACGTCAAACAGGTATGTCTTATACTTTAATTTGGATGAATTGATGCTTATGCTTATTTATATATAATGCATTATTAATTATTATGTTGTTTATATAGGGCTGAGTCTTCACATTCACAGTTGAATAGACAACTCAGGGTACTTTTGAGACAAATTGGGCAAAAACACACAGCTTGCTTGAACTACAGCATATAAGTATTAAAGCTTCATTCGAGAAGAGCAAGACAATTGTGCAACACAGTTTCAAGCCCTCTAAATTTAAAGAGCTTCGTGGGAACATATCAAGAAATGCATTGGAAAAGATTTTGGCAGAAACTAAGAGATCAAATCTGGTTGGAATTGATAAGATTGCATGTGGTTGTATTATCTGTTCCACACATGGGTTACCATGTGCACATGAGATTGCTACATATGTTTCAGAAGGACGGCCAATTCCCCTACAGTGTATACATCCGCATTGGGTCAAGCTTGACATGAATCCAAGTACCGTTTCGAGCTATAATATGGAGTTGGACTGTAAGTTGGAGTTAGAGTTACTTGAAAAGAGGTTCAATGAATTTAATCAAACAAGAAAACTGCAGCTTTTAAAGAAGATGAGGGAGCTATCAAAGCCTAACAGTACATTCTTGTTAGAACCAGAAGCAAAGTCACGAACCCGTGGGCGACCACACATTAGGATTGATACATCAGCCAAAAGGGAACCAAGTGCCTTTGAGTTGGTTCAATCTGCACAGGACAGTCACCCACCTTCATCCATTAAGGTTAAGGCACCGTTGGAACAGAAAAAAAAGAAAAAAAGATAAGCCTAGAGTTGTGAGGACAAGATCCAAAAAAGCCAGTTCTTATATTGCTCAGTTCTCAGAAGGATTAAGGCTTTTTATACGCCTTATCAAAGATGTTGCAGCCGATGGTAATTGTGGTTTTAGAGCGATTGCTGCTTTGATTGGTCATACTGAAGATGGATGGAGATAGGTTCGGAGAGAACTCTTGCGTGAGTTGCTGCACCATGTAGAACATTACAAACAGTTATACGGAGTGGAAAACAGAGTTGAAGAACTGATTGAGACACTATCTTACTATGAGGATAATCCTTCGTACAACCATTGGTTGACTATGCCTGACATGGGGCATCTTATCGCATCTCGTTACAATTTGGTCTTATTTCATCTTAGCATGGCACAGTGTTTAACCTTTCTTCCTCTAAGGTCGCCACCATTGCCTGTATCTACTCGATTGGAGATAGCGATAGGTTTTGTTAATTCTTGCCATTTCGTTCAGGTATTGAAAACTAAAATTGTCTTTTTTTATTTAATTACAATATGTGAACGTATTAACAAGTTTATTTATTTATTTGTAGGATTTCATGAACCCAGATCATCTTGTGCCACCTATTGCCAATAAGTGGAAAGAATTCTGTCATCCTTGCGCTAGCCAATGGGAATTAGCATATGAAGATCGAATCAGGCATTTTAAAGAGATTATAAGTCCAGATGTAGCAACCTGTGAGACTGTCTCATTGGATTGAGAAGATTGTATTTTTGTTTTCCATGTATTTCTCTAGTCATATTGTTCGAAGAATTCATGTATTTCTCTAACAGAATATCCAAGATGAAAGGACAACATTTTTAATTTAGAATATGCAAGTAAATTTGTTTTCAACTTTGTCCATACAACCATGTTAAAAAATGTAAACAACCGTGTTCCAAATATTGTGATTACAACCATGTTCTAACCCATAAAAAAAAAAACACACCATAATATTAACCAAAGTTTTAAAATACTAAATGATTTTCTTAAAGTAACTAGTCATCTTCCAAAATGAAATCAGTTATTGCCCCTACGGTGCCTGCGGGCATAAGAACAAGCAATCATGCTGGGGTGTCGAACCGTGCGCTCCACCTCTTTAATGGTCATTCCACGTAGCACATGTGCGGCCTGCTCGACGTGAGTGTATATACCATGTGGGTCATCAATCCATCCATCTTGGCCCCTCTCCATGACTCTATCAAGGATGCACGACGCACCCGCATTACGCTACAAGTAAGATGTTTAATTCATTAATTCACAATAAAAAAATATATAAAAAAATGTGAAATATTGCTCAATTAACCATACCATCTCATAATCAATGTTTGCACTAGGTTGTGCATCTCGAGGATGTGGTCAATAAGCTGATTGGGAGTTAGGGTTTTGAAGCAACCTCCATGACACTCGTGCGTACCAAGTCATGTACTGTGGTACATAATCAGATGGACGTCGAACTGGAATGCTTCGATTCAACCTAGACAGTAGGTGATCATTCCATCTTTCCCATACTTGATCAAAATATTGACATGCAATATGATATGCATTTGCAGTCGGGCCTCGTGTAGCACGGATTGGGATTAATGGGGGTGGAGGAATAGTCTGCACCCTACCAAACTGCCTCAGGATCCTATCTGGATGATAGGGCTCAACAACGTTAAAGGACTTAATGCACCCACAGTAGAAGGCGACCTGATTAAATGGATGTTGATGCCTAATATCGCGATAAGGATCCCATGTGACCTGCATGACCAAAACAATTATAAGAAATTTCATTATACTATAGATAATTTTTAGTAAGTCATGAATAAATAATTTTTATTACCTCATATGCACTCATATAGTCAAGCCGCTCTCGCAGTGCCTGTAGGGGAGCAGTAGTCGAGTGAGCCAGCGATACACTCGGGGTTGGGTAACTCCATATAAAATATTGGACGTTGGAGCGAAACACTCGAAATGCTCAAAAATCCATGCCTCTAGCAGCGTAAGATATCCACAATCTGTTTAACTTCCTTACGAATAGCTAATCCCAACTGTCGATACAAATAAGTCAGAGTAGCGGCACCCCATACATATGTACGGACACTTGACAAGTCTGTCAACAATGTCAGATATATAATTGGCACACGTGTGCCACTCTTGTCCGCGAATAATGTATAGCCTAATAAATACAGAATATATGATCTCACTGCACAATCAATCATGTCATCTCCATCATCATCGGTTATTAAAGAGAACCTCCCTCTTAGCCACTCCAATCTTACAGATTGACCCCTAACTTGCTGCAGCTCATCATTTGCATCATTTGGATGAACTCCCAGAGCGTCAACAAGGAGCGAATGAGCATCTTGAAATGACATTCTACCATTATAAGCAACGGAACGACCAGTCACCGGAATCCCAAGTATGGTGGCAACATCATCTAGACTTATGGACATTTCACCGAAAGGCATGTGGAAAGTGTTTGTTTCAGGTTGCCACATTTCCACAAAACAAGAGACAATAATCTTACTAACAGATCGGTATGATGCTGTGATGAGTGGACTCAAATTAGATCTATCCACTAACTCTCTAAACCTGTTGCTCTCATTCAATGGCCAGTGTGGTATTTTCTGTCCATGGCTCAAACACTTCAGCGGGGCCCGTTCCTGCATTCCGAAAATATTATATTATTAAAGAATGTAACAATTACGTTGAGTTTTATGTAACATAAAGAGAAAAACAAAAAAAAGTACGTACCTGTGAATGCCAAATGTATGTAGCTATGTGTGTGTTGAAACTGGGCAGCAAAGAACGATCTACTGGCCCCGCAGTTATTTCTTGTTCAACATCAGCTTCTTCTTCATGTTGTTCAACATGAGCTCCTTCTTCTTCATTGCCTCCTTCTGAATCATATTCCGGTTCCCCGACTTCTTCTACAACCTCCTCATTTATTCGACGGCGCCTCCTATTGGAAGATGTCGGCCTTACTCTAGAACTGCTTGGCCTATCCATTCCTGAAATATTAGATGAAGAGTGATTAAATTTTTTTACAAGTGTTCGGTTATGTGTGTTCGAACAAGTCAGAAATGTTCGGCATGTAATGTCCGAACATTCCTGAAATGTTCGAACTTTATGTGCCGAACAATTCTGAAGTGCACGAACTTTATAATCCGAATATTCTTAAATTGTTCGGAATTTTACGTTCAAACATTTGGTTAATGTTTGAAGTTTCAGAACCGAACATATCGCGACAATGAAAAAAAAAAACTGAACAACTGCAAGAAAAATCATTTTCGAGCGAATTAGACGTGTCATTATGTTCCTTTAAACATATTAAGATGCACACAATAGTTGCTACAATGACCTATTTGAGAAAATAACACAATCACAATGGAGAAGAAGGAAGGTGATACCTTGGATTAAAATGGAGGTCACTACAACAGCAGATTCTTCCTCTATTCCTTATCTGCTTGTATCATTTCACTAAGCCAATCTTCCAGCCAGAATGTGGTTCAAAATGGATCGAAGAAGAGTTTCTCTAAATTGAGTTTCAATAGAGAGGAGAGAAAGGAGACGATGGTGAAGATGTGTGGGAAGAGAAGAGAACTGATGAGTTGTGTTGTAAGTGAAAGGGGTGATTTGGGTATATTGATGGGTGCAAAGAGAAAAAACCATTAAAAAACCTATTTTGTATATCGGTGTGGAGAGAAATGCGGTGAGAATAGCAAAAAGCGTGGTGCCAACAGAATCCCTCTTTGAAAGTTCAGTAAAGAATGATGACATTTGCAAATCTTGGAAGGATAATCAGACAAGTCATCACATCATATTTATGAATTTCCAACACCTTAAATTTATCAAAACTCCTAAGAGAGCAGGCCATTGAGACAATCAGCTTCAAGATTTTAGGGTTTAGGATTTATGCATCTTAACATAATTGAGTGCAAATAAATGTGATGATGCTTAAACTATTATACATGAACATTTAATTATATTTATAAATCACTGCAAACAGACAAACGAGGAGCACAGTTTGTCTCAGGGAACATTCTCTCTTGAGACCACTCAGCTTGTTTGGGACAGTGGAATCCCTGATATAGTTGTAACTTTCTTTTTGAGTTCTGAGGGTATTCAATCAACAAGCCAAAAATGATGCATGCCAACCATGAGGTTAGGGTGAGATCCAAAGCTTATGAAAGGCACACCATCCTGTGATCTTGCATATCTTTTTAAAGGGCAGGGAAAAACAGCCCAATTTGTTCAAATACCATGATACAATGTTTTTATTTAATGAATACTCTTGTCCACATGATGATGTTTCGATTTCTATTGCATTATTTAAAGAGGATAAAAAAGTAAGTACAATCAACAATCTCACAATCTCAACCGTCCATTCTCCTTTCAATTCCACATCAACCCAAAAAAGCAAAATAACCAACGGTTCAACTTCAAATAGATTTCACATCTCAATGAATGATGACAAACAAAGGTGACCCCCACCTTTGGAAGATCAATATCCAACACGTATATTCCAATTCCTTGCCTATATCCTCTTCTGCCACCTCTTCTTATTTCCTGCTTGTATTTTCCGACTATCTCCATCCATACAAATTCTCCCAAAAACGAAAACGAGACGCCAAGAAAAAACACTGAGGAAGAAGAAGAGGAAGAGATGGCTTTAGCGAATGCGTGGTGGTGTGCTCAGAACGCGCCTCCATTCCATCTTCCTCTTTGGAGACATCATCTTGCTGTCGATTTTTGGTCTCCGAAGAAGAAGGATTTGAATCCCAGTGTCCTCGTTGGATCGATTTTCCCCAGACCTATATCTAAGATCTCCAGGATTTCGAGCAATCTTCCTTTCCGTTGCAGCATCAGCAATAGCAGCAGTACCACGTCGGCTGAATGGGACTGGAATCAATGGAGTCGCCATTTCTCAGAAATCGATCAGGCTGAGAGTTTCTCTTCAGTTCTCAAGGTACCCCATATCGTCTTTCTCTTAAGAGGAGGATGAAATGAATGCGTTTTTATTCGTCTATGAACTCGTGGGCTGGTTTTGTTTCGTAATTCTAGGACACCCATTTGGTAATTTAAGATAATTGTACCGTTTCCCTGTTGAATCTGGGTCCTGCGTTTTGATTCTCTTGGGCTGTGTCTATAGAAATAGAGAAAAAAAGAAGAGTTATTTTGTGTTTTTTTTTTTTATTTTTAATTTTTTAAATACCTGGGGTCTTGAATTAGGATATTCTTCAATTCCTTGTGTATTTTGGGTTTATACGATTTAATTCCTTGTGGGTCTTCCATGTATGTATTTATGGAATTTTATAGTGGTTAATTTTAGTTGATTTTCTTCTGTTTTGGGTTCCTGATTTTGAGTTTCAGGTTTCATTTGTTATGAATGAATTTGGGTCTTTATTGTTTAGTTGTGATTGGATGTAGAAGTATATACTTTAGATCATTTCTGATTTTTATTTTAATTGATCATACTTGAAAGTTATTTGCAATTCTTTTTTTTTTTGAAATGGTTATGACATTAAATCATATTTGAAAATTATGAAAGAGTTTAAAAGATAAATTGCAAATACTACAATATTTCATGTATAGCCAGTTCACTATTTCCGGAGTAATGGTAAGTGAAATACAAGTATATCCTTCCATTACATAGTATAATTACAATAGAAGCAGTCTTACTCTGTATTTTCCTTTTCAAATAATAATCAGCGTTGAACTATTTTTGCTTTTTTCCTTTAACTGCTCTGACCTTTGCAGTTTCAACTTGAAGATGCGATTGAGAAGGAGGACTTTGAGGAGGCTGCAAGACTTAAAAAGGCTATCGCAGAAGCAACATCAAAAGACACAGTGGCTGAAGTTATGTCTCAATTGAAGGTTAGTCACTGAATGAACAAAAATGAGGAGAACCTTCCATCAACATGAATTCCAGTAACGTGTTATATTACATTGCAGAATGCAATAGACGAGGAACTCTATCATGATGCATCAAGACTCTGCAGACTTACTGGAAGTGGGCTGGTAATTTTTGTTTCTATACAAACATCCATAATAGTTTTGTCCCCTTTAAAATAATATTAATTCAGATTTCATTCTGCTTTATCTTTGGGATGGTGTGGAGTGAATCATCGATGTGTTGCCCTAACTATGTTGGGGTCTGCTAGATTACACGGATCACATAGTTCACTCTAAATTCAATCCCTCCTGAATTTGTTCACTGAGAACTGCTACGTCTCTACCACACTCCTGCCTGGAACTCCACTTTCCAACTGGTAGTTCAAACCCCTATATATGAAGGAGATGTTATGAAAGGGCCTATAAAACTTAATGCAAGCAGCAACACCCAAATAATACCTACGCCTGTAATTCTTTCATACAATAATACCTCAACCCCATCGGGTCAAACCTGAACAGCGGCGACTTCATCCATTCAAGAGAAGCTCCTCAAAAGGCCAGTTGTCTCTAACCCTTTCATAAACTGGTTTTCTGTTTTGCTAGAACCCTGTAGCAGTTCTCTGTCTCGAAAGTTGCCCTCTTAGGAAGTGATCAATTGCCCTAACTGGCCCTGGTTGTCTTGATTTACATTAGTTGTTAGCAGTAGCTCAAATCCAGATTCCTCTTGCTGCCAAAACACCGTACTACAGGTAAGTTGAAGAAAGAGGCTAGAAGGTCAGTAGTATTGTCTATCATAGGCTAGGGGGAAGACATAGGAACACTTGGCAAATCTGTTCAAGAAGATAGAAAGGGGAAGTCCAAAACCCTGTTCTGACGGAAAATTAAAGGTAGGCAGCTAACTAAAGTTGATGTGTCTTGAGAACTCGACAAAATGAGATCAAGCAATAGTACTGTAGCCCAGATTAATTTTTGGTGGGAAATTCAGAAACATAGAAAGTGATTTAACTTGGTTTTGGTTTCTATGCAACTCTATTTGCTGTAGAATGGATAGCCATATGTTTCCCACATATTTAATTGCTAGCAATTCCAATATAAAGATATGCAAATATCTTCATGCGGCAGATGTCCAAATTCCAAACTACAAATGCAAATAAAAAAAAAAAAAATCATTCATGTCTTAAATTTTCAATATCTGAGGTTAAAACGTTTGAATATCAAACTTAGCCCAAATATTTATTCCCTAGCTCTTCAAAAATAAAATGCATGTTATGTCATATTATGTGGAACCATATGCATATTTAACGATGTCAAGGAATAAAGGTGCGTACACGAGGATAAAATAAGGTAACATCACAATGAACTGAACCTTTGTTTGAACTTCCTATCAGTTTATTACAAATACACTGAAAATAGCTTTCCTTTCTCCTTGTTGATCAATTATTATTATTATTTTTTCTGATAATGAAGGTGTCCCAGCCCTTTTGGGCTGGACTAATCCCTACGGGCTAGGTGGAGCCAGGTAAATCATTTGTGGCCCAAGTGTAGTAGCGCAGTTTCGAACCCTCAACCTCCGGGAGCAAACCGTGGTCCTAGGCCAACCGCGATACCCCTCGCAGTTTCTCCTTGTTGATCAATGGAAGTGATTTTATAATAGAAGGGCAAAATACCACTAAATATGGATTCATTAAAGAGGAGGAACACTTCAAGAGATACTTTAAAGCTAGTTCACTCGGAATTTGCTTCTTAAAATATACTAGACCACATGCAGGCAACTTTTATTATGTTTCTTAGTTTTTTCTAGTCAGTTTTTAAGCATCCATTGTGTAGGCCTCGTAGAATGGTTCACACCTCACACTTGTGAAACCTTTCACACGTGAGAGGGAATTGAAACTAAATATATGCACGAGGAGAATGGTTGGTGAGTATTAGTGATTTTCATTTCAAGATTTATTGTAATCCTTGATTAGTTTAACTTGTATTTATCATTATGAAATAATTACGAATCCTTGCAAGCCATGCTCCTCATACATATATCCACACATGTGAAAGGCTTCACGTATGAACTCTCATCTCCCTCCATCACCAACATTGCCCATTTGATTGCTTTTCCAGAATCTACTTCTAAGCTGAAGGAGATACAAGAAGGGTAAGATTCTGATTCTATCACGAATATCTTGACTATATGCTTTATTTGAGTTGCCTTCTTTTTATACGAGAGTAATCCTTTAACTATTTCTGAACAATATAGAAAAGTTCCATTGCTAGAGGAAAACCCATAACATACTACAATTAGTTTTTCATTTTTTGTCCTAAATAACCTAATTTGAAGGCCCTATTCATCCAATACTTCTTTGTGAATGCTGCTGTATTCCTTTATCATTTTTATTCAGGCTATCTGCGGAAGGGCTAGGAATTTTCTTCTTATGATACACAAGAGATAAAAAAGTGCACATGCTTGAGTAAGCTCATTAGTGTCTTTCCTAATCCCTAATGGGCAAGCCTGCTTGGGTAAGCCTCAGTAATTTGCCCTTTCAATTGCTTTCCTAGAATCTCCTCCATTGCTAAAAGAAGAGAGCAAACCAAGGAGAGTGAGTTTATAACTTTGACATGTAGAGCTTAACTCTCAGCTTCATCTAAGTTGCCTTACATGTGGACCTTAAAAAACAAGAAATCTTACTTCATCTTCAAAATAACTTAGTGCATCCTGTGGACAAGGATTGCTAAAAGAAAATTGTTGCAACTGCATCCAATTGTGTAGTTTTAACCACGAAGAGACTGATTGGCTCACATGATTTGGCCTATTGCAGGCCACCCATCCATTCTGCACAACCTATGATTGGTGCTATTTCCAAGTTCCCATTTCCACAAGTAGAGATTTGCTTCTTGAATCTCGTCAGCAACGTTTACTAAGAATTATTGTACTTATTACGGGATTAGTTTTTCTATTTTTTTTTGGACTCTTGTAATAGGCTTGGGGCCATAAACAGTGGAAACAAGAGAGGAGCTTGATTGTTGCTATTTTGATTAATTTGGTTTAAAAGTCATGAAGCTCTTGTTTTGAGGTTTATTTGAAATCTGGTCTATTGGCTGTGACAAGGGTCTTAGATTAAGATTGATTTTGTTGTGATTTGTGGGGTTCAACTTGGGTCATTGTTGCATTCATCTCAACTTGGATATGTGGCTACCTAGCCCTGACTATGGCCATGGAAACTTAGGATCCAAATTAGGTATGGCGTCAATGTGATTTATATATTATCATATTGGTGTTATATCATATCATGCATTACCAATTGTTAGGTGGGCTACTGGCTATGCTAAGCCTCCCTGGCATCTGGCGGATGTTTCAGAGGGAGTGGTTTATTTGGTTTCGAAGCTTTTAGGGCCTGTTTGTTTGCAGTGTGGAGCGAAGTGAAATAAAATTAAGGGTCAACTCAAAAGAAAGAGAAAAAAGAGAAGTTGAGAGTAAAAGCACTGAGACAAAAAATCACTCCTCTTTTTTTCATTTAGTGCTTTTTAAGAGTACCTTTTTTTTTTTTTCATTTAGTGCCTTTTAAGGGTAGCTTTTTTGTCATGTTGTGCCTTTACTTTCAACCCTTTCCTCTTTCATTTTCTCTTGATTTGACCACTTAATTTTATTTCATTTAACCCTTTATGCAAACAAATAGGCCCTTTAGGATTTCCTTCTCTCTCGTGAAGTGCACAGCTAATGAGGTTGCTGATAGGCTTTCTAAAAGGGGTGTTGGGGGTTTGAATCTTCTTGTCGTGACTTCTTTTTCTTAGCCTTTTGGTTTTCACTGTGGGGGTTTTTGTTTCCCTTTTGTTTTTGTTTGGTTGCCTCTCTTAGCTTTCAGTTCAGTAGATGTCTCTTGTGCTGCCTGGCTTTAATAAAATTGCATTTTCATTCAAGAAAAAAAAAAAAAATATTTGCACGACCAACTGTTCTGTTTTTAACGTGAATATCTGTCCCGTGAACTAATCGGCTTTCTAAAGACGAAGAAGGAGAGACATCGACCTCGCGTCGCGGTAGTTCGTTCGCTTGGCTATTGATGTCAATTCGAACGTGGATGAAATTCCATTCCAAATGGTTTATATAAAGCAAATCGATAAGAGCGTTTATGTTAACTAGTGACATGCATGAATGGATTAAAGGTTGATGCAGGAGCAAAATCAAAGATCTTAGTGAATCCCACTATAAATCAGGCCCCAAAGTATTTAGAGCCATTTGATTGACCAAATGGGGTCTTGATCCACCTTTTTCATGGTCTGATCAACTGGAATGATATAAGATCCAAATTGAACGGTCCAAATAGGTCCAAGCTGAAAGTATTCATTATTATCATAGGATCAAAACAATCCCTAAAAAGGGGGAAATATCCATAAACGTGCACGTGCTTATTCTCAATTGATTCAATTGTGTTCGGAGACTTTTCCTTCCTATTCAAGTGCAATCAAGACTCATTTATTCAGAAGACTATTATGCTTAATAGGTAATTAAGGGATTTGAATTCATCACTCGCCATATGTGATCCATTGAATGCAAAAACAGAAAGTAGTTTAAATCATCCCCTAGAAATCCTCCACACAAGTCGTCCAAGGCTCTCCACATATTGCCACAATTTGCCATTTTCACGCTCATTATGATACATTCTTATCTTATTAGTATTAGCGTCATTTAAGTAAGGTTTATCAAGGGCTTAGATTTACTTTAGGGCTTTAAACATTATGTCTTACTTAAAGCCTGGTGTATGGGTGGCCTATGGTAGTCTTGGAATATTTTATGAAAATTAATTAATTGCATGTGTGCACTTTTATTTATTTTCCTTGTCCTTGGTTTGAGCATCTCCCATTTGATCGAAGGCATTGACGATTGATTTTTGCTATCAATGGTAAGCAAATCTCTATCTTTCTCTTTGTGTATGAATTTTCTGTTTGATTGAAGATCGGGTATCGTTGGGTTTACCATCAATTACGATTACTGCTTCCCTAACTTCATCAAAGGTGGTTAATTTTGATGGTCCTTTTCGGTGGCTTTGATCCATTCGAAGCCTTAGAGATAGCCTCAATTAAGGGTAGAGCCAAGGGGTGTCAAGGGGAGGCGATTAAATCTCAACTATTTCTTTCCTTTGATTAAGAGAAATCATAGGAATTGATATGGGCATATTAATTTTATGTCCATTTGCCCTTCCACAACATTCTTTGCTCTTTACAAAGAAGAGAGAGTTTTAGAAAATAATAAGGGCTATCTTGGCTTTTGCTTTATTGTAGAAGATATAATAGGAACAAACTTTTCATATCCCCTTTCCTTTGGAAAGACGTTTTGCTTGTTATTCTCCTCCTTCCATCGGCAAAATGGGCATCCCACATCCCAACTGTTTGGCTCTGTTTCAAGTAAAGTTTTGTGAGGCTCTTGAGTGGGTTCACCCAAGAAAAATGAAAATACGCTCGGAAAGCGGATCTTTTAGGGAACGAAAATAGGCTCAGAAAGCGGATCCTGTAGGGCTGATCTCATGAGTGGGCTCATTAAAAAGAATCTAAGCCTTACAAAAAAAAAAGCCCTATTCTCTATGAGAACGATAACTTAATACGATTTAGGCCCATCGTTATTTATATGAAATATTTGAATTGTTTATAATATCTTACTTGAGTGTTTTAGAAGTTATCAATTTGGAAGTGCGTCATTTGAGAGAAACTTGATAGGGACTATAAACTACATGGGGAGGCCTTTTTTTCCCAATGATTTAGATGTTTTATAAGTGTATAAGTGAAGGGCCATTTTGAATTGTTAAGATTTTTCATAAGTGGGTCCACTAACATTATTGGTTGATAATCCTTGCCAACCCACCCCAACCGCCCCTTCCCCTCCAAAAAATTTAAAAGAATAATAAAAATAAAGAGAGAACAAAAGAAAATCTTGGCTCTGCCACTGGCCTTTAATATGATGCTCCCTTATTTGGTGTTCCCTTTCTCTGAGCAAACTTTGTGTGGGCATTGTGTCTTGCATGCATTGTTTGTTGTCTTGTTCAGATGTTCCTCTATCCCCTCCACCAAATGTTGGTGCAGTGTTGGTGGCAGGCTGGCAGTTGGCCATAAAAGCTTCCTTACCAAGTTGAGTTTACTTCTGTGCAGAGGTTTTACTTGATCTACCGTGCATTGCCCTCAATCAGTTAGTGATCATATCTCAAATGGCCTATTGTTAGGCATGGATACACCATTCATGAAAATAGCGGAATATTTGAAGTGTGAACTATGCTTTTCTAAAGTTGGCCCTTGATGTTTGTGGGCTGTTGTTCATATTCTGATAAATTGTAATGGCATAGATGGAACTATTCATAACTTGTGATTATTTGTGATACTTTGTCTACAACTCTCAGATGACATGGTTGATTTGATTCCCTTTTTTTTTTTTTGGTTTGGGGGTGGTGGTGGGGTTGGGGTTTATCGAATTTAATTCATGATATTATCCTATTTGATTGACATTGTTTGGGTTATTAGTGAGTGAATCCCGATTGGATAACCGATCTAATGTCAGGCTGATTTCTGAGAGGTTTTAAGGTCATGGTTGAAAGTTTGCACTACACACACAATTAAAGTATCTTTAGAATGAATAAGCCTCTGCCTTTCTGACCAGCCATAAGATGCTTTTATAGATTACAATTATACAATATGGAAATTACAAATCTGGAAGATGGACTGTCTAATCTCTAAGGACAAGTATGATAAACTAATTGAATCTCTAGAGATTATAATGGATATAGTACAGTGCTGGAGTACAAACAAAATATGTTCCTCAGCTCCTACAATAGTTAAGAGTCACTATTATCAGGACCCTTGGCTACGTCAAAATCTTGAAGGGCACTTCAACTAGTTTTTTTTCCTTCCTAAAATACCATAAATTTAATTTCCTGCACATTCAATATTTTTACATGCACTGTGCAATCATGCTTTTATCTTTTTCTTAACCGTTGGTGTGCTGCCATTAATTGAGTGAAGGATTGTCTCATGGGGAGATTATTGGAACATAAGCTATCCATAGTAGTGCAAATGTGACCAACTATTTGAACCACGGACCTACTTGTACTTGGAAGTTGGGACAAAGTGTACTCAATACTCATACTTGGCTTGAAGATCATTTATTTTCTTGGAAGTTTTCATATTTTCTTTCCACCAACTTACTTATTTTATATAATGGGGCCCCCTTCCACACATGCATGCTTTCTAATTCTAGCACAAACATCTGAGATTTAACAGTTTTGTGGATGTTCCGTAATTGTTTTCTATTTAATCTGAATCTCCATGTTGCAATGTAAGGAAGATATTGTTGTCTGTAGATTAACATAACTTCATATCAAGAGAAGTCAAGTTATTTCCTTTTTCATTTGCTCTTTAATGTTTTTTTCCCTTCCTTTCCAGGTGGGTTGGTGGGTGGGATTGTCAAAGGATTCTAGTGATCCTTTTGGCAGAATTGTACGAATAACTCCTGCTATGGGTAGATTTGTAGCCAGGAATTACAGTCCAAGGTAAATGTTTTACTCATAGTTTTCAAGAAATCTGTAATGCCTTGCAAATACCTATGTAATTTTACTTCCTACTCACTCACTTTCATTTAACTCCACTACATAAAAACTATAATACAGTTTTCCATAATGAGGCGTTTCATCTATTTGAGCTGCTCAGTTTCTCTTATCTGTTTTTCGTTTGGCTTTACTAGATTTTGGTAATTCTGGACCGGCCATAACAAGTTATATGATGATTATTTCTTTCAGACAATTGATTACTGCATCACCTGGCACTCCATTGTTCGAGATTTTCATCGTTAAAGAAGCTGACCATACATATTCAATGCAGGTAATATGATGTTAGTATTGTAACCCCACACACCACCACCACCATCACCACCCAAACTGAAAAAAAAAAAAAAAGATGTTCATGGTGATAACAAACCCTGCTGAGGAGAATTGCACATCAGAGTTTGGTTGGAGTGATCTTGCGGCACAGGTGCCAATGTACTATACATGTGCGAGTGTATGACATTAATCTGATAGGGCCCGTTGTAAACCTGCCCAACTAAAAAGATAAGTTGTTTCAGCCATTAGGTGGGCAGTTTGCACAGAAATGGATTGTTAAAATGAAAGTTACCAATTCCTCTTATACAACATAATATGTGCCTTTATGGCACACCTTATCTGCGGATTTTTGGGCCAGGTCATGTTGCAGTAGGTCCAACTTTATAAACTTCGACATTTTTGCACATATGTTGCTTGCTTTTATATGTAGATCCATTATATGGAGGTCCTGATTGCTTTTCTTGTTTAGAAACCAATCCATTTGTCTATATATTGCAAGGTTTATTATGGTTCATTTTGATGTGCCCTAAATTCCCCTGTGACTTGGATTAGTTGGCAGTACTAAGAATCTGGTTGTGATGCAAGTGCAGCACATAAATCTGATATCAGTTGTTTGGGCTGCTGTTTTTCTGGATTTTTCTCTCCAGTATTAGGCACCGATCACTGATATTGATTTATGATGGTAAAGAAAATTAAACACAGTTATAATGTTATTTCTTATTTTCACATCAGCAAATATGACTCTCCGTATGGTTATCAACTTGTTATTCGGGCCCATGATTTATCATGGAGGCAGGTTTAAATCTATTGTGCAGTCCTGCGAGTGTGCGTGTTTGCAGGTGTGCGTGTGCGTGCGTGGCTCAATAGTGGGACCGCCACCTTGTCATCGGCAAGTAGGCGGGTGGAACGGGTAGATCCCAAGCACCAAGAATGGTTTGGTTATGACTGAAGGATCAACTTGGTTCAATAGTGATATTCATCAATTTTAAGGATCCAGAATATTTATTTTTAAATATAGAATATTGATTACTCTCTCCAATGATGAATATCACTTCACTTCGAATCAGTGATCTTTGGAAAATTGCCAATTTCCATAGAAAGGTTCTGATTCAGTGGTCTACCTTGAAGAAAAGTGGACCTTCTTGAAGTTTACACCTGCGACTGCTTCTATATTATCATTCTCCTATACATACACAATATTACCAATAAAAAAGAAAGCATTGCTGTGATTTCGGTTTGGTGGATCAGTTATAGCCTTATAGGACCATAGTCAATTTCCCTTTATTTTCTCCAATTGGTTTTGATACCTCTGTTTTTAGACAGGTAGTAATCTTGCAGCCGCCAAAAGCACATCAATACTACCTGCAGTGTCACCGTCAAAACCTGCTGATGGTCCATCCGTACCTGACTCTATGAACTCTTCTGTAGAAGACATTCCTTCAGATGGTGATGTAATGGAGAAAAGTGAGGAGAACAAAGCTGATGTGAAGAACATCAATTCTAAAGACATTCCTTCAGATGGTGATGTAATGGAGAAAAGTGAAGAGAACAAAGCTGAAGTGAAGAACATCAATTCGAAGGACGTCAGTGAAGACGGAATAAAAAGCGTTATCAACTTTCTCAAAGATAGAATTCCAGGACTGAAAGTTAAAGTCATCAACATTGATGCTCAAGAGGAAATAAAAGAAGATGGTGGAGCCGTGGAACAATCAGTGCAGGAAGATGTCGAGGAGATTAGTTTGACTGAAGATACTGAAGATGGGACCAACAGCCTAGATGAAGATGTTCCACGTGAAGGGGTTGCAGTGGGAGGAGGAACAGATTCAAGGGAAGATGGCAAGAAGACACCCATGAAACTTTTTATTGGTGGGGTGCTGCATAATAAGGAGGATGTCTTGCCAAAGGCGTACACACGTATTCCAGCTGAAATACGTGACATGGAAAGAGATTCTTTCACACTACATATACCTGGGAGAATTAGAGACCCAGATTTTGGAGTAAATAAAGTGTTCAAACAAAAAGTGGCAGCTATTGCAGCTCAGGCAGTTTCTGAACTTATGCCTCTTGATGTTGCTAAGGCATTATGGAGTGTTGATAAGGTTCCTGCAAAAGTGAGCATATGACACTCAGACTTTGTTCCTATGTTAAATAATATGTGTCTATCTATGTTTACTAACTGTTTAAATTCATACATAGGATTGGCAATGGGCTGGGTTGGTCTATTGGGCTTTGGACTGGCCTGCAACTGATTGTGGTCAGGCTATATAAGGCCCATGGTTGGGCCTGGGCTTGCCCCTAAGACTGCTAAACTATGCAGTAGGTTGGGCAAAGGTTTTAACATCTTTTGGAGCCTGACATTAGCCAATACTTTTTGAGATGACAGACATCTGCCATATTTTTGCCCGTTATTGATGTCATGGCTGGGTCCTACAGGTTAACAGGCTAGATGCAACTTGACCCTGCATTTCCCCGTACCTGCCCATAATCTAACTGTGTTCACATTTATGCAATGCAGATTTGAAATTTATTGTGTTCATATAGTCCAATAAGAGGGGATCTCTATATCATCATCATTGCAATACCATTTATTGTCTTCACATATTTATGTACACTTGCTTAGTGCTCATCATTATTTATTCGACTTAAGAACAAGTTATAGGATTGGTTTGTTGGGTTGAATCTAGGGAAACTTGTCATAGTGCTACACATAAATTTAGCTAGGAGATTGGAAGTCAAAGTGCATTTGTTCCTTTCATACTGTGTCTTTAGTCAATATGTGTGTACATATGTTTTTCAGTTTCAAATAGGAGTGGTTGCCTTGTGTCATATGTACTTTCTGCTGCATTATTGTTATTTATAGGTCATCTCGAGTTACTTGAACAAGAGGCTAGCTTTTTATGTTATCTGGAAATGTACCAAGGCCCAGCCCAAAAATATGTACAAAGTTACTCAGGTTTTTGATTTGTACAAGAGGGCAAAAGGTTCAATTATTTGTACTGTTGATCCAGGGTGGAGGCAGGAATTTGTCCTCATAGGAGCAATCTTGCTAACTAAAATTATCAAGGAGGGTCCACCTTATCAGATGGCTTAGACTTACAGCACAGAGAAGTTTCCAAAGTTTTTTTTTTTAATTTTTTTTATGGGGTGTGGGGGGGGGGGGGGGGGGGTTGGGTGGGGCATGTACTTTCCCTTCCCCCTCCTTCTATCCCTCCTTATAGATTAGATATGTTTGGATATAGTGTTGATGGTCCAATCATCGCAAGTCTTGAAGGAGAAGCAATTTTTATCCTTTAATTTGTTTGCCAGTAAACAGATGGTTATGAAAGAAATACAACCACCAGCCCACTTAATGGAAAAATTATAAGGCTAGAATCTTAACATACACTCTGCAGGGACCATCTGCTGTTTGGTCCATCATGTAAATGGTTTCTACCACTGAACCAGCCATGTGTCCAAATTGAAAGCCTACTGCACGTTCTCAGGAGGCCGTAGTTATATTAAATTTTCTTATGCTATCCTGTATCATGTCTATTGATGCAGTTATTGATACCTAAGAATTACTTTACTCTGATTCTGTTATCAGTATTTTGTATTGAACAACTAAGAGGTAGACCCCACCAAGATGCCCTGGGCAAAATATGTGTTCCTACAGACAAGTCTGTTTGTTGGATCTGCACATTTGCAATTGTTTTATAATTTATAGTGGTAAAGAGGATTGGCTGTAAGGATTATAAGAATTGGCTATTACGGAGTGAGGACCATGCATGGTGGGCCTACATCCTGAATAGTTCTCACTATCTGTGGTGAAGCGTTCCTGTGGGGTTCCATGCATTTCCTGCTAGAAATGCTTTTGCAGTTAAGGCATGCCTCTCTTTTTAGTTTGTCAAGTATTCTTTTATGATAATAAATTGATTAGTCCCAACTTTATTTTAGGTTTCTAGAGATGTACGTGAGGTTGTCAAAGTTGCAGTCAATCAGGCTCTGAGGCGGAACAGGCTATCCACAACAACAAAGTTTAATCGAATCACCGCAACCAGTGAAAGTTTGGATCCATTTGATGGTATTCTTTTGTTTTATCATTATCAATGACAATAAGAAGTTTTATTTATTTATTTTTGAATGGTGACAATAAGAAGATTGTATGTATATTCTGTTAAAATAACATGAGTGGGCTGATCAGGCTTGTACGTTGGAGCATTTGGCCCTTATGGTACTGAGGTTGTACAATTGAAGCGTAAGTGCGGTCAGTGGAAAAGTGCAAATGACATAGAGGGTTCGGATGTAGAGTTTTTTGAATATGTAGAGCAGTGAAGCTCACTGGTGATCTAAATGTCCCAGCTGGTGAGGTATGTATCCATTTCATTTGTTGTAGCCCTTATTGATGATTTCATTTATATAAAGCACTGCCAATGGCTGGGCCACCCTGTGAAACTTCTAGATTTAAACTTGTCTCAAATTGGTTGGGCCCTGTGCTGGATTTAAAGGTTTGGAAAATAGAATGGACCCTTTTCCTGTTCAGATTTTACAAACATTTCCAATTGAGGTCTGGGCCAAACTTGGATTTTGAACATTTATAAGTACAATGGTGCAGTTTGAGCCTGGATTTTGAGCCTGACAAATGACAGCCCATGTTCAGGATGGGCCATGGTTGAGGTTACCCAAGCATGTTGAAGCCCATATTTACATGTCAGTTCCTCATTGTACTATCTTAATGTTTGGTACAGGTAACTTTTCGTGCGAAAATTGGCAAAGGGAGTCGCATCCCTAATTGTGGAATCTATCCTGAGGAACTAGGGGTGGTAAGGATTCTCTCACATTGCATCCAAAATTCCAAATACATTCTGATGGTTTTCGTGATGAGGAAATACTCATGTTCCAATACAATTTATAGGCTTTATCAATTATACATGTGGTGCCTATATAGTGGCCAAAACCATTGAGCGATATATTGATATTTCCTATTATTATCATTTGGAATGCTAACTTGCATTAAACAAGAGCTAAACAGTTAAAGAGGAATTTACTGAAGCTACTAGGCCTGAAGGCCAAACAAAAACCAAACAGAACGAGCAGCCAATCACACAGAGAACATATTAAGACATATTTGAGGCGCCTACTTAGCGGTGGCCAAAACCATTGATTGAATATAATGATTTTCCTTTTTTTTTTTAATGGTAACTTGCATTAAACGAGAGCTAAATAGTACAAGAGGAATATACTGAAATGCTACAAGTCTCGAAAGTCAAACAAAAACCAAACAGAATAACCAGCCAATCAAAGGGAGAACATATTAAGACATAGATGAGCTATCCTGATGTAACTAACTTTCCTGACTGACTCTCCCTTTCCTCTGCTCATTTTTCTATTTTGGTGAATGGGTCTCCAAAAGGCTATTTTAAAAGTTCTAGAGGCTTGCAAAAAGGGGATCCCTTATCTCCTGTGCTTTTTGTAATTGTGGCGGAAGCTTTTAATGCTTTAATGAAGAAAGCTAAATATCAGGGCCTAATTAAAGGCTTTACTGTTGAGAATGTTGATCAAGAGGTAACCCATCTACAATTTGCTGATGATACTATTATTTTTTGTAATGCTTTTATGACTCAAGTGATTAATCTGATTTGAAGTGGTTTGAATTGTTATCTGGCCTGAAAATAAATTATGGCAAGTGTGAAATGATTGGTGTTCGGATGGAGGACAGAAATGTTGCTTTATTGGCAAGTGCATTTGTTGGGAAGCTCCCATCGAAGTATTTGGGATTACCTTTAGGGCACATTTGGTAACGGTCCTTGCAGAGGATTCTGCGCCGGTCTTCCTCGCACGTTTGGTAAAATCATATTTTCCTCGCTGCGGAATCTCAAAATCCACAAATATGCAGATTTCACCAGTCTGACCCTCCCCCATCGGATCTCGTAAATGATGGGTTTTTAAGGGGAAGTATAACAAGTAAAATCTTAAGCGATGAAACGATCCGCTCTCCTCTAACCACTCGACCTCTCTCTCGCTTCAAACGATGTTCTCTGCTCACTCCAGTCTCTCCTTGCCAGCATGTTCCTTGATGTTGATCCTCTCTCTCTCTCTCTCTCTCTCTCTCTCTCTCTCTCTCTCTCTCTCTCTGATGCTCGAAGAATGGCGATTTCAAAAAACTGGGAATTCAAAAGCTCTAAAATCGCAAAACCCTAACAACTCAAATTATCACAAATCCAGCCCTCTCACAGCACCTCCCTCCCAAAATCTCATCCGGAAAAGAACCCAAAATCCTAAATGAAGGACCCTATTTTTATATTGATGTTCTCTAATGCTGGATGTATGTTTGTGAACGGATCGGCACATCTCTTTTCTTGCTAGTAGGATCCTTATAATCACTACACAGGTCCGTCATCTTTCTATCTTGTTCATTCCCTCTTTTATATGAGGGGATTTTTGCTATGATATACATTTTTTTTATGTTTGAAATGGAGGTTAGTTGTATATTCTTGGATGAAGAGGTTTTTTGGTTTTTTATTGAAATCCAAAAGCATTAATTTTTTTCCTACATTTTGGCTTTGAAAGTGGAACAAGAAGAAAGAGATGGACGATTTTCCCAGGTCCTGATTTTATTATGCTTATCAAATATTGATTGAGGAACTCATCTTTGATTCCACTATTCTACCCAAACGTGGATTGCATTGAATCCTTTCCTCATGAATCCTCACCAAGGAAAGCCGCATTCCAACAACACCAAGGAATCCTCTAAAGCGAGGACTCCTCTCCCGTTACCAAACGTGCCCTTATGTATTGGGTTACCAAAGAAAAGACTTTGGGACACAGTTGTGGAGCGAATAGTGAAGAAATTAAGTTCTTGGAAAGGAAGATATTTGTCTATTGGAGGACGTGTTTTGTCAAGCATTCAAATTTATTTTCTTTCTTGCTTCAAATGTCCTCTAAGTGCCTGTCGATGAATTGAAAAAATCCCGCATGATTTTCTTTGGAATGATTCTGTTGAAAAGAGGAAGTATCATTTGGTTCAGTGGGAGGAGTATGTAAGCCCTTAGCTCATGGTAGATTGGGTATTCGCTCCATTGAAAAGGTTAATAAAGCCTTGTTGGGAAAGTGGTTATGGAGGGTGGGGGATCCAGGACAGGGTTTTTGGAGGCGGCTTTTATTGTGTAAATATAAGTTGGGTAATGGAGGCTGGTGTATTCCAAACCAGGATAATAAGGTTTTAGGTTTATGGAGGTCTATTATTTCTGTTCAAGACGATTTTGCTTCTTGGATTCACTACAGGATTCATAATGGTTGTCGTGTTAAGTTTCGGCATGATGAGTGGTGTGGGCAGTTTGTTTTGAAAAATCAATTCCCAAATTTTTTTTTGGTGGATTGGAGGCAAGAGGCTTTTGTTGCTGAAAATTTTTGTTGTGCTGGTTGAGGATTAGTTTGGAATTTTTCTTTCTGAAGAAATCTGACTGACATCGAAATTTCTGATTTTGCTGCTTTGCTTGGCATTCTTGATAAGGTCTATGTGTCAGTTGTCGGAGATGATGAAAGGCTTTGGAAACCTGCTGTAAAAGGTCAGTTTTCAGTCAAGTCTTTTTATAATGTTTTGGCTGACAGTTTGGATAGAGGGCAAGGTTGACAATCCTTTTGGAATCCCCATGTTCCGCCAAGAGTTTTGGTTTTTTGTTGGGTGACAAGAAAGCATAAAATTCTGACTATAGACAAGTTGCGAAGAAGGAAGCATTTTTTAGTAAATGGGTGCCCTATGTGTTTAAAGGATGAGGAAATGACTTATCATTTGTTAATTCATTGTTAGGTTGCTTATAAAGTTTGGATGGCTATGTTAAATTTCTTTGACATGAGTTGGGTGATGCCTAAGAATGTGGAAGATCTTTTTCTTCAATGTCATTTGCGAAGTAAGTTTGTTCGTGGCAATATGTTGTGGAAGTTTGTTGCTTATGCTACTGTAGTACTGTTTGGAAATTGTGGTTGGAGAGGAACAGAAGAGTGTTTACAAATAAGAGCAAATATGTCGAGGAAGTTGTTGAGTCCATTGTTTGGACTGTATCGGAATGGATATGTAATAGTAAGGACTTTATTGGTATCTCTTTGGAAGATCTATATCGATCTTGGGCAGCTGTTTTAAAAGGAGGTTGGCGTTCTAGAATTGTTCAAAGAACGGTTTGGATTCATGCCCTGCCTGGTATTTTTCAGTTGAACTTTGATGGTAGCTTTGTTCAAAGTGTTCAGCGAGGAGGTATTGGTGGCGTCTTCAAAGATTGGAATGGAATCATTCTTTGAAACCTTTTCAGGCCAGTGGATTCTTCTGATGCTAACGAAGCCGAGTTGTTTGCTCTTCTAATTGGGTGTTGTGAGCTGCCTAGAATTGGAGGTCTTAATCCTATTATTGAAGGTTATTCTTTTTCTTCTATCCAATGGGGTTTTGGAAAAGCTATTCATACTTGGAGGCTAGTGGATTGGGTGGAGGAGGTGCAAGATATTTCAAATCTGTTGGGTGCTTCTTTCCATCATATTTAAAGAGAGGCTAATACTATGGCGGATGATCTGGCCAGGGAAGGAGTCTTTCGCACTTCTGTTTCGTTTGATGTATAATTTCTAGTGTCTTCCCTTGTTCATTGTAGTTTTGGTTGTCCCTTGTTTTTGCCGGTCTGTTTGGTGAAATAAAATTTTATCTTTTATAAAATAAAAAAAAATCAAAGTTTGGCACTCACTGAGCTACAATATCCGCCTACTCATTGGGTGCTTTGCCTGACGTGGAAGAAAGAGGCATCAAGATTAAGCTTGGTTGAGCACCTCATCCACCACATCTGCCAAGCTCCAAGGGGGCTTACACCAACTGAAGGCCAACGAATTGCCTCGTGACTCGCCTTCACCATAATTTTGGCCCAAAAATATGAGAAATCTCTCCCTGTTTTCTTAGTGTAAACTCCTGAATATTCTAATATGTGGACTACCTGTCACTATGGGGCCTTCCAGATTGATAGTTCAGGTCTTCGGATGGCGGGCCCCACCTTTATCATTACCTGTTGAACAAAAGAGGGCTGTGCTGCTGGATCGAGCATCATTACACATTACTACCTTTTTCTTGATTTGGCAGATTGGAAATTTCCAGTCATCTATTCCTTTTCACATTCCAGGATGATTTCTGTATTATATTCCTAATTGTCTGTTGCTGGCGAGTGGTCAAGATGTTTTCCAAATTGGAAAATTTCCTGATGTATGACACTGCCTGATAAGGCTGTGAGATTGGATTTATAGAATTGAGTGCATCAACTAATTATACATTATTCTAATCCTAATTGTCTGTTGGTGGCGAGTGGTCAAGATGTTTTCCAAATTGGAAGATTTCCTGACGTATATGACACTGCCTGATAAGGCTGTGAAATTGCATTTATAGAATTGAGTGCATCAACTAATTATACATTATTTTTCTGTAAAGGTCTAAAATTCCTTGTTTCTAAGTAGCTATCTGAATATCTGTCTCCTTCCCCACTTTTTAAAAGAACTACAAAGCCTTGATTAGTCTGCTAAATAGGAACATAAATTGTATTGAATTTTCAATTTCCAAGTATTTCTGCATTGTCTGGATTGAATTGTGTGTTGAAACCTTAGACTTTAATGAGCAAAGTTATGCAGCTTGCAAGTTATAAAGGTCAAGGAAGAATAGCAGAACCTGGGTTTCGGAACCCGCAATGGGTCGAGGGTGAACTGCTCCAGCTCAATGGCAAGGTAATCAGATCAATTGAGAAGTTCTTTCATATTCTCTTCAAGTTCTTAGATTGCTAAAAACTGGGTCCTGTTCACCATCGCCGGGTCAAACTAATACAATGCATTATTATTATTTTATAATATTTTTTAGAATTCATAATATCTGCTGTAACTTGATTGGTTATTCAGGGAATGGGGCAGCATGTCAGAGGTGCTGAACTCGGATTTCTGTATGTAGTCCCTGAACAAAGCTTTCTCGTGCTGTTTGACCGATTGAAACTCCCAGAGTGATACCCATGCGATCAATGTTTCCAACATGCCTGCTTCACCCTTTCTTGCCAGAAGGGCTTTGTAATGTGGGGTACCAGTTGCACCAATTGTGCCAATAGAGTTTCCACCAGGAAATGGTCCTATTCATGGCTGTATGTCTTGAGGACCAAAGTGATGTAGTCATGAAGGTAGAAAGCTGTAGTTAAAGAAGGTAGGAAGCTGTACTCAAAGAAGGTAGAGAGCTTGTTTTGTTTCTATAAAGCCCCTTTTCTTGTTCCTTTTTGCTTTATATCATAATTTTTTTTTGGGAACAAATGAAATGTATTCTAGTACAGGCAAGATGATGGGACCTTTGGGCAGATGCAAGTCATATCCAAATCATATGGACTGTTGATTTTGTGGACCCCACTCCCAATTTTCCAAAGTTGCTTCGGTTAGGTGAACCTTGGGACTGAATTATTGGCCCAAAACTTGATGACAGTTTAAAGTAGAGCAAGCACATTCAACATCCATATTTGTACGAGTGGCAAAGATTGTGTGGTCAGATCAATTTTGGTGCTGTGCTCATTCATGATTGGTGGTGTCCCATATGCATTGGATGCTTGATGATGATATGCATGGTCAATAATATCACCTCTGAGTGAAGGCTCCTAACAAGCAAATGGTGAAAATGACATGAAGGAAAAATTAGTCACTTTTAAGCTGCCGGTTGGTCAGGGTCCAACCTCTTGATGACTGAGGGCTGAGAGGATCCTGACTCATCGCTTATCTTAAGCTGGGCAAAAATGTGCATGTCCTTAAGCCAGTTGCCCCTATTGAGGTTGGTAAAAAGAGGCTTTTTTTTTTCTCTTGGGAAAGCTGTTACTTGGGATTTCACTTGAGGAAGCAACCTTTTCAGAGAAGTTCTTTTTTTTTTTTTTTAAAGTACCCATGTAAGCGGGACTGGGACCCCATCGAGCTCTCGGGTGTAGGACCGATGGTGAGGTAAGGGAGCCCTCAGGTGTGGAAGGAAGACCTCGGGTGAGGTAAGAGCCCTCGGGTGAGAGATGTTCTAGTTGTAACCCAGATGCTATCTTCGATTTTTTCAATCGTATAGCAACTGGGCCAGACTTAGCAGTTCTATAATCCTTAAATGGGGACCACGTTAACATTGTCTTTCTAAGTAGGACCATTCATCCTGTTCAGCCTTCGGAGGAATAGGGGCCCTGCCCCCATTCAAAGGGCCTGAAAGGTTGAGTCTGGGGCTGGATCCTCTTTAATCTAGAGAAATTCCAATTGATGGAGTATGGCCCACCTATTAAAATCAAAATTACTCAAAATAAATGCCTTCTAAATATATAGGGTATTCTTAAATTTTACGTGAAAGACAAAGTTATCTAATATTACAATTTCTTATCTTTTTTTTTATTTTTTTATTATTGTGACCCACTGGCGAACAGGTAAGAAATCAAACCTCCCACCAGGGATCGATCCTGCTATATTCCCTATTACAATTCCATTTTATCTGAAGTTATGTATAAGCTTAAAGATGCAGTTCCTATTTAATTAAAATTTAAATTAGAATTGAATTTGATAATTAGTCACTGTTAACATAACTTAATCTTGAAGGATGTCAATCAAACAAGCATCAAACTTATGTGAATAAATTAAACTTTTGTGACCCATTTTAAAGATATCCACACTGCTAAAAAGAGCAGTCTTTCTTTTCAACTTTAAGAAAGCAAAGTGTATCAATTTGCCAAGTGGCCACTGGTGCCATAGCCATAGTGGGAAAAAGACATTCTTAGTGAAGAGAAACTAAGAAAAGATATGAATCATTGGCCATCAACGCGGTTTTGAGTGAGAGAATGACCCAAAAAAAAAAAAAAAAAAGTCGGGCTCGTGTCTGTATGTGTTGGGACTTGATATTAAAGTGAGAAGAGAGAGACCCTTTGATACCTACCTTAAAGTGACACTTTTCCCACAACCTAACGTGCGAATCTTTTTCTTTTTTTCACTCGGAGGCCTTGGAAAGGTTGAAGGAAAGTAATAACAGATACCGTGCTCTTCGGAGATACTCTAAAACTATATTCAATTATTCATGGTCATTTAAATATTTTAAATAACTTTATTTAAAAAAACCACTTTTTGAAAGTGACCATGCTGATTATTTGTAGTTAAAGTTTGGAAGAGAGCCATGAATTTTCCAACTTTGGCACGTAATTCAAAGATACTTGATTCACATTGTATTTACAATAAAGCTGTATAATCTACGGAAAATAGTTGATGAAAATACATTTGTTAGGTGGATTCTCACAATATCAATATGAGTTACAAACGCGATGTTTGTTTAGCCATTGGTAAAGGTAAATTCAAATGTAACATATTCTCTTCTTATTATGTTTGTATGAAAAAATAGTGTAATAGAGTAAAATCCAACCACCACTTATTTTACTGCACATTTTACTATAGATTAGGTTTTTTAAATACGATAAATTGTGATAAAGTACAATTAATACAAAAAACCAATTTCTCCTTTCCTTTTTCTCCCACTTTACTTTACTTTACCTCACCTTCACACAGCAAAAAAAAAAAAAAAAAAGCTTGAAACATCTGAACCTTAACATGGCAAAATGCTAACCCCAAGGGGTTGGCCGAGTGATGAGGACTACGGTTCATTCCTCTTTCGGAGCTAGATGTTTTGGTATCGACCCTCGGTTCCTCCTTTTTTAGGAATCGGAGGTTGAATCCACTAGTGTTACTACGTTGGAGCCACATGGGTATTTATTCGGCTTTCCTATGGGTATAGAGAGATTAGTCCAGCCCTTCCAATAGAGAATAAAAAATAAAAAAAAAAAAAGGACAAAAAGCTCATGCATCCATCACAAGTAAGCCAATGCCCACACCACATATAATAAAGTGTTTTTAACCCCTCCAATGCACTCATTCTCACCAAGTTTAAAACTTATAAGTGCTCTCGAGGAGTAAGTTTGGTGCTTCTTCAACTCCTCTTAAACCCCCCTCACTCTCTCCCAATTCCCAAAAAAACACAGTAACCCCAGCCATGTCCACCGTAAATCACAAAATTCCAAACCATTCCCTCATGAATCCCAACAGACGCCTTCCACTGCCGGAAAATCCTCCTCAGAACAACCGACCGCCGGAGAACAGGCCGTCGGCAAGGATGCCTCCTCCGGCGTTCGCTCACCCGTCGATTAGAGAGGTCCTCTCTCTGCCACCACCGCCTCAGCCTCAGCCTCGGCCTCCGATCGAGGACCGATCCGAAGGAGAGGCGGTGCCGCTTTCGCCGGCGGCAGCTCGAGAGGAGCCGAGGGCGGAGCGCGGAGGACCTATGGCTTGGATCGTGCGGTCGGAGCAGGATGAGGCGCCCCGGCCGCAGGCCGTGGCGATGAACCTGTCGAAGCAGGAGGAGACGGCGGCGGTGACGAGGGTGGAGAATGCTCGGCCTTGGGTTGCGCCGTCGTCCGTGCGACGGTTGAGGAGGGAGGAGATGGTGCAGAAAGCGGCGCTGGGTTTTAGGGTTTTGGGGCTCGTGTTCTGCCTCATCTCCTTCTCTGTCATGGCTGCAGACAAGACGCAGGGCTGGGCCGGGGACTCCTACGAAAGATACAAAGAATACAGGTACCTTTTTGCAAATACCAAAAATAGTAAATGATTGCTGTTTTCTGTGCGCGTTTGGATGTAACTACAGTTTGAAATCCGAATGCTTTGCGATTTGCATGAAAAAGTTATCTTTTTCATGTGGGCCCCAACGGAATGGTGTTTCTATCATATGGACCATGTCATCTTGAAAGCCTCTCATGGTGGCCTGGTGGATTTGCCATGTTCGAGATCATCCATTTCCGGGCAATCTTAACCGTCAGATGATGGCCTTTTGCTGTCGATGAAAGTGGATATTTGTGACATCTATGGCCCACAGGCTAAGATGGTTGGCATCTACTTTTGTGATCCACTTGATGAGTGGTTGGATCATACACAATGTTTCAAGACCTGTCTCTCAGCCAGTTTTGGACAGGTTCTAGGCTTCTGAAAATGACATCTCGATATATAAAACATCTCTTTTTTGTGGGCTTATTTTAATTTAATGATTTTTGATGAATTAATATTTTCAAATTGCTAACTCAAGGAGGGGTCATTTGTGGCACACAGGCAATACAATTGCTTTATGGCACATGTTGCCTTTTATTTTAATTTTTTTTTATAGTTGAGGTGCTCTAAGACTTGATTTTTTTCTTTAAAATGGTTTCTACGAAAAAAGATGAATCAAAAAATAATAATTTTGCCCTTATGATGCTGTAGTATGTCGCACAAAATCCTGGTTACCAACCCTATAAAGGGAAAAAGGTTAATAAATGCGATATCCTACTATCACAATATAAGGGCAACACCATCATTTTCACACAACCTTTTGTCGTACGAACTGTTGTATGAGAGTTTTTAGAATGTCTATACCTATGAGGCAAAAGTTAGGTCTTAGGGCATGTGCATAGTGAAACTTTTTTGAGCTCGCCACTCTATTCAACTTGTTCGAAAGAGAAACCCGAGCTACCATGGTTCAAAGGAGAATATTTGTTCTTTGCCTTTTCATTTGCATAAAGAGCAAATCCTATTTTAGAATAAGACACCAATATAAACTTTTCTTTATAAAGAATTGAGAGCTTGTTTATTTCAAAGAATTCATACATGGAGGATTTGTAAATTCTCCAAAAGTTGCGTTTGGATGGAATTTCTGAATCCTCCTCTTGGCTGGAGTATTTAGAATTTGTGCTGTCTTTCTAGAACTTGAAATGCCTTGTTTGATTAAGAAGAATTGTTTAAAGTGGCATTTTGAATGTCAGTTTTGCCACATAGAATTCTCATATATCCAATTTTTGGAATGCAAATTAGGGCCTTCTAGAATTCCACGTGGGTACAGCATTTGGAATTATCCAAATGATTCAAGACAAGAAATCTTGGAATGCTTGCAATAAAGGTGAAATTTGAGAATTCCAAAGGATAAAATTGACTTTTCAAGTGATTGGAATTCAGAATTCTCGTAAAGAGAGATAGAATTTGGAAATGCCAATGGGACAACCATCACATTATTATCTAGAAATCCCTAGCATCACAAATTCCTATCAGGAATTCTCCTTAGGGCTTGTTTCTTTAGTAGAATTTAGGGAATCCATGTATGGAGAATTTGTAAATTCTTCAAAAGTTGTCTCTTGGTTGGAATTCCTAAATCTTCCTCTTGGGTGGAAGATTTGAAAATGTCAAGGAGGTAGGAATTCAAGCTATTTGAGACTTTTAAGGTGGTTGGAATTTGAAATTCTAGAAAAAAAATACATATTTAAATGCCGAGGGACAAGCCATTACATTATGTCTATGAATTCTAACATCACAAATCCCAATAAAGAATATGTGAAAGAAATGGCTTGTTTCTTTAGAAGCATTTCTAATGAGAATTCTTAATGTTGGGAATCTTGACATGATGTGACATCTTGTCCCTTAGCACTTCAATATCGCTTATTTCATTGCAAATTCTCAGAATTCCAACCCACTTGAAAAATTACAGAAGGCCTTTGAAATTCTTAGAATTCCAATCACCCTTGGCATTTCAAAATGTCGGTAGGGCTAGTAGGATTTTAGAATTCCAATGGTGGACAACATTTGGAGAATTTGGAAATTTTCTAGACAAGAATTCTCAGAATTATTATAAAGAAACAGGCTCTATAGAAGCAGGTCTTGAATGTTGCTGGCTGTACAATACACGACGACAAAATGAATAATCAAGAAAGCTTTTGTTTCAACCTGTATTTCATGTCTCAGATTTACTAGCTAAAGTAAGTAATGATTTTTTTTTTCTTTTTTGTTGATAAAGAACTTGAACTCATGCACTCACACATATAACACATGTTCATAACCGTTCAAGCAACAAGTCCCTTAGCTTTTGCTCATATGGTTAAGGATAAGTTCCTTAACTGTTGCTTAGTTAGTTAGGGACATGGGTAGTGTGCGTGGGTGCATGAGTTCGAATCTTTTGTGAACCCAAAAAAAAGAAAAAAGAAAAAGAGGCCTTAACACTTAGGCCCCATTTTATTACATGGAATTAAATTCTTCAGAATTTAAAAATTAATGCTTTATAAGTTACTAAAAGTGAATATCTAACAATTTTTTATGTCACCTTTATCTCTTCAGTTTTAGCCCTTTTAATTTTTATTTTTTTAAATTCCCAAGGAGCCAAATGGCTTGTAAGGACTGGTAAAGTAATTTGCACTTGTTTTCTTGGTATAAAGTAATTTAAAGTTAGATGTGAAGTAAACAACCGGTGAAATAACCAATTTACTTGTTTTTCATGAAGAAAGATTATTTGGCTATTGGAAAAGTAGAAGTAAAGAAATTTAAGCAGCTAGTTTCTACTTTCTCAATTGTTTTGACTAAGCAACATGGGAAAAAAATGACCATTGGGTTACTTTCCCATAATTTTCACTGTACTTTTAAAAAGCAAACATTATCTAAGGTCATGTTTGGTAATAAGTCTTTGGAGAATTTTCACTCATTTTCCATAAAATTATGAAAAAACTCATATTTGGCAATTGTAAATCTGTGAGGATTTGGACTAGGATTTTCAGGTTAAAAAATCTTCATTTTTTTTTTTGTAGATTTATGCGTCAATGCTAAATTCTCTCAGCTTTGATATGCACTAATATTGATGTCAAGTCTTCGGCTATTACCAAATGTACAATCTTTTTAACAGTGAAATCTTCATGAATTTATCACCTATTACTAAACGTGTAGGAAATCATGTGGCCCGCATGCCATGGGTCCCACATCAGATCAAGCAAGGTTGATGCCAACTGAGAATACAATATCACTTAATGTAAGACTTGATCTGGTCTCACTAATAAGACTTTAATGTAAGACTTGATCTGGTCCCAATAAGACTCCCAATAGGATTAGTGGATGTGGGTTTCTTGGTGTCTATATATATATATATATGATAAGGGAGCCCTAGGGTTAGTATTATTTCATCCAACCGGACAGACAAGAGGCGAAGAGATCTGCAGAGCTTCTCAATCGCCGGAACGAATATAGATCTCCGGTCGCTTGTCGGAGTCTCCGCATCCAGATCCATCAAAACGCGCTGTAAGGACGGGATGTCCACGAGATCGATGAGCTTCTTAAACATTCTCATAAAGTGGTATAGAAGAAAGGTTCTGTTTTATGGATACTGAAAAGGCCCTTCATTTTAAAGTGGATTGATAATTTCTTTAGTCATCCCTATAATTTATCAAGGAGGCCTGCTTTTAAAATTCTAAAAACATTGAAAAATAAATGAATAGATTGCCTTTTGAAAGGTGCACACATGACAAATGTCTGCTGTGTTAGCAGCTTGGTATCACACATGCCCTGCGAACGATCCTTGGACTTGATAGTACTAATATTTCTTTTGGCCCCATCGGCCAACTTAGAAAAAATAAGTCCCTGTCTCATCTTTTCTTATTAATTCATGTATCCTACCTATCAGGACTCTTGTTAATTATAATTTTTATCAAGTTCTGTATATTCTGATTCTCGATTAATATTCAGGAGTTGTTAATAAATGTTTGTTATTATTATTTTTGGAATATTTGCAGGTATTGTATATCGGTAACAATTATTGGCTTTGTTTACTCGGGGTTCCAGGCGTACGCACTGACGCATCATCTCATGACAGTGGGGAAGCACCTGATCCCGCATCCGATACACAACTATTTTGATTTCTCTTTGGATCAGGCAAGTACTATTTTTTTTTTCTTTTATATTTTCAAAATGATCCAACTTGTGTAGGTGCGTCCCTCGTATGGCTCTGGGACAACTAGCCCCCTAACGGGGTTTGTGCTAGCCCAATCAGCTGGGGGACCATTTTGGTAAATGGGTGGGCAATCATTTCCCCTCAATGGCATTTAGTGGCTTTGGCTGGTTGGGGTTGGTCAAGGTTGAGGGTAGGTTTGTTTGAAAGTCCAGAGGAAAGTACGTTTCCTCTTATGCGGTTATGCACAAACAGACCCTGAAGATTGAGACTTATTTTCCCATGGGACGGGCCATGCGTGAAAATTTTGACGTGCTATATACATTGGGTGACGTGCCTTCAGTGCTTAGGCATGGTTTGTTTAATGGTCAGAACATAAAATTAGACCCATGGGCCATAAACATCTGAATCGCAATGTGGGCTGCATCAAGTTGGTCCAGCCCACCAGCACCCCTTCTAGAAGTATGTCGTCTTTGGAAGAATTCTGAGAATTCCAAATGCTGTCCCCAAAAGTAGAATTTCAAATGCTTAAAGTGCAGCATTTTGAATTCTCAAAATTTTTCCAGATAAGAATTCTCCCAACTCTTCTAAACAAACAGGCCCAGAGGCAAACTGGGCCTTTGACAGCAGCTTGTTCCTTTACCAGGAAAAAAGAAAAGAAAAAAAAAAAACACAGCTCAATTATCCACGTGATGAAAATGGAGAGTTCAAATGAAAATGAGTTGATGATCACAATCATTATCCTAAGATTGGACAGGTCACAATCATTATCCTGAGATTGGACAAGGAAATTTTGGTAATTTTTTTGGGCATATGGCTAATTAGAATTTGTATCCAATGAGAGCCACCTAAGTGGTAGTGGTCCTTCTGATTTTCTTTTGTAGTGGAAAGGTCCCTACCCCCATAAAAGAAAGAGAGAGCTGCTAAATGCGCACACAATTTTGCTTTTCACACACATAGGTAAAAGATGGGCAAAATCGTGTGTGCATTTAGCATCTCTCAAAAAAAGGAAAAAAATGGGATAGGTGAAGTGTGGCTCAAATGATGCCTTCTGGGCAATGCCACGGAAACTGTCCTTTGAAGTTTGAACTACTTTCCAAGTCATCGGTGTTGAGTGGAAAATGTCCATTTCAAAAGAAAATAAAAATAAAAAATACAATATCCCCCTCTTGGAAAGAACCAACTGGTTAGGGTGCCCTGGTGCGTGAGAGGATTCTTCTCTTTTGTGGATTTTCATTTCTTTGCAAGAGAGGAATCTTTCGTTCCTATTTTAGATAGGAAATTGAAATCCTTTGTATCAAAGAAAACCAACTCATTTTCTTCTTGTGAGGAAAATGTGTCGTACCAAATTCATGTGTTTTGTGCATTTTTAATCTAAAACCAAAATAAAATTTAGGGAGGCCTCATCTAAGAACGGGCATTTATGTTGAGAGATTTAAATTTTTACCTCTATGGAGTGGTCAGTCACCTCCTCTCAATAGGGTTTGATTGCAGCAGGGTGTGTGCGGGTGCGTGAGTATTTAGCTGAGAAAAAATGTCTCTATATCGAGTCCACCTATTAAAATTATAAATAAATAGTTTTCTCTATAGATTTAAAGTAGGTGGGCCCACTGTGGATAAGACTAAGGCCTATATATATATATATATATTTTTTTTTTATAACATTATTTAAGTGTTATTACATCTTGCGGTGGGTTCAAAGCAGATTTAGGACACCATATCTCAAAGTGTCCGATTCATTACATTTTGATTCATGAAGACCCTTCATAAGTGTCTGTTGCTCAGCTCAAGTCTCTACTTTCTGGTTTCTTCACCTTTTCTTCATATTTGTGATTAACCTGTAGATACTGGCTTATCTACTAATGTCATCATCGTCTTCTGCGGCCACTCGAACGGACAACTGGGTGAGCAACTGGGGTGAGGATGAATTCACCAAAATGGCTACTGCTTCTGTAGGAATGTCATTCCTAGCTTTCATTGCCTTTGCCTTCAGTGCTCTCATCTCTGGTTATAATCTATGTACTCGAAACTACTAAATAAAAATCATCATCATCATCATCATCATTAGGTCAAGGAAAGAAAATAAAATAAAAATAGAAATTTGACTTGATAATGTCTAAATCGAAAGCAATTCTATTTCATGTACATAGAGTAACACGAGTTTCAAATGTTATATTTTGGTTTTGGTGGGATGATCGCATGTTTGTTTATATTTACTTGTATTTTATTTTATGCCAAAGTTTGAACACTCATTCGAGCTGACTCAGCTCTTTGAGTCATTGACTCGGCCAAAACTTGTACAACACGGTTCAAAAACTCGGAAACACAGTAGGCTACTGGGTTAGGTTGATTTGGAGACTGATTATCAAACTGGTCTAATATATGTGAAAAGAAAGATGGAAATGAGTTTGTAGAAATTTTTCTTGAACTCTGAGTTTGGTAGACAACTGGCTGAGTCCTTTTCTGAGTTAATGGAGTCTTTGTCAGAATTTGTCAAGGACCGAGTTTCAGTGAGTCCGGTTTGTTTCCCTACTGATTAGGGTAATTAGCCTGGTATGGTTTTACAGTCCCACCTACTGAAGGAATTATGCCAAATTGGCCTTGCCTACTTTATATTTAGGGCTTAATCCAGGCTTGTTTGCACAGTTTTTGGCCAATTTCTCATAAATGTTGCAGATCCATCATCCGATGGAGCCCGTTTATCTATTGGGCAATTATATAGTGCCTGGGCCAGCTTATAGGCCTGAAATTTAACCCACCCGATTTAAAAATGATAGATCAAAGCCTAGGTTCATGTGTGGCACTCGACCCAATAGGTCATAACTGGGAACCCAGGCTGGTCTGTATTGGAATTGGGCCAACTCACTCAAGATTAATCCGAGTGCGACTTTTTGTCTATTATCTCAAAATCAATTGGGTCCTTTTCCGTCAAGCTGGATTGTAGGGTTGGGTGGGGCCAACCTGATCCCAAACTGAAGTCAGGTAGGTTGAGAAACTTTAGGTTTGAATAGGCACAACCTACCTCCCCCATTGGTGGACCATATTTTGATAAAGATTTTTTAAAACAAAAAGACCGCTGTATTTTTACAAAATATTAAAAAGGCGCCTGTATATTTTATGTTTTTGCTAAAAACTACTTTGACTAACCGTTCAACTATGCAAAAAGTAACCTGGTGGTTTTTTTTTTTTTTTTATTACTAATTTGCCATTAAGAAAAGAGAACTTCTAAATGCAACCCTCATTTCTTTTTGCACACCATTAGTTTATGAGAGTGGCTATCTACACACTGCATTTGCCTCTCTACACTGTATTTAAAAAAAAAAAAATGTCCTAAACTACCCATATTCCTCTCCTTCCCTCCCTCTTCCTCTCCCTTCTCCGGCGACCTTGCTCCGGCGAGCCGCTGATCCATCTCCCTCTCTTTCTCTCCTGCTCCGGCAGCCCCAACCGCCCTCATCCCCTCCCAATCCCACCGCCACGCCATTGACCACTCCCCCCCACCCTCCCCTCTGTGTGTGTGCGCGCGTGTGTGGGGTTTTCCATGGATTTCAGTTTCCATAAAAATAGATTTTCCAATCTCGCTTCTCTTCCTCCTCCACTCATCTTCCATTTCTAGGATTCCCGCAACCTCTACTCGTTTGGATCCCCAATTCGCAATCTTACTTCTTCCGCAATAAGAAACAGCTTAGACGACGACAATCCAATGCAACCATCGATCGAATCCACGCTTCTAGAAGATGACCTTTCCGATCGAATCTGTCGCAACGCCGCATGCTGATACCAAGGATTTTCTTCTTCAATTCTCAAAACCCTAGATAGGAAAGATCTGGTCGCCAAGGCCTTGAAGGATGATCAGCCCAGCGGCTTCGACTGCAAAATCTGCTTCAATGTTGCAGGAGATCCCGTCGTCACCTCCTGCGGCCATCTCTTCTACCGGGGAGAGGGGGAGAAAGAGAGAGACCAGAGGGAGGGGGAGGGGATGAGGGCGGCTGGGGCTGCTGGAGCAGGAGAGGAAGAGAGGGAGATGGGTCGACGGCTCGCCGGAGAAGGGAGAATAAGAGGGAGGGAAGGAGAGGAATATGGGTAGTTTAGGAATTTTATTTTTTTAAAAAAATGCAATGTGTAGAGAGGCAAATGCAGTGTGCAGGTAGCAGCTCTCTTAGTTTTTTTTATCATTATTATGAACATACCCTTGTGGTAAATCCCCTAAACTACTCTTTCTCCCATCTGCCCTTCTCCACCTCCTTATCCTATCGAATATACATCCTGATGGAAACACCACCACCAATGCCCTCTACTGCGTCCTCTTCTTCCATATACCCTCCCCACTCCCCCTCCCCCCTATGTCCACTCCCCTAGTCCCTCTCTTTCTCTCTCCCTCCGGCCGGTTGCCCGGAGTGGGTGGTGGTGGCTAGGGTGGGGGTGGGGTCTAAGGTGAGGTTAAGTTTAGGTACTATTGGGGGTGTATAAAGAAAAACTTTGAAATTTCAAATTCAATGGTAGGTGTAGAGATAAAGAGGCTGTGCAAAGAAAGGGGGGTTGCATTTAGAAGCTCTCTTAGAAAAAAAAAAAAAAAAACTCAAATAACTTATCCCTTGAGTAATGAAAAGACAATTTAGCCCCAAAACTTTGAAGATCTAAACCCCAGGATAGTTCCACTTTACCTATTTTCTTAATCTACACCTAAGCCTTTCTATTGCAAGTGGACCCCACTAAAAGTAGCGTAAGTCGAGGGTATTTCTGTCATTTATCCCAGAATAAAAGAACTAACAGTAACATGTTAGACGGTCAAACCAAGGGGCTTTGGTGAAAACATAAGAGACACAGCCTTTTTGAGGTTTTCTGAAAGTATAGGGGCCTTTTTATAAAAACCTCATTTTGAGACTGGACCATTGCCCGTTATTAAACCAGGCCCAACTAGAGCAATTACCTTGGTTGAATCCACACCATCCACTTGGTAGTAAAATAGAAAAAAAGGCATTTAAATCCAATGAACAACCAACACAACAGAGAGATGAGTCATGAGTGCCTGTCCCTCTTTTTTGTGTTCGCCTCCGGGTAGGGATACAGTGAAAACTTCTGAGGATTCCCTAAATTAGAAACCTCTATCTGAATCTTAAATTCAATGATATGGAGATACAAATAGATGGGGACTGACACATGAAGGAGACAACTTTATGGACTCTACAGAGAAGATCGTGTTATGCATGTGTGCGCGGAAGCGTGATAATCAAATAAACCATATAAGAAAAGAAATCCTTTATTAGCCTCTAAGAAAGTCCCGATAGAATTATCAAAATATCCCATGATATTGAACCCACTTGGTCTCGACCCTTGGCCTACAAATGGTTTAGGGACATCCTAACATCACCTGCTAATTCTGACTTAAGCTCTATACTTGCTTTAGCTATAATGTATGTTCAGGAAATGGTAGATGTAGATTGTAGACCCCTATATACCAGTAGTATCACTTAACAGGGAATCCATACAACAATCTTAAGATAGAAGAATACTATTAAATAATCGGGAAAATCTTCTGAGTAGAATAAGCAAGAAGCATATTCCCCTCATGATTGCTGACAATTCCTCCAATTCCTGCTATGGTATTTGTATAATCATAAGCCCCATCAAAATTAATCTTGAACCATCCTTTTGCTATATGAGGGAAAGGGAGATATTGACAGGCAAATTTGTGATGATTTTGCTATCACTGGTGATAAAAGTTCAAGGATTTTGCTATAACTGTTGAGGGGTTTAGTGGGTACATTTGAAAGATGTAAGAGTTTCTTGCTTTCCAAACTTACATGGTGAGATGAAGGACCCCACCAACCATCCTCTTTTGGAGCTCCCCAGAAACAAATACCTAAAAAGAGCTGAAAGTTGGAGGGTAGGATTGGATCATTTTTGTTGTTCTGATTTTTTAGTAGATATCTTTGGCAAATGGACATTTTATGCAGATATGGTCTACTAATTGATCTTCAAGACGAAACATGCACATTCTTTTTTGATAAATGGGTGAGATAGTAATTTTAGAAGGAATTTTCAAAGCCCAAAGATTCTTCCAATGTAACAAAGGACCCATGGGGTGTTGGATCAAAGAGTCCGTTTTTTTTTTTTTTACCCCAGCTATGGGTGGCTGGGACCTCCTTGGGTGAGGGAAGTAGATCTTGGGAGAGGTATAAAAAGATGCGCCTCCTCTACCAAGTTTGCTACTTTCTACAAATGAGAACCTTCCCAGACCCCACCGAATAGCTAAAAAAAAGGTCACCTTCAAGAATATCATTATAACCGTTCAACTTAATCAATTATCGACTCCCCATAAGAGGAGCAAACACTTCAGCTTCATTGGCATCCGAAGAATCTATAGCCCAAACCAACTTTAAACAACATTACCATCACTATCCTTTATAACAACTCCAAAACAACTTTTATGAACTCCAAAGGACACATCCAGTGAACTCTATGCAAAACTTCAGGCCGCCAACCCCACCGAGAGCTGTTTTGAGATCTAAATCCCCAAATAAGATGGCCATACAATGCCTTGGATTTGAATATCTAAATTTCTAATTCCTAGACCACCTAATTCTTTGGAAAGGTTATTATTTTCCATGAGATTGGGGTAAGAGATTTATCATCTGTGTTTTACCTGGCTCACAAGAAACTATAGTCTTTACTTGGATTTGGGATGTTGTCTTCAACAAAAAGTTTCTCATTAGGAATCCAACAGTTTGGAATAGATGAGCAAACTTACTGAATTAAGATACTTCTACGATACTGGGGTAAAGATAATCCTTTCCAATTTGCTATTTTTAGATTGAATCTTTTTTTACCAGTACTATAACCCTCACCCAATGTACCAAAAAGAAAAAAAAATAACCAAAACATCAACTAATGACTCTTGATAAAACTTCCACTTAACTCTCTGACTCAACTAATTTTCTGAAGACTCTTCTACCTATTGACAGATGTCAACATAATGAGTAGCTAAGAAACTAATTAATTAAGCAAGCATTATCAATAAAAACTAATTAGATAAGCAAGCATCATTGGGAAAAACTACCTATGACTCAGCCAATGTGACAAGTCCAAATCTACGACTGTTGCAAAGAGTTAGCAGTAATGATTTCCAACAAGATATTAGTTTTACAAGGGTGAAACTTTACCCACCTCCTACCTAAAAAGTCCCTTGCACATTTTAGATTCCCTCTCCCCATTTGGATCCCTCACTTAACTTCGGCTGTAAGAGAAAACTTCATGGCCATGGTCTAGGAAATCCAGACTCATGCAATTGCTTCAATATGTGGGGTCCTGCCCATTCACAGAATGGCCCATCAAGGAGACTGTTCAAATCCCCCATGCACAAGTGCCACATGGATGATGAAGATATATCAGCTATATAGTCTTGCATGGATTTTCACAAGCTAATTACTCCTATCCATTCCTTGTAAGTCCTTGAAAGTCTTGAATGAGACAAACATACATTACCAACTTACTTTGCTCCATCACACTAAGTACTTTACTACAGAAGTTCATAACTACCATAAGAAAATTCAAATACAGCTAATATGCCATCATAGGAATACAATCACTGATCACAGTCCAAATCCATATAGCTACCTAGATCCCATGTCATTTAGTTCTAAACCAAACTTAAAATCATTATTATACTACTATGTGAAGAAACATATGCAAATCCTCTCCACATATGAACTAGTTGAAATTTGCTCATGGTTCCATCACTTGCTTAGAATCCAAACACCAACAGTAATATTTGGACCTTGAAATCTCGAGCAATGCTTCCGGTGTCATCTTCTCGAGTTCCTTCTGCCTCCAAGATGCAAAATTGTTGAGGTGTTGTGCTTCGCTCGATCCAGGAAGCTCCTTTGTTTGATGAGCCTGAGAACGCATCCTCATGTAAAGCCTCAGTGAAGCCACACATTCTTCATATGGCTCTTGTATCCCAGTTTGAATATCATACCTATCAAATTCAATTCAAGCCCAAGTCAATAGAAAGTAAGAAATGAAACCATGTTGAGTGAACCGGCTTGTGCACGTTCATGTTGATGATAATTTTTGTTTATATTAGATATATTTGACAATGAACCATGTTAACTAAAATGTATATCTAAAGATGTAGTAGAGAAGATACTTGCCCCAAATATGCTTGTGTTAGGTACTTGAGAGAGTTACTGAGCTGGCTTGTTTTCATCAGTGGAGGATATTTGGCAGTGTCCCTGAGCAGGTATGTCAAGATGATTAAGTCTAAATCTCATGAGAAGGTACATTATATATAATGTAAATGGATCATGGAGATGGATTCCTAACAAGGTTTGCAATGAACTAGATTTAGCTTAATTAACTGCCAAACCTTATTAAGTGAGCAGGGTATTCGACGCCTAAACAATCAAGGTCATGGTCTAAACCATGGCCAACTAGAATCCTTGCTTTTCCTCCTTTTGTTCGAATCTTCCACAAGAGCTCTCCATTACATAGGATGTCCTGAATCCTCCTTTGAACTAGGTTCAATGGCATAGCATCCCTTAAGTGGTCAGGTCTCATGCCGGTCGTCTCATACCTGAAAGTTTCTTAAAATTTAGACTTCATGTGGTAAATGGAAAACTCAGACAAAAGTTCTATAGTATGGTTTATATCTCCTTTGAGATTCATTTGCATAATTCCTATTGAATTCCTCAAAATTGATAGGAAAAGAGGCTTTTATCCAAGGGATGTTGAAGGAAATCATAGGAATTACTAGGAATTAAATTATGCGAGGGGGTCCTTGGAAGAGTGTTTTTTCACACTAAATATTGTGTAAATAATTAGAGACCTTGTCCCTTTCTTCACCTGTAGTTTGTGACCGGTATTTTGGGCTTGACATAAGTTTGGAAGATGATGTTTTCATCTTCATCGACTAGGCAAACCTTCGCACAAAGATCGAGCGAGCCATCATTTCCACCACCCACCATTTTGCAGGCAAGAGCTACTACCACTTGTGGTCCTTGTGTTCTTCTATTGTGATACATCTCATTTTCAGTTGGAATGTTCATGTTGAGCCTAGCCATTTGAGCAACCAGTCCCTGCACAGATGACAATATACATTGGTGAAAAAAGTCTTAATCAATCCATGCTCAATAAAATCGTAAAGAGATGATGTATTGAATTTCTAGTATTTTTTAGGTAATGTGCTTTTAACAAATGGACCACAAACCATAGAAGACCATTGTAGTTAAAACAGGTAAATTAAACACAGTAAAGTTGTGAATAGACTTACAGCATTGGTGCGTGCAAATTGGCATGTTCCTCGGTGGATTCTAAGAGCATTTGGGCTATCCAAAACAGTTAAGCACAGGTTGCACCCCCGGACGCCGAATAGTCTTGCACACTCAACCTTTGGCAATGGCCCTGAAAATCAATCATGACTCAGCATCGACGAATTTAGAGATTGTTTGTCATCATAATGGTTTGATTTCTACCTATCAGATGTTCCCGGAGCGATTCAAATGACCGACAGTGCTTCTTGCAAATACCACACATGGGTTCATGAACTGAGTGGAATGAAGTCCTCATATGGTCCACCAGGTGCTCCAATTTGTTGAATTGCCTGAAGCAAGCTGCGCATACATTCCTGGGGAAGGCAATACTAAGTAAGTTGTTTTGTCATGTCGCAGATGAACCACTTGAAGTCCTCCAATTGGAAAAAGCTTTTCAGTTTATGGACAAAATCACGAGTTGATCATGGATTGAACAATGGCCATGTGAAATTCTAAAGTGAAAATGATGATCAGGCATGAGCACAAGAAAAAGAGAGAGTTTATATTTGACAGTATAAATTTAACGGTCAGTCTCATGCACACTCTTTCATTCACACCAATAATACAAGGAGAAGATAATCTAGAGAGAGAGAGAGATTTTTCATAACTTGTGTGTGATGATATTAATAGTACATATTAAATTGATCGAGACCCAAAACCAAATTGATGGGATAAGGCTATAATGATGATGAGATATAAGAAAAATAAAAATGTTATGGACAGAATTGAACATATACTTGGATGTCTTCTATTTTTCTTTAATTCGACGGTATTATTTAATCATGGAATCTTGTACTCCAAACAAACTTATAGGCCATATATGACATCCAAAGTTACTAGCATGAAGGTAGTGATGTACCTTGCGGACTCCGAGGACTCAGCTCTGAAATCCATGGCAAGTTTATGTGACTAAGGGTGGAGATGTGATGAGACTGTGGGGAAGGAGGAGGAGGTAGGGCTGTATTTAAATGCTAGGGAAAGTCATGTGGGTCCTTACAAGGTTTCACTCTTTTCATGTAAAATGGTGAGTAGGAGGACTTGAAAAGAATTAAGGATGGAAATGATTCTGGAAGGGATTGTTGTTCCTTGGACTGATCTTCCAGGATTTGGGAGGAATATCCGTAACATAACATCAACATTCGTAGCAATCCATGCAGTCATGGCCACTTGCTATCTAGAATCATTCTCTAGGTGTAAAATGCTCTCCCTCTATACATAATGCACACATCGATATTGAGTTGTATGTGCTTAATGTCACATTGCTCTCTCTCTAGCAATGGATGGATCAAGTCAAGCTGACCATTATAAGTTAAATGTGGGTCCCAAAGTAAATCCAACCCAAACGCGAAAGGGGTCAATAGGAATCTTAAATTACTGGGGATTCAGGACAGGATGATGGGGATGTCTTGTTTGGAGAAGGGTTCATGGAAATTCCAATTTCTTTTCAATGAAATCAAGACTTGGTCATCATCTTTGAATGTTGAGTTTCATTATGTGCATCGGTCAGGGAATGGCATGGCGTATGCTTTGGCTAAGTTGGGGGTAGAAAGAGAGGTAGCCTTGCTTGCTCCTTTGTAATTTGTTGTTTTGTGTTGGTATTTAGTTCTAATACATTGGCATGTTTTTTCTTTCCATCTTCTTTATTGTACCTTTCTTAAGTCTTTAATATATTTTACCGTTACCGATAAATAAAAATAAAAAATGATGGGTTGAGATACAAGAAAAGGGTCTAGAAGGATTAGTGATGCAAATAGGTATATGATTCTTTGATTACCCGAAGGTTCCAACCCATTAAAAACGTGATTGTTCTTATTCATAAAAGGGTTCAGGTTTGGAACCTAATTTAGGTTCCAACCCGAGGACCCACCACCCAGATACGAGTCTTTAATGTTGTAAGCTGTAGCTCAAAATCAGCTTTGATTGAACATTTTTTTATGTTTAGTTTTAGAGGTAATAGACTTGATGCACTAATATCAGTTGAATGATATCCTTAGTTGAAGCCAAAAATAAAAAGGTAAAAAAAAAAATGAAAAAAAAGTTAAAACTGGATCCGGATCCTCTAGTCGGAACGGGTTCCTAAACTGGACTCGTATCCTCTTATATATATAGATTATAGACTGATCTAGTTAGAAACAGTTCTGATCCAATATGGTTTTGGCCCAAAACTGACTTATTTGCATCTGTCAGAAGGGTTCACGGTTTTAATAAAAAATATGGACTCAGCCCAAGTGTGACTCACATTAATTTGGTTAGAAATGCTCAATCCAAACTAAAAGTTAAAAATGTCAACTTGCATATTGAATTGCTAGGTTGGGTAAGTTAAAAATGTCAACTTGCATATTGAATTGCTAGGTTGGGTATGGGTGAGTTGGTAAATTGCCATCCATATGTCCCCTGTCATGCATTTTTTTTTTTTTGAGAGAGACAGAGAGGTTTGCTTGGCCAGGGGAGGTTTTACCTGGAAATCAAAAGTTTGGTTTGACCTGGTGGGGGACCTTTTGACTCTGTGGAAAATACAGTAACAGTTTCAGACCTTTTGACTTTGTAGGTCCTGGGATTCTAGCTTTAGAGATCCCCTATCTCAAAAGTTGTGGTGAAAATCCATGAGAATTATTCTAAGGTCAACTACCAATCAACCTTTTTCATCAGTGGAATGTCAAAGCCTGAAGCAGACCTTCTGTCCGCTTCCTTTTTTATGATTCTAATTTCTAAAACTATATTGGTGCTCTATAATCTAAAACAATAAACAAAAAAATATTTAAAATCATGATCTATATTTTGGATTACTGCTATACTTCGTAAACACAAACAAGGAATGTAGAAAGCTGTAAATCTTACCTTGAGTAGTCAAGCACTCCAGATTCTAGTGGGATTCTAGTCTTTGAAGATGAATAAATTGGACATTCTTAGCAATCAATCAATAAATAAATAAATTGGATCTTTTCTTTCTGTGTTGTTTTCTTCTTGGTAAGGAAAGGAAATTTCATTAAACAAACCAGGAAAGCAAAGCAACAGACCAAAATCCAAACAGCACCATAAATGATTTGCCACTTACCCATCCCCTCTTTGGTCCCTACCCCAATTCAAAACAAAGTCTTGGTTCAAAGTTCAAACAGTAATCCAGTTTTAGAATTGAATCTACTCTGTATGGAGCTAAATAGAAGATCTACAGTCAAGAACAGATGTAGGCAAATTAAGACTTCTCTTATCTGCGAATAAGGATAGTTTTGTGAAGATAGATTAAAGGGAGAGAAGGAGCACTTTGCAGTCAGTCTTTTTTCCATCAAGACTATTTTATGATTATGACTCTTTGGCCTTTTTAAAGCCATTAGATTAAGTTGTTTCTAGCTACAACCCAAAAGCCCAATGTTAGAGAAAAGGCATTGAAAATATAAAAAAACAAACCTGGAAGGTTGATATATTAAAAAAGTCCCAGGGGTCATAGTCATAGAGACCACTAATAAAAGTTTCCAACATGTTCATTTGGTGTACGTCCTCTCTTTTATCAGAGGATCATTCATGGTCCAAAATTCCCTTGCATTCGTCATTGGTGGTCTATTGATGTTACCTTTCTTTTATCTATATAATTGATCTGGAGATATTGGATTAGACTTATTAATTAGTTAATTGTCATGAACTTGTTCAATTTGGAATAGGAGCCTCAGGAATAATACAAAATTGCAACCCTTTGAGAATGGTGGATTTCACAAATAAAATGAAAGATCTAACAATCCTATATAAGAGAACCTTTGAATGCTACTTTTAAAAATGAAAATTGAGAAAAAAAGAGAGTGCATGGTACATGAATAAATTTGATAGAAATGTAAGACTCCATTGCTCCCTAATTAATAGAAACATTTTTTTTTATGGGTAATGGAACATATATAAAAATATCAAAAGAGCACTGCAAAGGAAATGTAAGAAAAATAAGAAAGAGAAAAGGTACATAAATTTTATAACACACCCCCTCTTGCAAAAGAAAAACAAAATATAACAACACTACAAAATATCAAATATCAACAAAAGGACCATCTCCATCCACATCTTGCTTAGCTAACAAATCTGCAATGCCATTGGCCAAACAGATCACATGTTTGAAAATCACTCATATCAAGGACGACAAAGCTCTAATCTCATTGAGGATGTTGAGAAATTCCAAAGAGCCTCACTATTTCACAAGACCAATACCTTGCAGTGGAAGAATCACTTTCCACAATCAAGCTTCCACTAAATTAATGACCGGGAATAAATTCATCTTGACGCCTCAGGAATAACTAATACTTCTGCCTCGTTAAAGTCTTTTAGCTCCAATCGGCTACGATTTAATTCAAAAAAAAAAAAAATACTCCAGTTGGCTTAGAAAAAAAATTGATCACCTCATCTTTGAAATTACAAAGCACCCCTATAAACCCGCCAGGCCCGATTTGCCTCTAGCCACCCCATCCACATTGACCTTAAAAACCCCTTCCAAAGGCGGGGCACCATTTAACAAGCTTAATGGATTTGGAAGACCTGCATGCCATACAAACCTCTCAATAAACAAAAATATTATCAATGCCAAGAGAAATAAACTCCTTTCTCCCTAAAGCCAATTTTCAACAAAACTGTCTCCAACAAATCTTGCAACGAAGAGGTCAAATCATGAAAAGAAATTTCTCATTCATTTCCTTCTAAATGGACTACATGATGATAGCAAAATGAATTAGTCTCCGCAGCAATAAACTCCAAGTTTCGCACACATCACCAAATTAGGATCGTGGAAGATAACAATATGCCACACCTATATAAGAAATATTTCCATACAAAAGAAGCCCCTATCATAAACATTATATTTCCTACCCAAAAATAAAAAACAAAACAAAAAAAAAACACGTAAACATTATATTTAAGAAGGAAGATTTTCAAATAAGGCCTTAAGTTTTTGCCTTATTTCAAAAAAGGACACAAGTTTTAAAACTTTTCAAATTTGTCCCTAAGTTTTCTAGTAAGTTTTCAATTAAAGACATCTAACCATTTAGTGGTATTTTTTGATGACTTTCTCCCTCAATTTTTTTTTAAGATATCCAAAGTAGCCTTCATTTAAAGCCATGACATGGTTCTAGAAGCAACTACTTTCAGCTGATTGTTGTGGAGATGCTAGTTGTCCTCGATCACTATGAGGATGCAGTGAAGAAAAGGAAGAGAATATAGAGAAAGTAAAAGAGGATTTTATTTCAATGAATGGTGGTTTGGGTAATTTAAAATTTTTGAGGGATAAAGTTGCCGGAAAATAGCATTAAATGAACGAATGTCCTTAATTGAAAACTTCTTGAAAAATCTAGGGACTAATTTGAAAAGTTTTAAAACTTATGTCCTTTTTTTTAAATAAGGCAAAAACTTAAGGCCTTATTTGAGATTTTCTCATTTAAAAAACCTGCATTTTGGATGAAGAGAAAACTGTCCAAGTTCAAACTCGCACTCACCATCATATTTCTTCTCTTATTTTCTCCAACTACTTTTGCTAAACTGAAGCATCTGTGAGAATCCGGTTTGATGAAAAGAAAATGGCAAGTATGGACCTCCACTAACGAAGAAATGAGGAGAATATAGGGGTGAAAATCTCCCTGTAGAGAATCACCACTTTTTTCAAGTATTGGTTTTCGGTTCTTTTAGGATTAGAAAGGAAAAGACAGGATAGGAGAAAATCATATTGAAACCTTTATTTCAAAAATAATTAGCAAAAAAGTAAATGGAACTGCAATAATAAAACCCTATTAAGGATAAACCATTTCTCTTTATTGCAAAAAGTAGTCACGATGAAAATCACTTTTTTTTTCTCTTAAATAAGGAAAAAAAAGTTTTTTGCATCCTCACTTTTCTTTGCATCTAAAGAGGCTCTAAAAAAAAAATAATAAAACGTGATAATCCCCATGAGGTGGAGAAATGATGAGAAGTCTCAAAGCAGAGAATCCCTTTGGGGGGATCCACCAATTTCTCTTATAGTGATAGTCATGGAGAAATCTATGTAATAGAAAGTTATTCGGAAATACTTTATATGTAAAAAAGTAATTATTAAATAATTAAATGTCATTTCTTAATAACAAAATAATAATTTTTGTAGGAAAAAGGGTTCTCCTCCGAGGAGAAAATACTTTCTCACATATTTTACAATCCACCTCCTTTTCTTCAAAAATTAGCTAAAAGAAGAATTACTTTTCTTCAAAAAATTAGATCAATATATATAGGAAAAAACATGTGTTTATCTAGAAAAAAATAAGTTTCTCATTTCTACTTCTCTGCTTTTAAAAAGGGTCCTAGGGATACCTTCAAATGAATAAAAAAATGGGAAAGGAAGAAAACTGTCAACAGTTGAAACTTGTAATTTTTTCCACTCATTTTCTCAAATCCAAACCACCCATACAACAATAATAATAATAAAAAAAAGAGTTCCTATTTTCACCACTTACATTTTCCTTCCACTTATTTGTTTGTGATGTTAAAACCAGAAAATTTCCACCCCTGCAATGTTTTGTTAGCAAAATGGATTATAGCTGAGTCCTGAGAATGGGATGAATCACAGTCCCACTGGGATGGGACCTTCCATTGACTAAATTATCTTGGTGGGGTTAGATTCCTATCCATGGATTTTTTGTCCATGTTGCATATTCGCCCACTATCCATCCATACTCACATCACAAGATCGGTGATTCTTTGTCTCCAACACATTCCTCCTAGACTCATACACCAGTAATGTCGGATATCTTTCTATAAAGCCCCTTCAGATAAATGTTCACACTATATTCCCTCTTTTCTAAGAAAAGTCTTTTGAAGTGTGATTTGGGACCTGTTATTTTGCAATGAGAATTTTTGTATCCCCACAGTGAAATTTCAAGATTTTAAGCCCATCCAACATTTTTAACTGCAAAAAGGACTTGGAATTCTGAGAATTTTAAAGGTTGTTTGTGACTATTTTGGTGACTGGAACATAATATTTTGAAACACTAAGGGGACAAATATCATATTAATGTCAGAAATTCGTAACAAGAGAAACAGATCCTTAAAGTCTATGGTGAGACTCATAATACTTCCTTTAGATCATGAGCCCGTTATTAAGTTCTTCATTAATTGTGAAGTTAAATTATATGTTAGGGTTGTTTGTTTGCTTGTGGAATGAGTTCCAAAGAAATTGTGGTAGAAAGGTGAGGAATGGAGGACACATAGTGGGATGTAAATAGGACCCTAAAACTTTTCTTGGACTCGGTTTTCTAGGACGATGGGTAGGTCCGGGCACAGGGTTGTCCAATCCCTACCCTCAACGCATGCTAGTCGGTCCTAGTCCAAACCAAAGATCTTGGAGGGCCTACTTTACCTAGGGACCTCAAAGGCAAGCCCAGAGCCTATAGAAAAGAAAATCTATTTTTAGTTTGTTTTTTTACGTTGACAACTGGCACCAATTGTTAAGTGTTAACTTGACGTTAACATTCCTCGACAATATCATACAACAATGTGATTTCCTCCATGATATGCCATTGAGATTTTATAGCACTTTACTTTTAGGTTGTGGCTTACCTCCCACCTAAGAGGTGGACCGTTGAAGTTGAGTATGAATGTGGGGCCAAATTAATATTAGACCCAATAACTAAATAAAAGTGATTCTATGCTATTAAGAACTTACTTAAAAACCACCAAAGAAACTTGCATGACCACATGTATAAATAATAAAGATAAAGAGGCCAAGCATGACTAACTATTGTCCAAGCTCGACACTCCAATTAGCGGGCTTGCAAAAAGTTTGTTTAAGCCTTGGCCTTCAGGCCTTTGAAGAATAAAAAAAAAAAACAAAGGCCTATCATTTTGTCAATGCTTTTGGGCCAGCCAGGGTACCGGATAGGGCCTAGCAGTGCCCGATTCATCGCCCTAATGATGGTTGGGTAATTATTTTCTACCAAAATAAAGAATGTTTCAACTTCATTTGTGGATCTTCACATTTGTTTCTACCAATATAGCTGCTTTGATAGAATGCATTTCTTAGAATTCCTTTGAATTGGATTCCTTATTGCAAAGAAACAGGCCATTGATTTTTATTTTTTAGTTTTACTTCGAGTCTCAAGATGACGAAGATCGTACAATTTGGTTGTAACTAGATGTTTGGGTCGAAGTCTAGTCTAGTACTAGGATACAGAGTCAGATCCAGTTGAGGTGCGGTTTGATTTGGGTCAGAAATAAAATTGGATACATGGTTTCAAACGGCTTAGCATCAAATATTACAAAATCAAGCCTGGCTTATCACCATCACTATCATTTAATGAAGCATGCATTAACTTGGTAAGTAGCAGTATTTGATTGTAACTAAGAATTAAGGGGAGAACGGCTACTCACCTGAGTGGTAAGGAGTGGCTAATCAAGGGTGAGTGGCGAACCCTGGGTACGCCATCTTTTTCCGTGTGTGCAGATTTTCTCTTGAGTCTCAGCCCCCTTAGCTAGGGTATCAAAAAAAAAAAAAAAAAAACACCAAGGAGCTGCTGAGTTGGTTAACAACCCCGCCTCTCACCCGGATCCCGAAAGTTCCATTCCTAAGTATGTTGCCCAATTCCTACATGTGTGTGGACTCTCTTCCCATTTATGTGGCCTCTCTTCCTACATGTGTGTGGAGTGTGGACACTCTTCCCATATATGTGACCTCTCTTCCTACGTGCGTTGGTGATCTCTTCCTGCATGTACGAGCTCTCTTCCCACATGTATTGGTTTTCTCATGGGGTCCAAGCCTCATTGCCTAGAGCAGGAAACAAAAAAGGGATTAAGTAGTCATCTCAAAAAGAAAATGGCAGTGCAACATAAACATTAATCTCGTGCCACAAGAAGCTGCAAATTGGACCATTTATCAAGTCACCAGTCTTGTGGATATCAATGAGCTTGCCAGTATGATCAAGTCTAGTTTGTTTGTTATTTACAAAAAAAAAAATGTCTTGTTTGTGTTTTTTTTCTTTTTTTGGCAAAAAGAGAATTTCATTATAACCAAACTAGACCAACACCAAACCAGCTTACATAAGCTTAGAAAGCTCCACCAACCGGTCCGAGAAGATCAAACACCACAAAACATTACAATGCCCGTTTGGTAACTTGACTAGTAAAGTCAAGTAAAGTTAAGTCATCTTAAACATCACATCAAAAGTACTTTTTCTCAAAATTCCCTCCAACTTTTCCAACAAAAAGTCAAAAAGTAACCACATTTATTAACTAAAAGACAAAAAAAAACTCCATTTCCCATACCAAAAGTTAACAATATTCCATCCCAAACAACTAAAAACAAAATACCATCATAACCCACTGCATATTTTATTCATACTTTTCATTTCACTTCACTCCACTTGACTTTAATAGTAAAATGCCAAACGGGCCTTCGACCTAGCCAATTCATGAGCAGCCTTGTTATAGCTCCTGGGAACATATCCACAATTAATCAATTCAAAACATCAAAAACGATTGAGTTTAAAGCCCACATTACTTCCCCATTAATAGTTTTGCTCACCTCATGTGCATCCCAAGTTACAAATATGAGTGAGAAGCCTTAGGCTTTGGTTCAATTCACTGCATTGAGGATGACCCGTCGGAATTGTAGATCCCAGATGGGTGTTAAAACTGAACTCTCCAAGAACTTTGTACATTCCAATATAAGATATATCTGACGAATTCAGTGCCAATGCTCTCAAATCTTCTAAATGAATCAACTAAGGATTTTCATCTCCCTCGTTTAGAGCAATCTCGAGGAGTCACAATTATCGTGGACTCTACCCTTCTTGTAATCCTATATATCTTGACCAGCATGGGAAATTAACCACGCCTGTATTAGATGCCGATTTAAGACTCTTTACTAGAGTTTGGTCCCAATTCAAATCCGGTAAAGTCACATATTAGACTTATTTGGAAGATTCACTCATGGTCTTACCCACATGCTTAATTTGACTTGGGTCATGTGGCAGGTGGGCCACATGATTTCTTCGTTATCCTCGCTTCTACTTCTTGGGAAGAGATGACATTAGGTCTCTTAATTATAAGTCCTAACATTTACAATAACATAGCATAATAAAACCATATGCAGAATTGCCATCGAATCCGTCTAAAAGTAGCATTAAAAACACCAACAATTCGGGTTTGTTGCCCTTAAATAATCTAGACCATGGATTATGACCCATTCTTTCTTTGAGAGATCCCTATGCAAGGGGTTTAATTAGGCCACAATATCATGCTCTAAGCTTCCAAAATACTTTCTAGTGGTCTAAGAGCTTTACTTTTGAAGAGAGAATTGTTCCTAGCTTCCCATATAGACCACCACATGGCCATAATCTCCGATTTATAAAGAACATTATTTAAATTTGGAATTTAAAGATTAGATTCACAATGGTTTTTCCGCCACTCTATCATCGAGATCCAAACCAATAGGCTCTTGCATAGTCACATTGGAAAAAAGTGTGCTCAACCAATTTCCCTTTGGAGTCACAAATAGGACATAAAGCATTAGATTTGTCAATTTTAGAGCTAAGAAAGGATCTTGTCAGAATGAACCTCTCGAGCATGGTTTAAAAAGTCGGCCGATACCAAACCGATATTTTGTCGATAAATCGATATCGGTAAATATCCCCAAAATTTCGGTCAATCTCGGCTGAGATGAAGATCGTATCGGTAATACCGATATCTCGGCCGAGATATTATATGGTTGACAAAATCCTATTTTTCTTACTTTTTTCCCCATATTCTTCTCTTCTCCTCTCATATCCTTAGAGTAGTAGCAGTCATCCATACTCCATACTCTATAGCTCATCTCCATCACTATTTCTTGAAGAAAATATTTTATTTGGAAAGAGAAAATCAACTTAACTCCCTTAATTTTTACTATTATATGTTTTTTATTTTATTTTTTAGATGAAGCATAAAAATGAATGTAAAGATTATTGGGTTTGTCACATGTGCTATGTTTTTCAATTAGAAGTTAGATCTACACACTTTCTTGCTAGATCTACTCATATATATATCATATGATTTTGGGTGTAGAAAAATACTTTTTTTTAGATCTTGAATTTCATAACTTATTTGTTGATTGAGTTAGTATTAAATGATGATTGATATGTTATCTTTATTTTCTTATATTTTACACTAATAAATTGATAATGAGCATCAATAATGGTTACATTATATGAAATACTGGAGAAGACGACGAACTACAACACAGACATGATTTATAACTTAAGGTGACCGATATTTTGATTTATTGTTGTTACTAATGGGAAAAAAATATTATTTTTCAATATTTTCTAATATTCTGAATTTTTTAGATATTTTTGCGAATTTTTTTTATTAAAAAAGACTCACATAGCGACGATCGTGACGGACCGATAATCGCAACCGATACCGATATCATATCGGTTTTTCGGCCCGGTCGATACCACAACCGAAACCGAAATTTTAAACCATGCTCTTGAGACATTTCCATCCAAAAAGGATAACTCTTTCAGCAAGAGGAAGTTTTCAAAGAATTTCCCAATTGATGATATTCACATTATTAGTAGTAGTACTGCTTTCAAGATGACTTTCTAAGCTGACTTGATAGATAATTGGCTATTTTTAGTATAAGACAAAACCCTTTTATTCTCATTAATTATTGTAACACGATAAGTAAATTCTTAAGATATCTTTCACATCTTTGACATTATTGAAGTAGTTCCTAATCTTGTTACTATTCCAATTTTTTTTCTATCACCCCAAAGATCCTTAATAACTAAATTTGGGCATGTAATGTCTGAGAGAGGGTTCCTAAGGCCTTCCTCACATGGGGTCCAGTTGAAATACCAAGCCCAAATATTTCTCCATTGCTTGTTATCCACACTACATTAGAATTTAATAAAATCCAAGGCCTCTTAAAAAAGCCCTTTTTGTATTTTGCATTCCATCGGAATTTATTTGGACAATATTTTGCTTAAGAATTTTAGAACGTAATAAATTATTATCATTTAGGATTCTCCAACATGTTTTAGCTGAAAGAGTTAAGTTATTTTTCCTAGACTCCCCAATTCCCAAACCCCCAATTCATTAACAGGTTTGCATAACTCACTCCTTTCGATTGTATGACTTTTCTTATTACCCTCCTCACCCCGCAAAAGAATTTTTGAGGGTTTTTATCAATTTCCTTACTAATTTACAAGGTAATTTTAAAATCGACATATTGTAAATCGGGATGGTCGTAGCCACATATTTAATAAGAGTACTCCTAATTTTTAATTATTGAATCAAAACATGAGCTATTATGCTTAATATGATGTTCCTGGGTTCCCCAAGTATTTCTCCTCTTTATCCATATAATTCACAGCTAAGGTCTAGAATTACCATATGGTTCTCCCGTCTTGGGGGCCAGGCTGTCAATTTAGCCGGTTGAAATGAGCCAATTTCTAGCCTAACTTGGTCTGGTATTTCTATGCCTGGAACTTGGATCCACGTCTGGCATTGGCCCCCAGGTGTAGGGTCAGAAATAATGAAAGTCTTTGCATTCACTTTTAAGTTTATGGCCCTATAATTAACAGACAGGCAGAAGCACCAAGCAATTGGGCTAAAACAACTTCAAAGTGGGGTCCCACAATTTGGATTGTTTGGTTGATCCAAATTGCAGTAATTGCAATACCATAGCCATCCAATTGGAGGACCTAAGTAGGCAGTCTGAAGGAAATTGATCAGTCGAGTATAAAGAGGAGAATCAGATAGTTCAGTTTTGTCTGATTGGTATGACTATTGAACTATGTTCCATGAATCTTGAACCACACAATGAGGGCCCAGAATAACACAATTAGAAAAGACACCTGAAAGTATAGACCTTATCCTGTTGTAAGTCATCCCATAATCACATGGTACTGAATGGAGTTTTCACTCTGGTCTTAAATCTCAATCTCCATGATATTAATTTCTGGATTTAAAGTTTTAACTGATTTCTTCTCTAGGTCAGTAGGGTGAACTAAACAAGCTCTGTTCCTGAGTAGGTTTGATAAATGAGCCAAACAACTAGAATACTGACCAGTTAATTAGCTTTTAAGAAAAGCAAGCTGATGTACACTTCACATTAGGGTTTTAGGAGACAACCCCTTTTTGAAATAATGGATCTTATCAATTGGACATTTGAGTATTGGAGAATTCTTCAACATGTCTCAACTCTTAACCAATTAGTTTTGCTATAAAAAAAAAGGTGTTTTCTCTTTTTTTAGAAGCATGTCAAAGATAGTTGTTTTCTCTTCTAAAAGCTGATTCAAACAGAAGAAAACATGTACCTTTGTAGAAAAGTCTCACTACCTTTCTCATCATCCAAAACAGCCTTAAAGATCACATCATAAACCCTGAGTCCATGATTTCTTATCCAATAAATAATTAGGTCTGATTTTGGTTCCACAGTTATGGACCCATTAGGTATCAGGTCTGGGTTCAGTTCTAGTTGGTTTTATACAGTACCAGCATGCCCAAATTAAAGGAAGTTTTAACTTCTACAAGCAATTGGGCTTGAGTCAATGCTCTAGTGCAATAAGATGAGTCACAGACAAAATGAGCCCATTTACCTCTCTAGAAGACTCAACAAGTGAGAATCAGGCATGGGCATAGGCCCTATTTTGGGCCCAGTTAGTACTCAGGAATAGCTAGGTTTGAGTCCAGATTTAGGAGACCTGTAGTTATGTAAGTTATGTAGTTATATAGAGGTTATAGTCATTCTTCTGCATTAATAGTCATTCTACATACTATCTTCTTCTAACCATTTCCATTAATGAAGTTGTTTGTGATGGTTAAAAACCTAAGAAAGCCTTGAGAAAGTGGTGTCTTCTTATATTTGATCTATTACAGCACTGCACTTTGCTTCCTTAATTTGACAAATAAATGCAAAAGGGAGATAGTATCCCAAATTTGGTACTCATTCAGCCTTTACTCACTGTTGGATTAATTAAAAAAAAATAATGATGTCTTTCAAAATCTTTCATGAGGGACTTAGATCAAGGTGTTGAATTATCTGATGATGTTGATATTTTACACGCTATTAACCGCCTTTATCAAAATAGGTGGTCTTCAAGAGAGCTTTTCCCTCCTTTATTGTAAAGGTCAAATTGCTATTTTGTAGAAACTAAATTCATCAAATGTTGGCACTGTCTTCTCGAGTTGTAACTTAGCTAGCTAAAGACATGATTTATGTGTGAGTGCATGAGTTCGAGCCCCTAATATATCATAAAAATAGTATAACCATCTTCTTTTGTAAATGGTTACTCTCCTCTCAAACCTTAATAGAAGCTTAGATCAACTATCTTTTGTTGCAGACGATGGTATATCCCATGGTACACATCTTGCCCGCATGTACCACCCCGCAGCACACATGAAGCTTAGATCAACTTGACGGCGTATGAGCAAATTCATTTTCTTATAAAGCAAGGATCTTGGCCTCCTCCCACTTGCATATGGGAGTTTTCCTCTCCTCATGTGCGTGTGTTCGTGAGTTCTCTTCCAGTGTTTGGGGATTCTTTTCTTTATATGTGAGAGTCTCTAGGGGACCCAGCCCCCTTAGTCGGGATACAAAAAAAAACAAGTCTCAATATTAAATCCTTGTATCTACTTGAAAAGTCACTTTTAGTGACATGATATAGTGGTGGTTTTGAAAAACTGCCACTAAAGGTAACTATTACCGGCGGTTTTTAACTTAAGTAAAAATAAAAATGACTGTATATTGAATTCACCATTAGTTATTTTAGAGTAACTTTTAATACTTTTTACAACATGATGAAGCCGAATTAAACTATATATACAGTTGAACCAAATCGGACCAAACTATCCACTTCATTGATTTGCTTTCGGATGGGTTATAAAACATCATTCACATCTTCATAGGCTCTATCATAAACTATAGACAAGTACTATTCTAGATAAATTTTGGAATTCAGGAAACACAAACAGTTGATCGATGATGACAGTTGCAATTAATAAACATTACTTACCATTTTGTTGTTGTGGATTTACTTTTTCCTACCTTCAACAGAAGTAGGTACATGTTCACTATCTTGTTTGTCAACATGAATTCACCTAACCTTACACCTATCATTATTTAGGACCACTTGCTTTCCTAAATATCATTTGTCACTTGTAACCTTAGATCTCTTGCTACTATTGGTCTTTTAAAGAGGATATAATTCCATCCTTTTCATGGGTCACATGACTTTCAATGCCACTAACTTGGGGAAGGGTAGGGATGTTATAAAGATACCATGTCTCGGTGGAAACCATGATGTCTCAAGATTTGATCCATAATTTTGTAAGGATTAATTAGTAATTGACAACCATGGACCAACAAGACTGAGAAGTGGAGTAGAGGGATGATGGTTCTCTTTGTAAAGTACATCATTATTTTAGTCTTATCCTATTATATTAAAGTATAATCTAACCCTATTATAAACTCGATAGTAAAGCTCGCCCTTTAAAAATCTAAATTGTTCTGGACTCTAATAGTGAATCATTTATATGAGTAACATGTGGCTACGCTTCTTATTAATAAAAGATAGAATGAAGTTTATTACATGTAAAACATACGATCAATCTAATAATATATCCATCAATAATAATATGATAGATGTTATATAAACTATTTAGATATCTAGAAGTTTTTGGACATGTGTCGAGCAGGTGGTGCCCTATAATAAAAATAGGAAGAAGAAAAGATGGTGCAAATTGTCGTTTCCTTAAAAAGTAATTGTGGGGTGGGGGTTGGACCATTCCTCTTGTGGGCTCCACTGGTGTGGTAGCCCCAGGTGATTCTGTCTAGGAAATTTTTTTTTTTTTATTTCTTTCAAGATTTTGGTCCACAGCTGGACTAAGTTGGTGCCGGTTAGATCAACAGTCCAGATCAGTCCCTATTATTTATAGCTGAGTTGCGTTGCTCCATTGTTTTCCAATTTCGACTTGAGTATATATCCTCTCAAGTGTCAAGTTGGTAAATTAAAATCTCATCCAATCAACAAATGGACGGTGGATACAGGTAGAGATGGAGCCAAGGACAAGCAAAGCAAGGCCCACATTTGAATGGAGAAAGAAACCCACAATGTTAAAAAAGGACAAACGTTAGTCCCTCAATTAATGCCATTTTGAATAACGGCCTCGGGGAGAGAGTCCGAGTTCGAAACCGCAACATAGAGTTTTTGAGCCGTGATTCTAGCCAACTACACTATCTTTTGGGATTAACCCATAAACTAGTTATTACAAAGAGATTTGTTTTAAATATAAGTTATTATTATTTTCTAACTATATGTATGCTAATTTTAAACTCTAAAGTTGTTTTTACTGCATTTTAATAAGGGATATTTGACGGCAGGTCCCTCAACACTATGTTTCATAGCCTGTGGTCAAAGTCTTTTTCTCATAGAGGCAGTGGTCCTCTTTTAACATTAAGTGAGTCAAAAAGAAAAAAAAAGCCCTCTCTTTATATATCTTATAGTCATCAAACACGTACACTTCCGTCATACACTCCGAAACTTAAGCACCTGACTGATGCAAAATTGTTGTTTATCCACTTTCTCTACAATTACACGTGGCGATTCTTTATTGAGCACCCGAATCATCGTGACTCTGAACTTAATTGAGTTTGAATAAGTTTATCTAAGTTTTGGTTTAAATTTATCTGAGGTTGATATGAACATTATTGACTTTGACATATATTTATCTACGCTTTATGTGAAGTTATCTAGTTCTGTGATCAGTAAACATTACTTTAAATAAATTTATCTGTATATTACATGATTTTTCTGAGTTATGATTTTAACTTAATTACGTTTGTTATCAATTAAACAAGGTTTCAAATGAATTTATGTGACTTTTGAAATAATTTTCTCTGAGTTTGTATTGAGTTTATCTGAGTTTCTTATGAAATAATATACGTTTGGTATGAAATGAACTGGATTTCACATGATTTTATTTGACTTTAAAATGTATTCAACTTGATTTTAAATGAATTTTTTTTTAGTTTGCTATGAATTTATCTAAGATTTGTATGTGTTATATGACTTTGGTATAATGTTATCTGACTTTGGCATGATGTTATCTGTGTTTGGTATAAATTTATCTAACTTTGATGTATGTGTTATCTGAGTCTTGTATGTGTTATCTGACTTTGGCATGATGTTATCTGTGTTTGGTATGAGTTTATCTAAGCTTGATATGAATTTATTTGAGTTTGTTTTGAATTAATCTGATTTTGATACTCATTAAGTAACTTTATCTGAGTTTGCTGTGAATTTATCTAACTTTGATTTATGTGTTATCTGAGTTTTGTATGTGTTATCTGACTTTGGCATAATGTTATTTGACTTTGACATGATGCTATCTGTGTTTGATATGAATTTATCCAAGTCTAATATGAATTTATTTGTGTTTGCTTTGAATTAATTTGAGTTTGATACGAATTAAGTGAATTTATCTGAGTTTGCTGTGAATTTATCTAACTTTGATATGAACTTATCTGACTTTGGCGTGAGTTTATATGAATTTATCTGTATTTGAAATCATAACCAGTTTGAAAACAAGTTATGTCACTTTGATATGAGATTATCTAACTAGATTTGGTTTGGTTTAACTAGATTTAGTTTGAATTTATCTAGCTTTGATAAAAATTTATCCGAATATAATATGAAATTATCTGTGTTTGAAGTGAGTTTAAATAAATATGTTATGATTTTATTTGACTTTATTTTTTACTGGGATGAGTTTGATATCAATTTATCTGAGTTGTATATGTATATGGACAGCCAAAAGCACCAAAATGAGGGGAAGATGACACAAAAAAAGCAGCAACAGGCAAGCCATGTTAGGCAAAATTTCATCAATTGTTGTTCCCTCCAATTTAAAACTTAAAGTTTGATTGAAAACTCATCCTACTACATTTAAATTGGGAAATAATCGAGGAAAGACAGTGAGTTGGAGCTAAAATCTAGATTTAAATTGCATGACACCCATTTAAATGGTTTGAAGGGCAAATGAGTCATAAAAAAAATCTGATGTCACATGCTTAGAGACCATCGCCCATTTAAATGGTTAGAAGGGCAAATGAGTCATAAAAAATCTGATGTCACATGTTTAGGGATGACCGCCTAAATTAATCCCATGCGCAAGGGACTCTAGGCCTTAAACATTAAGTCTCTGTACTAGATACTTTATAACAAGATAATGAGAGATCTCTCCCTGATTTACCCTTTTAATAACCTATTAAAGGATAATTTTATAAGAATGATATCTGCTGCATTTCAATAATTTTGATTTTTAAATGTCTTAAGTAGGTCCCACCGTGTACAAGACACAACGAAGATATCCTAACATATTTGTTAGTATATTGACATTCATGTATCTCCAGAATTTCACAATGTGGATACAAGACACCTTCATGTGCCTTTTGTCAAGGATAAATTGATAGAGTTAACATCCAATAATTCTTGAATATTTAGAAACTCTTGGAAAGAGGGATGAATTAATATGACTGTTTGTGGGATCTACAAAGGGTTTTTATTTTTCTTTTTCTTTTGCAAGTCTTATCTATCATATTTCAAATATAGCTATTTCAATTACGTCATTATTAGATACTTCAAATCCAATTTAAAAGGGCAAACTAGTGATCTACGCAAAGTAAAGTTGTCAAATAACAAAAATAATACAACCAAACTTACTATATAGTAAAAATCATAATGAGAAACTTATTAAGAATAAAAATTTAAAAAGAAGTTTGATTGTTTTAAACGTTTATGTTTATTTGAAAACTCTTTATTTTTATTATCTTCTTAAAAAAGAACAAAAGATTTTAAAGCTGAATCAAACAAACATTCACATAAGTTTTCTCGAACTTGAGGGCCTCCTTTTTTTTACTAAAGTTCCTGAAAATAATTTAGTCCGTTACGATTTTTCCTTTTTGGACGTGATGGCTTATGCTTAGTCATTTGAAATGTCATATTCTTTTTATCAGGACTTTAAATTCCAATACTATAAAAAAAGTCTCAAATAACCTTTTGAAATACTTAAAAGTTTAATCTCTTTTGATGTTGCTAGAATTTCGAATGCTCCATTTAATAGGAGGATTTAGGAATTCCAGCTTGTCCGTTTCTTTTGTATGGGAGAATTTCAAATTCTCCAAAAGTTGTCCCCTTAGGTGAAATTCCAAATCTTTCTTTTTGATGGAGGATTTGAAATTCCAACAAATGATATAAAGAGTGAAATTTCAAGAATTCCATAAAGTCTTTTTGATGGTTAGAATTTGAAACTCTAATGAAAGAAATACAGTATTTCAAATGTCAGGAGACAAAATGTCATATCATGTTAAAAAAAAATTCTAACATTCTAAATTTTTATCATAAATTTCGATAAAGAAATAGGCAAGAAACAGGTTTCCGATAATTTTGGGAATTCTGAAATTCCCCGCACAAAACACTCAAAAAAAAAATAAAAGAAAATAAATAAATAACTAGTGGAGCTGCCAAACCTGTCGTAATAAATGTAGACTTTGGATGCCAAATGGTACAGTGGTATATCAGTCTTTCGGTTCCCCAAAACATTATCCAGAAACTGCCACGTGTCCTCTCCTCCAAGAATAAAACAAAAAGAGCCCCAAGCGACCGGCAGTAGCAGGCCACTGCAGGAGCCAAGTCGCCTTCCATTTGCTACCACCTTCCAACTCCCCCAAGCACTACATCTCTAGCCGTCCATTCCTTTCTCTCTCAACACGTGGAACGATCTCAGGACTTAATCCAACTGGTCCCCACAAAAGATCAGTAAATACGCCCTTTCCGCCCAATTTATAGCGGGACCCACACTCTGGAATCTCGATTGCTTCACGGTTGGATCAACGGTCGAAAAGTGGCCAACAGATAATTCAATCTTCCCATCCCCATACTACCCTCACTCTTTCTTCGAAATTCCTCCTCTGTCCCTCTCTCTCACCCACTACTATATAACCACATTCCTCTTGTTCCTCTCTAGTCTGCGTGTTGTGTCTGTGTGTGAAAACTCCATGGAAACCAAACCAGAGACTTGAAGAAGAAATCCTTGAAACCCCCCTCTTTAATGGCGGATTTCAAGGTGCGTCATCAATATCTAGATTTTCTCCTCAAAATTCGTGATCTTTCTTCTCGTTTCACCTTTTTTCTCATATTTCTATAGTCGTTGAAACAGTTGAAGAAATCGAGTATGGAACTTAAAAATCTTACTTTTCTGAGATTCTTCTGTTTGAATCTGTGGTTTTTCTTGTTGATTTCAGTTTTCGGATGTCTGCAATGTGGAATTCGCTTTGAATTCTATCTCTTTGTGAAGATCGGGATTTTTTTATTATCGGAAGGTGGTTAAACTTCCTCCAGGTAGTGTAATTTGGATTTTGGATTAGAAACTAGGGTTCTGGTGATGTATTATCAGTAGAACTGCGATGTTTGTTTGGTTTTTTTTTTTACTGATTTGAGTTGTTTGAGTTCGAATATGGCTGGAATTCTGATAGTTTCAGTGTTACTGCTATAATTTGCGCGGTGGAAAGAGGAAGGGCTTTGGATTGTTTTGTTATTGTTATTATATTAGAATGGCGGGAAATGTGTGTGGTAACTGAATTGTTCAGATCTGATTTGCTCAGTAAGGAAACGGTTGAATTCATCCTTTGGAAGTTCCATGGTATACTGAGTTTAGATTGGAGATTGAAGATATGAATCTCTTTGTTATACATTGTATTTCGATGTTTATGTCGATTTATTGAATATTTGAGAAATGACACAACTTAACTGTAGAAAAGATCAGATTTTGTTACAATGGAGGCATTCTTCTGCAATTTCGACCCTTAATTTGTGTTTTGGATAGTTGTGTTGGTGGTGGATTTTGATTGCATTATTAATTTCTTTGAGTTTTGGGTCTGGTCATGTAATTTTGGATCTTGAAAGTGGGGTTTTAAGTTTTAACAATTCTGCTGTGGACTTCCGGTCCATCTGTAATTATTAAGATTATTTGGGTTCAATACTGTTAAAGAAAATGAGTTTTTGTCTGTTTGATGGCTTATTTGTGTGATTTGGATCTAAATAAAGCTGTGGCTTACATTATTTTTGGAGGAATTGTGTTTAATTTGCTGACATCTGATTCATCTTGTGTTTCTGTCAATTTGAAGGTTTTATGATATTTACATTGGGTATTGGCATTTGAATAATTCTTATTGAAATTCTGTCAGATGAAAAATTCTTCTGATTGATCCATCTCAGCACTTGAAAACTTTGAGATTTCCATCAAATGCTTTATAGTGTAATCTGAATGATATAGTAGAGTTCTGGACTTTTTAATGAAACAGAATCGGGAATCGTTGTAATTGATTGTGAATTGTGGTGTTTCTGTTTCATAAAAGGTTTGGTTCTGTCATAATAACTGAAAGTTGAGAAGGGAAATGTATGATCTGGTGCTGTTTAGGGGCTAAACTGAAGTTTGAATTTTGTACATCTCATCTCTGTCTCCAACTTAATGTTTGTGTAGTTAAAGGAATGTGTTTATTAATTTTGTCAATATCATTTAACTAAATGTTGATTTTTTTCTCTTTCCCATATGATTTGCAGAACTTCTCAATTTGATTCAAATAATCAGAGAGCTATTGTTCATTTTTTGCCCTATAGAATGCCTGGATTTGTCATGGATGGAGTAGATGGAGATGGGGTGGAGAATGGATTGAATTCTGCCCCTGTTAAGGAAGGTCCTGTAAATAAGTCACCAAGGAGTCCTCTGAGTCCCAGTAGCCCTCAGAGTGAGGCTCTTAATCTGCCTAAAGATGGTTGCATTGACACATCTATTGACAGATTGTATGATAATGTCTATGACATGCAGAGCTCATGTGGTCGATCCCCGTCAAGGTTGAGCATTGGATCTGATGGGGAAGAGTCAAGGATTGACTCAGAGTTATGCCATCTTGTTGGTGGAGAGATGAGGGCTGTAGAGATAATAGAAGAAGAGGTGGAGGAGGAGAAGCACAATGAGGGTATACAGAAAGATGTAGTTTCTAACAAGGGCAATGGATCTTCCAATGGAAAACCTAGCAAGCTGGATAAACCCGGTTCTCCTAGTGGTAAGTCTGTTTCTTCGACACGTTTGAGGAGACCTCGTTTGCAACCGGACGTTGACGTTTCAGTAAAATCAAGTCCAAAGACCAAAACTCCCCATTCCAAACCTTCTAATGAGAACCAGAATGATGGGAGTTCAGGCAAACCACCTATTGGAGCTGTCACTGTAAAGAAGCATAGGAATGCTTCTGTTGGAGTGTCAAAATTAAACAATGGAACTGATGATCCATCTGAATTAGGTTTGGATAACCCAGACCTTGGACCTTTTCTCCTTAAGCTTGCAAGGGACTTGATTTCTTCGGGGGATAATCCTCAGAAAGCTCTAGAATATGCTCTTCGAGCAGCGAAATCATTTGAGAAATGTGCAGATGGAAAGCCCAGTTTGGAACTAGTCATGAGCTTGCATGTTGTAGCAGCAATTCACTGCAGTTTAGGGCAATATAGTCGGGCAGTCCCTGTGCTGGAGCATTCAGTTGAGATTCCAGTCTTGGATGAAGGCCAGGAGCATGCCCTTGCAAAATTCTCTGGGTATATGCAGTTAGGTGATACTTATGCAATGTTGGGTCAGCTTGAAAATTCCATACATTGTTATACGATGGGTTTGGAAGTTCAGAAACAAGTCCTGGGAGAAATGGACCCCAGAGTTGGTGAAACATGCCGTTATTTGGCTGAAGCGCATGTCCAAGCACTGCAATTTGATGAGGCTCAGAAGCTGTGCCAAATGGCCCTTGATATCCATAGAGAAAATGGGGCGCCTGCTTCACTTGAAGAAGCTGCAGATAGGAGGCTCATGGGTCTCATTTGTGATACCAAAGGAGAACATGAAGTAGCTCTTGAGCATCTCGTTCTAGCTAGCATGGCCATGGTGTCCAATGGCCAGGAGGCAGAGGTGGCTTCTGTCGATTGCAGCATTGGGGACACCTATTTATCTTTGGCTCGATATGATGAGGCTGTTTTCGCTTATCAGAAGGCGCTTACTGTTTTCAAGTCTGCCAAGGGAGAGAATCATCCTGCCGTTGCTTCAGTTTTTGTTCGCCTTGCGGATTTGTATAACAAGACAGGAAAGCTGAGGGATTCAAAATCATATTGTGAAAATGCCCTCCGAATTTATGAAAAGCCTGTTCCTGGGACCACCCCAGAGGAAATTGCAAGCGGTCTTACCGATATCTCTGCTATATATGAATCCATGAATGAGCCAGAGCAAGCACTCAAGTTGCTTCAGAAGGCCTTAAAGATTTATAATGACGCACCTGGTCAACAAAGCACAATTGCAGGAATTGAGGCACAGATGGGGGTTGTGTATTATATGACAGGGAATTATGCAGCATCTTATGCCTCTTTCAAGAATGCTGTTGCAAAGCTTCGAGCAAGTGGTGAGAAAAAATCTGCTTTCTTTGGCATTGCTTTGAACCAAATGGGACTGGCGTGTGTGCAGCGGTATGCAATAAATGAGGCTGCAGATCTTTTTGAAGAAGCCAGGAGTATTTTGGAGCAAGAATATGGACCATATCACGAAGATACACTTGGAGTATATAGCAATCTTGCAGGGGCATATGACGCAATGGGCAGGTATATCCACATCCATGGTTGTTCATCATTTATGTTTTAGTAAGCTTTTATGGTATTCATTTTCCCTAGATGTCATTCATTAGTTCCCTGGGACCTTTTTTTCTTTTTGCTGCTTCCACATTGTTGGACACTTCACAAATGTCTTCATACAGGTTTGCTGGTCCTAAATGCTATTCTCTACTCTCTCATCTCCATTATGTATGAGTTCCACATCCAAGCCATGAGTTTGGTGGATTCATGTAAATCACCATGTCAAATAGAGAGACCAGTCCACTTATTAGGTTCAGACTACAAGATGAGTAGAACCATCTATGTGCATGTATAACCATTTGAAAAATGAAGAGTTGTAACCCTTAATTTCTATTTTTATTATTGTTATTTTTTTTAAAATCATGGTCTGGGGAATGGGAAGGGCCTCCTGTCGAACCAGCACTTGCCATCTTGATCAGATTATCTCATTAGACCAAGCTCCCTGAAATTGATTGTTAAAGAAAATATGAGAAAAAAACTATTTAAAAAAATGATCGAACTGTTGATGTTGTTGTTTATTGATCAACAGTTAGACCATCTGATCTCAGTCATAGGTCTTTAGACTGTCTGATCTCAGTGTTAGGTCTCATGGTCATCTTAACCTATGTAATTGCACATAACACACAAAGATATGGCCCACTGTGCAATGCAAAGGACTTCACACCGGATTGCCCATTATATTCTTCAGTCTCTCTATTGCCTGCATGGCAGCATTATATGATTGGTGAACTCATTATTGCTGTAGGTTGGATGAAGCTATAGAGATTTTGGAATATATCGTTAGGATCAGGGAAGAGAAGCTTGGGACAGCCAACCCTGATGTGGATGATGAGAAAAGGAGGTTGGGGGAGTTATTAAAAGAAGCTGGCCGGGCCAGGAACAGAAAAGCCAAATCACTGGAAACTCTTCTAGACACCAGTTATGTTATAAATAAAGAGGCCATCAAGGTATGAGAATGACGACAAATATCTACGTCTGTTGTGAATTGGCATGTTTTAAAAGAATGGAGTTGTTCATGTTTGATTGGGCAATAGTGGGGCAATGATTGCCTCTTGATTGTACTGTTATTATATTATTGTTTATTATTCTATCAATTATTCTATTTGATCTATTGTTTGGACAATTAATGAAATTCCATGGGAAGATGCCTCTAAAATGTGGTGGTTAAAGTTATGGGAAGATTACTTTTTTTTTAATCCTCTTTTTGGTGGTGAGAAGATGCTTTGGGATTACCAATGATTGAAACTTTCCTGTATTATTATTGCAATGAAATGATTAGAAGATGCTTCCATTACTCTCTCTCTCTCTCTCTCTCTCTAAATATTTGGATGGCCCATACTTGAATCTTCAAAGCCCTTACTAAAGCAATTTTATCTTACCAAGCATGGGCGGACCTACATGCATAGATTTGGGGGCGACCTTGGTACGCTTCCAAAACACAGATGAAGGTCTTGGGTCCGCTTCCAAAACCCACATGAAAATCCTAGGTTTGCACCCAAAACCCAACTACCTATTTTGGCCCGCCCTCATCAAACAAAAATCCTGCACCAATACTAAGGATTGCCAACTATGTGATTCCAGATCCCAGCTGTGTAGGCGCTGGACCAATGATTCTGGACATGGTTGGCAAGTTGGTGGTGAAGGATGGAATGAATCAACCATTTAGAAAGAGCCAAAAAATTGAGTGGCTCACCAGTTTTGGAATCTGGGTGATTTTGGGACATGACCCATGAAAGGTTCTCAAATCTCAATTTCTCATCCGGCTCATCCCAAAGTGAAACTTGCACGAGCGAATTGCTAGCTACAGGGCAGGAATCGTCACATAGAATTGATAGCTACATACTATTTCTTCAGGACTTCAGTTGGTAGTGGAGATACTGGTGAATGGCTTCAGTTTTGATAAGATATGGTAGGTAGCTTGCAGCCATCCAACAGATGGAAAAGACAACACCAATAACAAAAGGTGGGTAGAGAGTAATGCCAATAATCATCTGAATTATGCATTTTTTTTCTCAAAACCATGGGCTACCTATAGCATTAGACAATGTGGCAAAAATTGTTATGGGGATAATTTAAATGAAAATTTTATCCCGAAATCATCAGGAAAAACTTTAACATTAAAAAAACAAAAATGTAGAAAATATTGTATATGATTTTGAATACTAACTAAAAAAGGAAAATAAAGAACCATGAGAAGAAAGTACTTTTAAAAAAGTAATGGGTTTTTTTTTTTTTTTTTCCTAATGTAAAACAGTAACAGCAACTGATAACTTGCTGTTTACAGTTTCCTTGATGTCTTGGGTTTGAAACTCTTTCCCACCATTTGCCATTTTTCAACTAATAGTGTCTAGGCAGACTTTTATTATGCCTCAGCCTTTTGTTAATAAGAGATTCGGTGATGGGATAACGTGGGCAGAATTACATGTATTGCTTCTGCCCTTCTGTAATTTTGTTCACAGAAAATTTGGAGAATGCGACAAATTGCAAGAGCTGAGGAATATAGTATTTTGTCCATTGAGCTGTCATGTGCCCGTATACCAACAGATGCAACCACTTTTTTTGAAGCTACAGAATCTCAATTTTATGCTGTCTAAAAGAGAGAGAGGATGATAGTGGATGATCAATTTAATATGAAGGGAAAAATATTCCATATCCCTGTGTGAATCTTCACATTTACTACTCACGTTTGTTTGTAGGGTAGAGTAAGATGAAAAAAAATTGATTGTGAAATCAAGAGAAGAAGGAAATAGAGGGAGTTGGTTGTAAAAATGACAAAAAGAAGGCACTTTTACCAAAATGACAAAAAAGATACCGTTATAAAGCACAAAAAGACGATAAAATACTCATAAACTGCATAGAGTGACACAAAAAAAAAAGTTCTTTTACTCCCAACGCCCTCCATTTTCTTTTTTCTTTTGTTTTTTACACTCAATTTTATTTCATTTTACTCCACCCTACAAACATAAAATTTATCATGATGTGCTAATCTACTAATCACTAAGTGGCCTGGCATCTCTCTCTTTTCACAGAAAGAATCAGGGATGGATCCCTATTTGTAGCTCTTGTTGGTTAGGGACTTCGGTAGTGATCATATGTCTTGATGTGTTGAGTATTTCCCAAAGTGAAAAAGAATTGTAATCGTGCCATGGTGCAATATTTTTTTGGCCAAACTAGTCAGTGGCACACAAGCACAAGCCTATCATCTATGCTGATGTGGAGAACTCCGTCCGCACAGCCACCGCATCCTGCGTACTTCCGCAAGAGAAATCTTTACGACTAATCTGTATCTCATTTCTGTTCCTCATGAAACACTACACGCACAAACAACCCAGGAATAGCCTGAACATCATTTCTTTTTGGTACCATCATTGTCAATTCCATCGTCATCATCATGATGATTTTGACCTGATCAATATATTTGGGTTGGCTTTGTGACTTGGGCTTTTCCACTTAATTCTACTAAGACGATCTTCTCTTCTGTATCCCCACAACAATCATGTATTGAACTTTGTAATACTTCAATAGTTTGGGCAGGTTTTTTTTTTTTTTTTTTCATGTTCTCTCTTTTTAAATGAGGAAAAAATTAAGTTACATATGAGATCTCTCAAAGTACGAAATTATGTTGGTTCATCATTGTAAGTACATATTTTTGTGAAGTGTGTTCTTCAAAACCAGTTCCTTTGTCAGGAACAGTAGATAAATGTGGATATAGACCAACACCTACCGCCAACCTATAAAATAAAAATAAGAAATGGCTAAATCTTTATGTTGAAACTTGAAAATCCTATATTATTACCCCACATTCTGAAGTAGATGACTACTACCATGCTTGGGGCAGTCATGAACACAAGTAAATGGATGAGAACAAAAATGAATTTATAATATTCCACATCTTGTTCTGAAATAAAAATTGACATGCGCATTTTTTGGTAATAAAATGGGAATTATTTTGGTGTGGTAAATGCTATATCAGCCCACATTACATGGGAACAATGCAGACAATGGGAAAGCAAAGGCTTCGCATACCTTTCCCATGCAATAACTGAAAACCACTGAATCACTTGTATCAGAAAGCATTTCAAATATGAAAGAAAGATGAGGGTTGGGATAAGTTGCTTTATGTATATCCCAGATTTCAACAATGTTGTTGCTTGTGGACTTGCTGGGAACTCCATGTCACCTTCATTGGGGAACTAGGGAATATGAGTGTTGGTTGTCTCTTGCTCTCCTCCACGTCAGGAAAATCGACAGTGAAATGGAGGCCTCGGCTCTCATGCCTGGACAGTGCGCTGTTCACGACAAGCTTCGCACAACAGAAGAGATTCCTCATCTCACACGCTTGTGGCCCAACCATTGTTGCCTCCCACCCTCGCTGAAACATGTAGTCCTCCCACTCGGACTCCAACTCCCCTAGCCTCCACTCTGCCACCTTCAGCCGACTCGTAGACCGCACTATTCCTACATACCCCCACATTATGGATTGCATCTCTTTTCTAGTTTCTCTCGTCTTCCTTATTATATCTTCCAATACAGAAGTCCCAAGTGAAACAGGCAGCTTTGGTCGGGCCCATGTGTTCGAAACACTGGGGTCAAGGCTGGTCTGGGCCATGAGATCTATTGAAGGCCGCACAGCCCTGCGTGCAAACACTAGAGCCTCAAGCAACGAGTTGCTTGCAAGCCGGTTCGCACCATGCAGTCCTGTGCATGCAACCTCGCCTGCCACATATAGGCCCTGGACATTCGTCTCTCCATGGAGCCCAGCACGGACTCCACCACACATGTAATGCGCAGCAGGCACAACAGGTATTGGCTCTCGAGTTATGTCTAGCCCATATTGGAGGCATTCGGCAGCTATGTTGGGGAAGTGTGATAGGATCTTCTCTCTCGATTTATGGCTTATGTCAAGCAGCACATACTTCTCTTTACGTTTCTTCAGCTGGTCATCTATGCATCTTGCGACAACATCCCTTGGAGCAAGCTCACCTCTCTCATCATACAAAGGCATGAACCGTTCCATGGCTAGATTGTAGAGGATTCCACCATCTCCCCTGACAGCTTCTGTTATCAGAAATGCATTTTCCCGTGTCTTTGTTGGTCTGATGGGTAGTCCTTCATCAGCTAAGGCTGTTGGGTGGAATTGCACAAACCTGAAGGAGAAAACAATACGGTCATTAATCTAAATTTTAGAAATTACTCACTCATATTGTACCTATTCTAAGCGCGCACACACACATATATATATATATATATGGCAATAGATTTTATCGCAGAAAGTTCTTGCAGATGACCATGATCTTCTTATTAGTTTACGAGGAATAACAGGCTGGCCAACCCATCCAAATGATTCTTTTGGTTTGATCTAGCAAGTACATGTGTACCTGGTATGCTATAGAATCGAATAGATTGTTGCAACTACCCAACCTGTGTCATGTGCATGGAAAGCTTACCCAATGGTTCACATTCAACAAGAATCTATATGTGGTTACAATAATAAGAATTTCCAGATGGTGACTTTTTTGGAATTGTTTTATTTATTTGTTTTTATTTTTATTTATTATTTTTACATAAGTAAGGTTATTATGGTCTGTTCCTCCATCCATGACACCATTCTGATGGCCAAGCATTACGCATTTCCACTTATATGTAGTGTATTTTAGACATAATTTTGCTTACTCCATGTTGGAGATCACGGCTTGAGCTCGATGTGCCATTGCCATTCCATCACCAGTGGCTACCTGCGAAAATATCCATGAAGAATCAATAGAAGATTGGATCACCCTCACCGACACTGAAATTTTTCTTAATCCCACTCAAAAATGACTGAAGCGTTTTAGAGGGTCAAGGAAAATCATGTCTTTCATGAACTCCTGATACTGCAACCTAATCCAAGCAGATGCCACCATGGGTCCATCGGTGCAGACCATGCCATTGTGGGCATGATGAACTCAGGTGGATAAATGAAGGCTCTTATAAAACTATGGGTTTCCACATCCACCTAAAGTCAATCCTTTCATCAAAACCAGTCCATCAATCTAGAGGTCAGCTGGGTCTGCGTCTTTGTAAAGACAAAAAAAAAAAAAAAAAAAGTCTTTGCAGGGACTCATGCCAAATGTAAATGGAAAAGCACCTGGTGATAGATAGTAAAGCATATCAGACTTCCGACTAGTAAGGGTGATTTTACCGTCTTAAATCCTGGTTAGGATGTCTGTGACTCAGTCAAGTTTTACCAACTCCGTGAATACAGAGTCAGTATGGTTGGCCGAGTCGAGATGGACCAGTACTGTGGTACAGAACTGGACAACAGATTTTCTTATTGTAATGAAATAATAGGCCAGTAAAATAAGTCTTCTAAACTGTAACTAGAAAACCTAAGATTGATCTTAGATGCCGACCATCAGAGATAATTTAAGATTGAATTGTACAACATATCAACTCCTAAGATTGATCTCAGACAGATGCTTGAAATCAATCTTGGGAGCAAATTGTACAACAGACTCCTATGATTGATCATAGATGTCAACCGACAGATCATTCTTAGGAGAGACTTGTATAACAGATCAACTCCTTTAAATTCTCAAACTAACGTTCATGCTAAAAATATATATGCGATATGCACCAGTCTTTGGGGACAACTTTATTCAATATTTACATAGCCCACTTTTAGTCCATAGCCAAGAAAGAGTGCAATTCCACATTCTTTTTCCAAATAACTCTGGTCTAAATTGCCCAGCCAATTACTTGATTTCAGGATTAGAATCATGGGATATAAAAACCTAAATGAATGTGTACTCTAAGTGCACTTGGAATGTTCTTGCTACTTCAATATGTGCAGGAGTAGATGGATGATATCTTTTCTAAGACTGTCCACACTTCCACAGAATTGCCTCTGGGTTGTAGGAATGTGGTGTCTAACTTTCTCCTATGTTGTGTTTGATTTTATGTATCTTTTTTTTTTTGTGGGTAATATGACTCGAATCCACGACCTAGTGGTTGCGATAATGAGAACCTTGACCAGTTTCTCAGAATTTGTTGTGCTTAGAATCCATGATATACTCATACAATATTGCTCTTTATACATCATACGACTAACATTTTAAATATTACGTCATAAATTGAGACAAGGGATTTTTCCTGTGCTCAAAGAATGTAAGAGTTTTTTTTTGCTCAAAGATTGTACCATCTAAGATGAGTTGAACTTGTGAAATGAATTGCGGCAGTTCAATAGGTGCAATAATTGGAAAGAATGGACGTCATTTGATTACAATTGATGGATGAACTACGACATGATGACTCCAGTTCATAAACCATTACTTTCTCAAACGATTCGCAATTCCTATGACTGGAATTTCTAACATTGACGAAACTGCATGAGTTGTTAGTTCTCAACAGCAGAAATCTTCACTGTATAAAGCATGACTTTGTGTGTGTTGCATGCTTCTATGGTAGTGTTGAATGTTCAAGGCACTTACAACCAACTTTTTATGAGTAATGGGCAAGCTCCTTTAATAAATTCTGTAATGTCAAATATGTGTCTGGCTCACATCAAACACAAATGCTAGAAAAAGAACCACAATTAAGACATTCTATTTTGAAGTAGTGTACTTCTTTATTTAATTCTTTATCTAGTATCTTTCCTTATAATTAATTATTGTGTGCACTATGTTTGGTATTGCTGGTCTCATATCCACATGGACCGCACCAAAGTGTCAGTGCCAAGTTACATAGCACAATCATGATTGCAAAAAACCTACAAGCTCCATAAAGAACAGACTTCTAGAAAACAGTATTTGGGTCATTATCTCTACTGACATTGATAGGATAGACAATCAACATTAAAATTTCAACATTGTAACCCCAAATTATTTTCACACAGAAAGCATCTAAAAATCAGTATACCTTTTCTTATGCAGATCATCACTAACAAAACATAATTCATTTTATTCAAAGGAATAACTCCTACTTTTTTCAATACTGTGTTGGGGTGGCCCATAAAGTGAATATGATTATGCAGGAGTCAAGTTTTTGGTCATCGTCTGTTGTAAACCTATATCCCATGATTTTCTGCTACAAAATGAAACTCCCATGAAAACAGGTTTTGGCAAAGTAAATCATGCCTGCATGATTTTCAAGACAGGAGACGTTCGCGGCAGAAAATGTTCCCTTGACCTTATAGTGCTTAAACCACAAGGCTTGGCTATTAAGACTTTGAAATGTTTCACTCCTCAAATTATAACAGAAACGGTGCCTAAGAAAGAAAAATCAAGGAGATCACCAAGAGAAGAACCAGAAAATAGGTAGTAATGATGGATTATACTTTAATAGTTTTAGGTTAATATGTCCTGCTCCTAAATGTTCAGTTGACCTTTAATAAGTATTTAAAAAATAAAGCTTGGCTATTACGACTGAAATTTTTAACTCTTGAAATCATAACAGCAATAGTGCCTTAGAAAGAAAAATCAAGGAGACCACCAAGAGAAAAACCAGAAAAATAGGTTGTACCGGTGGATTTGTAGTTGTAGGGTAAATATGTCCTGCTCCTCCTGATGCAAGTAATGTCACTTTGGAGATAAAACGAGTCACCTGGAGCATGTATACATCAAAAAAGAAATAAATGAAAAGAAAATGTTACCAGGTGCAAGGAAAAATAATCTGCCAGACTGAGGCATGAACCTCAACAATGAGATTTGCTAACCCAGACGAGCGTGCAAATTAAGACCGTCAATTTGTTGCAAAGTGTGCCACAAATAACCATGGAACAGCTGGACTGCACTGGTAGCTGACCTTGCCCAAAAATCAAGGTGTAAGAACGGAGATCCAGTCATTGGGTTGGCATTGCTCACACATGCATGGCACAATGGACGGGTAGAAAGACAATGGCCACGTGACATACTTGTGCTTGTGCTTCCACACTTCATATTTGGGCCGGTCAACTACGTATGCCAATGCTCACATGCACTTTAAAAAAAGAATGCCTACATGTGCTGCAACATAAATGGTATCAACCAGTTAAATAGCTCAAATGTTAAGACATGCAACTGTGCATGCAGCCAACGAGTCATGAGCTATGTGGGGGCAAAGAAGTTCTCAACTGCTAACTAAAGAAGACAGGCACAAAGTAGAAGTTTACCAAAGAAGACCCATCAAATCACCTGTTGTGTTTCAGTATTCAGAGTGTCCACACCATAGCAACATGTTTCTGAACCATCCTGCAAAACCATCAGTACTAACTCACATATTCATGAAACCAGAATCGCATATGAAACCAGAATCAGTGCATTTCTATCCATCAATTCATATTTGAACTTTAATAGTCTTGAAAAAATAAAGATACTTCCACGATGCACATTGAACCATCTATGTTTCATTGTTTTGACAAGATTTCCCATGATGCACATTGAGCCACCCATGTTTTGACAAGATTAATTACTTTTAAGGAAACAAATCAGGTTTCTTTTCCTTGTTTTAGTGAATGTGTCCTTTGCACATACTCCAAGAGAATGGAATAGAGAGGCAGACCTATCGTTTTAGAGTTTTTACTTAATAATTTAGTATCTTTTGTGTTGCTTTGCAAAAAGTAAAATAAAATAAAAGGAATCAGGTTAGGTCACATGCCCTAAGCATGTGGGATTTGGGAAGTATAAAAGAAGTACCTGCATTGCAAGTGGTTTGAATATTTTGGCAAAGTGGACAGCAGTCCATTCATCTGTGTATAAGTGGGAAGCATCATTAGCTAGGATACTGTTTTTTCCTGTCTTTTCTGTGGCAACACATCATCACTTATCAGCACATTGCTGATATTGATTTGGTGCAGAAAAGTTGGGCAAGGAAGCATCCACTTGCCCTAATTTCTGTAATCCAGATCTCCCAAACACAGCAGAACGGATAACAATCAATTCCACCAAAATATTCAAACCAGTTGGGACATGGTGTAAAGTCAAATGCAACCCCTAAGTTCATCTAACCATGCTAAATGCAACTTACATAAGAAACAAAGATCTTCTCAATGGACAGTCAATACAATTTATGGATATGATAAAATTGCTTTATCGCAAATAGTTATGACTGGCTTAAAAAATATTTAAAGACCATGTAATTAATTCAAATTAACAAGAACCTGCAAAGTCAGTAAATCTATGGCAAAATGGTGTTCAAACATAAAAATGTTGGGATCATTATCCACAGCCTTCAATAATGTCCGTTCAATCTCTCTTCCTGTCATATCAGCAGCATGAACAATTCTACGATGAGAGTGTCCCCCCTCCCTCGCAAGATGCAGGTTTCCATCATCTCCATGATCAAATGATGCACCAATAGCTATCAGCTCTCTAACTCTATCAGGACCTTCAGTGCAAACTACCTGCAGAAAGATATAATGGCACTTAGGGAAAACTCCAATACAGCAGCCAATTACATCTGATAGTAGAAATTGTAAGTACAAAAATAAAACAAAATCATATCATAGATGACATAAATTAATATTGCAACTAAACATACAAACGCAAAGGGAAAGGCATGCAGGGGATATAAAACTCAACTGTCTAATGGGAGAAGGGAAAAGTAAGTAGCAGCTGAGAGTGTCCACGTTTAAAATATGATGATTTCTTATGATGCGTAGATATGGATATAGACATAGACAAGGATTTGGGAAATAGGTAACTCACAATTTCATCTAACTGTGAATACAAGTATCTGATTCTGATATGGATATAGACATAGACAAGGATTTGGGAAATAGGTAACTCAGCAATTTCATCTAACTATGAATACAAGTATCTGATTCTGTACTTCTCTACAACAACAAACATAAGGGTCCAAAGATAATGAACATAATATAACAGGATACTGTTTAAATTTTATATCATTGAGTACCCATGCGTTATGGGAATAACCGAATAAGAATACATATCAATATGAAACAGGGCACTGATATTGCTATAAGTTTTGGTTATTAAACCTGGTTATTATATATATATATATATGTTTTGCAAGAAATACATGGTAATCAGTAACATCAAATATCCAAAGTAAACAGTAAGCTAAATCACAAAGGTAACACAATCATCACAACGAAATAACATCCTTTGAATATATAGTAATATATCAAAGATAGAAGTTTGAACTGTCAGTAATTTGGTGGGGGCTGGGATTGGCAATGGCCTGGCTAGCTAGGAATGAGGTAAATCCATGTGAAAAATACAAAATTACATGTATCCATTTACAATTCCATTGGATATTACCGATCAAAACTATTTTAAATGAAAATAAGTAGATGCCAAAGATATGAATTGTACAATATCATGCATTTTGAGCTCACCCTGACAGTTTCCTCGTCGCATAAATAAGCTCCTGCTATAATGGTATCTCGCATGTGATTTTCGACAGAATCTGAAGGGCTCAAGACAGCACTAACTCCACCTTGTGCATAGTTTGTGTTGCTCTCGTGAGGCTCAGCCTTTGTAATTACTGCAACAGATCCATGCTTAGAAACCTCTAGAGCATACCTAAGACCAGCAACTCCACTACCAACGACAATAAAGTCAAAATACTTTGTCTTATTATCTCCCAAACATGATAGGGTAACATTTCTGATGGGAGCACATTTAGAAATAGGAGCTTTTGAAACATGATATCTGTGGGGCCCCAAGAACTCATATACTCTGCATGACCTGGAAGATCATAAACATATTCATACCAACAAAAATTCAAAGAGAGCATTTGATTAACTTCCTAGGAAAATGGTATGCATATGTAATTGTAATTGTATCACAGTTTTGAAATATGAGTCTCTTCAAGACCAAATCAACCAAAAAGTTAAGTCGTTTCTTATGTTGTTTGACGTTAAAGACAAAATTTAATGACTCTATAACTAGCAAAAGCACAGGCAACGGATGACATTTGCATTGGTGCAAACACCAGACAATACTTGCGACATAAAATTTGCATTATGTATAATGGATTTCTTTCTACTGAGAGATACTTCTCACGCAACTCCCCATGAAAGTCCAACCCTTCACACTCGCTAACCCCCCATGAATTGGTACTCACCCTAATTTGACATTAATCTGAGTTATAGTCACCACTAGATTGAATTTCATAAAAAATAAATTAAGAAAACTTTTAGGCCCTAAATCAATGGTTGTGATGATCTGATTGAGATGATCTTTTCCCAAAGTCATATCCACAACAAGACCTTTCCATCTCACTATCCTCCCATGATTGGCATACATGTGGGGCACGAGGGGCTTAGATTTTTACCTCCCATGCAACCCATGAGAAGTACCTCTTAGCAGAATGTAGTCCTATGTATAATATGATATATCTATCTATGGTCCTATTTATTACAATTGAAGGATAGAGAAAGAAGATGAGAGAGAGAGAGAGAGGAGTTTCTTTTTCCCAATATTAGAATCATAAATTAAATGGCCTAGGTGGACTATATAGTTGTATTGCAATCAATTTTCAATTGGGAAAATAAATTATATATGACCAAACAACACACTTTATGATACAGTTCATTAAAATATTTGACAATACTCCAATCACTTTTGACGAAGAAGCCCACCTTCTTTTGGAACATGATATTTGTGGACCCCCAATAACTCATATACTCTACATGACATGGAAGGTATGAACATAATTCATACCGACAAATTAAAAGATATCGTTTAATTAATGTCATAGGAAAGTGGAATGCATATGTACCTGTGGCTGTAACTGTATTGCATCTTTAAAATACAAGTATCTTATAGAACAAATCAAGTAAAAAAATTTAATTGCCACTGATAAAAAAATTAGTTGCTTCCAATGTTAAAACCAAAATTTAACAACTCTGTAATTGTTGACTTCCAAAGAAATTTTCGCTCTAGAAAGATTTAAAAATGCAAATGTAAATTCCATGTTCTTAGAAGGGTCAGTCCCTGATGATACTAAGATACTGCAAGACAACATAATCATGCCGTATAGTATCCAATACTTTCATTTTTATGTGAAAAACCTGTGCCCTGCTGTATCTGGAAATCGTAGATCAATCCTCATGCAGGGGTGGAAATTTTGCAAGATGAGCTTAGAATGGAAAGGACCTAAACAGAGAAGCAAAGATTTTAAACTAAGCTGAAAAGTGACTGGTCTGGATTCTTTCTAATTCAGCTGGTCTGGGATTTTATTTATTTTTTAATTCAACTACCAGATTGAACTATTTAGACAATGGTGCTCCGGTGATGCCATTAATTTCTCTTTTTTTAAGTTAAAAAGTAAAATAGGGCAAGACTATATGTTATCAGATACCATTCCAACCAGTTTCTTAACTTAATTGGGTAACAAGGTTTACAGGATTTTTGGAGAAAATGGTTCAAGCTGAGAGATGGACAGATTTGTAACTGAGAAGAGTTTTTTATCCTATCCAGTTTCTGATACACACAGAAATAGTATAAAGATTGCGAAAAATTATTTGCAAAAATGATCTGGATACAACAGTGACAACAGAACTCAGAACCCATCATCAAATATGGGAAAAAGAAAACTTTCCATTAAAACATGCACAAGAAGGAATTTATGACAATAATGAATTATATGCCACTAAATTGTACAAAACAACAGACAATATTGTACCTGATTATGTGAGTTACATTCTGCAAATGTGCATAGAAAGTGAAGAAACAAGAAAATTACAAAAGCGCAGTGACAATTTGCATGAGTAGGACCCGACTAATTGAAAACAGATGAAAAGATTTTCCATTCTTTCCTGTGGATAATTGAACTGCTTACTGCTTATGCATCATAGTTCCTTCTGATCATAGCTTTCCTAACTGTTAGATTTAACTTTTATTTTCTTTTTCTTTTTTTAATGATACTGTGAGATTTAACTTGAAGTACAAAAGCACATTGCAAACAGTGTTGAAGAAAATGGAATTAAAAAAACTCAGCCTTAACAGTAATGGAATGTAAACCTTGATATATCTCCTTGTATCCATCTCTTAAAAGTAACACCAGATGAGCAAGAAGCAAGTCTATAGCATTTATCTGCACATAATCTCACTCTGTAATGCAAGTTGGTATTCCCTGTCACCAGACTTGTTGTCATGGCCATGTTGCTGTGGGACAAGGTTAACAGCAAAGCATATATGAGTAAATAGAATGGAAAAAAAAAAAACACATTCCATTATATATATATATATATATTAGTATAATGGGGCACTGAGATATGATCTAAGAATACTTCTTCATAATCAATGCAACTCTATTGAGTAGAAACATGAGAACAATGTTTGAAAAATAATTATGATAGATGGAGATAATAGACAAAAAAAAGAGACCGTAAAGTTAAATATAAACAGGTAAGTTTCAGACAAAAAATGATATTAAAATTCTTCTTATTTCTTTCCTAGAAGCTATCATATCATGCTATGTTAGCATGATACCACAGTAATTGCGAAGAGACTGTTTAACAAAAATGAATAAGAAACATGATCAAGAGGCCACAAGCATGGCACAACCACACAATGGTACTCCACTCCACAGGCTCCAATCAGCTGAACTGGGACCAACCTGAGAAATTATGTGGGTCCCATTTGTAAAGAGAGAATATGTGTGACCCACTATCCCCGGAAATGGAAACTAGTTCAATACGTCTACAAAGCAGCCACAGAAACGACCGACCAGACGGTATTTGTAAATTGTAACATCAATAACATAGCACAAACACCAATACCCAGATCGTAAAACGTAAACACCCGGATAACCCACCTCCCTTCACAACTGAAATGCCCGAACCACACCGAAAATCACCGTTAAATCTTCTGCTTAATGCCCAAGCCAGCAAGTTCCGACCGTCCGATCGAAAACCCAACAACAAAACACAAAGAAGAATCTCATCAAACAACTGGTGAGCATAACAATCTTAACAGATCACAAAGACCCAAGTTTCAATCCAATCCAATAAACAAAATAAGACCCAAGAGATATCCAAAAGAAGACAACTTTTCCCTCTGATTTCAAGGCTTCCTATCAAGAGAAGGAAAAAACACAAGACCACCCAAGTGTCTGAATCTCTTATCTTTTCCAAAAACAACAACAGCAATGAACAAAACAACACACAGGAAGAAGAAAATCACATATGACAGTCTATCACAATGGAAAGAAAAGCTTATGTTTTTGAGAAGATCTTTCAATGCAATCGAGAAATGAAAAGAAGGGTGTTGATGAGAATGTGAATGAGGACAAAAGAAGGAAGGATTCGGTAAGAAATCGTGCGTGTTCGAGGCGCCACAACTGACTTTCTTTCTGGGCGGCTTTGTCCAAGAAGCTTCTTTCTCTTCTCTTCTCTATTTGCTGATTTTGCTCCAAGTCCGCGATTTCTTTCCTTACCATCCATCTCGCTTTATAGTGTGGCCGGAAGTTTCCTTTTCAGCGTAAGCTTCGGTTTTAGAGATCGCTCTTTGCAGTGGGCCACACCCTCACACGTGTGTGAGATGATCACAGCCGTTTGATGCTGGGCCCATCATGAAAATAGGTCTACCCGTTTCGGAAAAATGTAGTAGTTTAGGAAATTTTCTAAACTTTCACCAGCCGGCATGGATTTTCATGATGGCTAATGGTGACTAGGGCTCTTATTACATGATGTTTTAATCTGTTAATAATTGAATTTAGATCCTTATTTAATTAAAGGGGTTTGGATTTTGTTCCTTTTTTTTTTTTTTGGGGACCCGTGACCTAAACGGGTCTTGGTCAGGTTGCACCTTGATTCTGCCCGTGGACTTGGGACCCGATATATTATCTCAATTTTTAAAAATTCTTTCTAAAAGTTTGTTTGTTTTTTTTTTATCCAAATCAATTTTTACCCGGATCCATATCCAAACCCGCCCTATATATAGAACCGGTTCCGATTCTGATTCCATCTTCTCATTAATAGATCTAGTTCTGGAACTCGAAAACTAAGTCTAATCCGATTCCATTTTCTTCTTAATGGTTCTGGATCCCAGTCCACCATGGACTCGAGCTGAAACCGACCTATTTACATCCCTAAACACGGTGTAGTCCACTCTGCTTCTACTTTACTTGACTCCCCAAACACGGTGAGGTGATTTCCATACGATGCCTATCATTTCCAGACTTCTCCTTCTTTACCACATGGGAAGTAAGAACACTTGACTTGACTTTATTAGTTAATTGCCAAACGGGCCCTAATGGACCATACAAAGAAAACTCCATATGATGAACCTACGTCCCATTGGACCTAACAAACTAAAAGAAAATAGATATGTAATAAGTGAAATAACAGATGACAAATCTCCCTGACAGTAATGGAGAAAGGGCTGTTCGTTTGGGATTTAGAAGGTGAGCCCCACTCATGGCTTGTAAGCCATGAACTGATTTACAGTGAAGAATACAACAATTAAGATCATGATTTATACATCATGATCAGGACAAAGAAGAGAACGTGTGAGTTAAAGCTAGGATTATCAGAAGTACGACCAACTTTGTCATCACACATTCATCAACCTGCGTTTATTACATGCCCTTGGTTTTGGGAATATCAATGAAATCCAAGAAAGATATGCAGTGTGGCCTATTTATTGAAAATGCATTTATGCCGTATAAGATCCTGGCAAATTTCACTTTAATAGGGGAATATTAATAACTTATAAAACATAAATTAAATAAAATATGAAACGTTGATTCTAATATAAGAAGAAATAACAGATTGTATCACTAAATAATAAAATTACATGGGGCTGAATTTTAAATCCAGAAAATGAAAAAGAACTTAGGAGGTACATTAAAAAAATATCTTTAGTAAGTGGACAATATCACTACACCAAAAATGAAAAATAGAGATGCTGGATTGAAACGAGCTGTAGCCATTTGTAATCTGAGGCGGCTTTAATCCGTTTTAAGAGCTAAAAACGTTTCAAATGATAAAAAGACCGGGCTCCGTGCAACTAAAACTATATCTAATTCATCTCTAAATGGTGTTTAATCATGTCGGACTGGATACATTTAGCTATTTATTTTGATTCTTTTTCCATTGGGTACCTTTCTTTATCGATTTGGTCATGGATTGATATCTGATTTCTGTGTACATAAAGGAGAGTAGATTATGAGAGGGGGAGAAGGGGAGGGTCATTGAGTTTTTTGGTTTTTTGTTATATTTTTATTTTATTTTTGTTGTTGATGACAGTAAAGAGATGAGGCTCCAAGGTGCTTCATGAAAGGGATGTTGTTTATATTGCATTGATCATGTGGTGCTTGATTTATACTTTTATCTTTTTGGATTTTGGGGTACCTATGTAAAGAGTTAGTATGGATTAGGTTGGTTCCTTTTTTGTTAAATGGGGATGGGATGAACAAGTTTGTGTCACTTTAATGGATTAGGTTGGTTGCTTTTTTGTTAAATGGGGATGGGATGAACAAGTTTGTGTCACTTTAATGTGTGTTGGGTGTTATTTGTTTCTCTTCTTCTTTTGATGTTTGTTCATCCTCATTAATTGTTGGCCATGAGTAAAAGAGGAAAAAAAAGATAGCTTTTGGGTATCTAAAAGAATTAATCTGGGCTGGTGTGGTGTGGTCATTGCCTTCTACTTTCTTTAAGATAGCATTGGTGGATAGGATTATTATATTAAAAGATGCTGTAACTCAACATTTGGGGTGGGCACTTTTGATGGACTTCAATGGATCAAAGGGGCATCATGTCCTTTGCCTTTTCCTCCCCAAATGGTTAATTGGTTAATTTACAGAGCTTATTATGGTATTGCAGAATAAAATATTCATGGGTTCGTACTACATTAATGTTGTGAGCCTCACAAATTTCTTTTTGAGTCCAACAGTCAGAGGATCTAGAGGAGCCCCATCATCTATAAACTGTTCCAAATTCCAACTGTGGTCAAATATAGACCTCAGTATGTGGAGGAACTTCAACAAACTCAATAGAAACATTGGTAAGAATTAAGAGTGGAAAATATCAATATTGCTGTGATGTTCTTTCAATATTCAAATGAGAATCTCTTAAAACCTCCATATTTTATGGAATTATGTTTTAGTACTCCTAACAAAATGTCAATCATCATTTGACCCGCTGTCTTGGTAGGCCCTAAATTGAGACTAAGCCTAGACTTGTTAAAACCTAGACATGGAGTTGATTCCTTCAATCCTTATCAGACCCGGAATTTAGACTGAGCCAGTTGAGGCCATATCCAGCCTGTTGATAGCCCTAACCCTACTATTTGTGTCTATAGGTGCAAACGTTTTGGCCTAAGAATCTGGAATTAAGCCCTATCATGTGGGCCTCCCAAAATCGAATCCATTTGGCCTGAGTCAGGCCTGTGATAACTTTAATGTGATGAATTCAGACAACTTAAAACAACATTTTTACTCTAATCGACTAATCCTTCTTCCAAGGCTCCACTTTGGCTACCTGCAGTACCAATAGTCGGTTGTTGGATGAACAGCGTTTTGTATAGGCTGTGAATTGCTAAAATATAAACTTTATGTGATGATTATAACCATCTAATGAGATAGATCTATGATGATGTATAAAGCAATGTATGTGCCCAAATTGAGCCCAAACATGTAATACTCGTATGGTACAGTTAATGTACTAAATATGCATTCTCTTAGTATATAATATATGGTCATGTAATAGTGCATTTGGGTCTTTGAGGATGAAACGTAAGGAATTGGCCAAATTTTGTTTTGATTACAATGGTCACAAGTCTAGACCCAAATTATCAACAGGTCTAATATTGAACTGCTGCATTATTATTATTTTCCTTTTGGGCCCTCCAAATTTGTGGAGACTTTATATTTTTCCTATTTCTGATTGCTAACTTGGGGTACAACCGAGTTAAGCTTGATGATGTTGGGAATTTTCCAAAACACCAAATTTTGAATTTTGGTTTCTTGAAAAACCCTTTTTCATAATCATGTATTTCCCATGTAAAAAAAAGGGTGTTGAAAATCTCATGGAAAGCATTGTCATTTTTCTGCTAGCTGGATTCAGGGTTAAGTTTTAAACTGATCGACAATCATGGTGCAATATCAGCTTTAATTAGACGCCATTGTATCTTGGAGACCGCTAGCCTGTAAACCCACTGCTGACCAAGTGGGTGGTGAAACACATGTTAAAGGAAAGCAATGTGAAAGTGTTGAAAGTATCCATTTGTTGATCCTATTCCACCATCACCAACAAAGTAGGCAAAAGTCAAGGTTCTTGCCAACTCCTAGAGCAACTGATCAACTTTTGGAGATAAATTTCTAATGACAAAAAGTTTTGGGAAAAAAAAGGTTTTGCAAATGTGCTTGTGGTTAGTAGGCACATGGGGAATCATTTGGGAAAATCTTATTAATTTGCTTATTTTTCTGCTTGAATGTAAACCAATTGCTAGTTTGGTGGTTGTGTTTTGTTTTTCCCCCAACTATAGTTTCATGGGATGTCTGAACTTTTCTTTTTTACTTAATTGTCATTGTTTTGATTGTATGCCTATCATGAAATGCTATTACTATAACTTTTTATTTATACTTTTTTGGTTTTTGGTTGATGTTAGTATTCTTTATGATTTATTTGAGTTTATTTTCTGTTTTTTTTTTATATACAATTGGACTGGGAATTTTATTGGGCTTTGCAATTTTCTTTTAAAATTCATTGGAAGAGCTCCGATTTTGGAATTAATTTTCTTATTAGGGCCCAAGCTTAGCACACGCCTGTTCGATCCGCTATCCAATAAGCTATCCAATAATCTTTAGGTTCGATAAAAACTAATCGAATAAGCTATCCAATAATCCAACATTTTCAATTTTTTTCATTCCAACATAGTTTGATATATCAAAGATGACCATTGTTAGAAAGAGCAATTAAGTTTAGTATAATTTACCAAAACATAATTAATTCTAGTATTGCTATAGTTCATGACCGAACGTAGACCACCCATGGGCATGGTTGCATCACTTGGCCAAGCTCAAGCTTCAGCTCTCGACCCTTGAACCTTCTTTGCCTAATTATTAAATCACCTGGGCTTGGACCTATATGTATTCTTAAAGGCCTCGCCCAAATCGACATATTAATTAACACAAAGGGTGTCTAAATCTTGTAAATGGAATGAGCTTGGGCCTGAATCTTATAGTTGTGGGTGGATCTAGGTCTAATTATTAGGCCTGGTAACCGAATGACAGTACTTGATGGTCAGGGTTTGACCCAGACTGATTTAGCCCAAGAACACCTCTAGTTGATGGATATCAACAATCAAAGTTTAAAATTCAGTTGGGCTTGACTCATATAAATTTATGTTAACATAACTGAATCAAGTTCCAGCTCAAGCTTGAGCCAAGCCTTTAATCGGTTTGAGCTAAAGTTCACTCAAGCTGTTTAGGTCACAGTTTGATCAGCTCAGCTCATAAGCTAACGAAGCTCGGCTTGAGCTAAACTCAAACCTGAGCTCAATTGAGCTGAGTTGAGTTGGGTCACAAGCTGGCTTGGCTTGTTAACCCTTGACTCCTATCACCATGCAAACACTGTGTTACAAACTCATCATGTGCAATAGTTCAACATTTAGGTCCTATGTATTTAGGGGGTCGTTTGCCTTTTACACATGTGATAGGAGTGTTGGAAGAATTACTTACGAAGAATGTGGGAAAAGCAAATAAATAATTAGTGAATAAATGTGGCCATGTGAGAAATTGAATAAGAAAGCAATAGAAAACGGGCATTTAGGGGTCGTTCGCCTTTTACACACGTGATAGGAATGTTGGAAAAATTACTTACGAAGAATGTTGGAAAAACAATTACAATAACTAATTAGTGAATAAAAGTGGATGTGAGGATTTGAATAAGAAAGCAATAGAAAATAGGAAAAGGCACACCAATTAAGATGCTTTCTTAAAGACAACAGTTTCCTACATGCATAGAGTTTGTGGTTTTGATGAAATTTTATTCTCAGAATACAATGCCCAACTCTGATTCGAAGTTTACACACTAAGATCAAAAATATGGAATTGCCCTTAAAATCAAAGTAAAATTAATCAAGAGAGAAAATGCTCTTTAGAAAATGTGCTTCTAGAAATGCTGCATTCTACTCATTTTGTAAACTTGAAAATCACCTTAATTTATAGAGTTGGAAGTAACTCTTGGAAATTGGTTCACATCCATTCATAAATGACCAAAAAACACATTTCATCCAAATGGCACAAGTGTTTTTGAAAAGGCATAAAATTTAAAATATTTAAAAAAAAAAAAACACATCCAAGTCTCAAGTGCCTCTTGAGATTTCTCTTTTGCTTTCTTATTCAATTTCTCACATTCGCAATCATTCACTAATTATTTATTCTAATTGTTTAGTTATTTTTTCGATTGCACATTCTTCATAAGTAATTTCCACAGTAGGGAAAATGAGATTTATATATATTTATGTTGTATACGCAGATGTTACACATAAAACACATTAACATGGTTGTCAAACCCACCATTTCCCCACTAGTAAATGAGTACATCCAATGGACTTAAATGTATTTGGATTTTTTTGACATTTGTCACAAGTTCCACAAAATTAATGAAGAATTGAGATATGAAACTAAGCATCATGATAATACCATTAATGTAAGAGTATTAACCGGTTCGGATCATGAATTGGGAGCCTACCAAAGTGCGGAAAATTAGATCCTAGGTTAAAACTCTTTTACAAATTACTCAAAATCTATGAAAACTTAAGATTATCAGCTTCTAGGTATTGAGGTATATTAGTTCAATAAACAATATGTATAGTTTGAATTATAAATATACGTCCCATCAGAATTAAAAAAAAATAAAGAGAGAGAAAGGTCATCGATGGGTCCCATAGAAGAAAAAATCACTATATCGTATGTTATACTAGCACCTTTTGCAAGAGAGATGTGTAATTGATTTTACCACCTTCACAAGTGAGTAAATCCTGATGTGTAAATGACTTTATTTACATATCATTTTTACACTTTATTTAGGGGCAAACGAATGTGCTCATGTGTAATCACTATACATAAAAATCATTTAAATATGTAGATGACTACCAACAAACAACTTATGATTTGATCCTTAATTAAAGTGGACCTCTAATCAACAACTCCATATATTCTGGTGGAATCCAATAATAAATTTATCAAGTGTCAAGATTTTTAAATTAGTTTCAAATATGCAGTGGGTTGGCCACTAGATGACTCAGAAGTCACGTGTTCCATAATAGGCTATTTTGTGGTGGAAAAGATCATTATTTTGAGCAGTTCCGATTTTCAATAGTTGCCCCTCACTATGGTATTATACTCCTTCAAGAGAGGATTTTTGTAGTCAGTCTTAGGGGATCATATGGACTCCCAAAACATGCACAAGGAGCCCATGTGAACTTGTGGAATAAAGTAGATTGGATCATATATGTCGGTATGTCTGAAAATTTGGATGTTTACACCACCCTAGTCCTTCGTTTTGGGCTAGCTAGCTGGTGGGTTTTGTTTTTGCTGCCTTTGTGAATCTTAGTTCCCATTCATAATAAGAAGAAGACATAGATGGGTACATGGGTCATAGTCCAACAATTAAAGCGATTCAGACATGAAAACTGAAAAGGCAGTACTTCCAGTGAAAAAGATTCAAAAAAAAAAAGTTACAGCGATTAGACTATGCTTACCATCTAGTCCTTCGATCTCAGCAAGTGCAAGTAAGAGGAATGAATCCTCTTAATCTCTTATAGCTCAAAATATTAGCTTTGGGCAAAATTCCAATCCTATCAAAATTGAATATGCTTTTCATGAGTGAGATGAATGAATCTCCGTGTAGATCTTTTAGTTTAATTATGATTGGAATTATTCAAAATGAATTTTATCCCCTCTATTATTGATATATTCTCAAATTTCACTTTAAAAGGATTAGGGCCCACTATAAGATTGTGCTCAACTTATGATGTGATTAATATAATTTTATGCATTAATCAAGTCATAAGTCATGTCCAAAATCTTAGGGCAGGACCAATTAAGCTTGAAAAAGAATTTAAGAACTTGTCAGTGGAGGGGGTTGACATTTATTCTAAATAAGTTCAGATGATCAATAAGTGGGCTCTATATGGAGATTCACATATCCCACTCACTAGAAGCATGTGGGAGAATCATTTGCCTTTTACGCATATGATAGGAAAGAAAAAGGCTTTACATATGTAAACGCTTTTTGTGTACATGTGAAACACATTACTATGTTTGTCAAATCACTATTTTTATATTAGTAAATGAATACATACAGCAGTTGTAGGTGTATTTAGATTTTCTGGATATTTTTTATAAATTTCTCAAAATCCATAAATACTTAAAATATGAAACTAAATTCTTAATATTTACCATTAACATAAAAATATTAAACAGTTTGGATTATGAGTGGAGGGGCTCAGAAAAGTTTTTAAAAAAATAGATTCTAAAAATTATGACTTTTTCACAAATAACTCAAAATCCATGAAGATAGAAGACCAAAACTTACATATTTTTGAGGATTATTAATTCAATAAACAACTTAAATGGTTTGAGTTATAAATATTAGATCAAAGAAATGAAAAAAAAAAAAAAAAACACAAAAGTGGTTGATAGGGCCATGGAATGCTATTACAGGGTGTAAGAAATGTACTTGATGCCTTTCGCCATAAACGTGTAAAAGTGATTTTCAATTTTTTTCATGGGATCCGAAGTCATATTTAAGGAAGCGGATCCCCTGTTTGCGAGGCCGACATGTGGATTCCCATGCCAACTCAGCTGATGGCTCATTTCCTACAATGAATTGAAAAAAAGCATAAGGGCTTTCTTACAAATTTATTAAAACTGTCAAAATGAGGAGCCCGCCTTTTTCTCAGCTCCTGCAACTCATTTGGGAAGAAATCCTACAACTCATTTGGCTAGAAATCCTGCTACTCATGCAACTCATTCGGGAAGAAATCCTGCAACTCATCTCTCAGCCTGGCTTCTTGGGTTTTATAGATTCCCCCCCCCCCCCCCCCCCCCTCTCTCTCTCTCTCGTTTTCTTTATTTGTAGGAAGAAATCCTACAACTCCTTTGAGCAGAAATCCTGCAATTCATCTCTCAGCCTGGCTTCCTGGGTTTTATAAATTCCCCCCTCTCTCTCTCTCTCATTTTCTTTTTGTGTAGGAAGAAATCCTGCATCTCATCTTTCAGCCTGGCTTCTTGGATTTTATAGATTCCCCTCTCTCTCTCGTTTTCTCGCTAGAAATCCTGCAACTCATTTGGGTAGAAAACTATCATCTTATTAATACAACTTCTTATGGTATTGGTGATCAAATTTATACTCTCTTACATTCTTATTGTCCGTTGATTTCATTATCTGTTTTCTAACATTGATCTCATATTCATTGCAAGTGGCGCACAAAATATCTCATATAGAAATGTGTGTTGATGTGAGAGAGTTCAAGAGATTCTGAAATAATGATGTAATATTTTGGGTTTTCAGAACTTCAGTCGTTCAACTCTTTTTTGTATCGAATACAAACTTGGCCCACTTGAGAATTTTGTACATCAACTAGCCACACTCTAGGCTCATTTGATATGGAGATATTGTGATTTTATTGAATTATATTCGTTGAATGTGATGGGAAACTTTGCGTCTTTCTGAGTGTCAAAATTAAATTCAAGAAGAAAAAGCGGATCTACTAATTGATAATGGATTTTGGTACTGGGTGTTGATTGATTATCACTGATTAATCGTTAATGTACGTATATTGATCAATTGATAATGGAAACATCAAGGCATTATCCCGGCTAACAAAACACTGAACCTCAGTATTTCATGTAGACAACCTTCTTAAATTGGGTTTCAACCTCAATATATAATGATTCAAACCATAGTATACTAACCTAAGCCAAATGAGTTGTAGGATTTCTTCCTACACATAAAGAAAATGAGAGAGAGAGAGAGAGAGAGAGAGAGAGAGAGAGAGAGGAGTCTATAAAACCAAGAAGCCAGGCTGAGAGATGAGTTGCAAGATTTCAACCCGAATGAGTTGTAGGATTTCTTCCTACACATAATGAAAACGAGAGAGAGAGAGAGAGAGAGAGAGAGAGAGAGAGAGAGGGGAATCTATAAAACCCAAGAAGCCAGGCTGAGAGATGAGTTGCAGCCTGGAGGATTTCTGCGCAAATGAGTTGCAGGATTTCTTCCTACACACAAAGAAAACAAGAGAGAAAGAGAGGGAAATTTATAAAACCCAAGAAGTCAGGCTGAGAGATGTTGCAGGATTTTTGCCCAAATGAGTTATAAGATCTTTTCATACACATAAAGAGAAGGAGAGGGGGGGGGATTTATAAAGGCAAAATTAGCGAAAGGTCCCTATAAGTCAATGTTTTCAGCCTCCAGTCTAAGGAAAAACTTTTTAAGGCCTACGGTCCAAGCAGCTAGACTTTTTCCAGCCTTAGGTCCCTGCATCCACATGATCTCATTTTTCAAGACTAAATTGCCCTTCCGACCATTTTAGGCATAAAATCTTAAATTTTTAAATTTTAAATTTTATATTATCCATCTTCTTCTGCAACGAGCCTAGGTTTGCTGGGTGGGTTTGGATTCTACAAAATGCCTATCTCCTCCACCCTCACTCAGCCATGGCTAGATCTCTCCTCCTCGTCCTCTCTGTCTCCGGCTACGGCGGCTCCAACGACGACGCCAGAGCAGAAGCTCCGTCCACGAAAGCTCCAGATCTAAGATCGAGATCGCACAGTAATCCGAGAACCCGGACTGACCACAGTCACCGTCCATCAAATCAAGGGCTGTGCACGGTGATCTGAATTTCTGCCATCGAATCAGATCTTGGAAGATTGGGAAGAGGATCCCTCACTACCGGTTTTCATTGTCGTCGCTGGGCCCGGAGCCGAAGAAGACGACTGTTACTTGCGCAGTCGAACCACCATCGTCATCTAGGTTCTGGGATTGATCTGCATCGCCCATCCCAGCCGCAGCCGCACCGGGATCGATCGCCGCAAGTCGGCGGAGACTACCATCATCGTCGCCGCCGTCGTCTTGCCAGTCAGGCCGCCCGCCATCATCATCGAAGAAAACCAACGCAATAAGGAGAGTGGGTTGGGTTCTCTGTTATGTATCAGAGAACAGAGACCGAAGAGGAAGAAGACCGTCTCAGGTCCCAGGTCTTGGGTCGGTTCCAGGTCAGGTCCGACCCGCCCGCTTCTGAAGCCCAATAACAGTTGAAGGGTCTCCCAGGTCACGGGTTGATTCCAGGTCCTGTCCGACCCGACCTGTTTTTCGTTCTGTTTTTGTCTTTTGTCAAATTCCGTGGAGGACTGACATCTCCTTAGTGATCGCTTTTGGCTCTGTTTGTCTCTTTTATCAAATTTATCTGAGTTTTTGTCAAATTTATATGAGTTTTGTTCAAATTTATCTGTTTTCTGTCATATTTATCTGAGTGTTGTTCACATTTATCTATTTTCTATCATATTTCTCTAAGTTTTTTTCACAATTTATTTGAGTTTTTTTTCATAATTTATCTGAGTTTTGTTCAAATTTAACTATTTTCTGTCATATTTATCTGAGTGTTGTTCAAATTTATTTATTTTCTGTCATATTTATTTCTATTTTTGGTAAATTTATTTGAGTTTTTTTCAAAATTTATCTGAGTTTTTTTAGTAAATTTATTTACGTTTATTGAAATCTATATGCGTTTTTAAATTTATTTACATATTTTGAAATTTATTTATCTCGATTCAAAATTTATTACATTTTTTTTTAAAATTATTGCATTTTTTAAAATTATTTTCATTATTTTAAATTTATTTGCATTTTTTGAAATTTTCTTTGGATCTTTTGAGATTTATTTGAGTCTTTTGAAATTTATTTATATTTTCTGAAATTTATTTGGATATTTTAAAATTTATTTGCATCTTTTTAAATTTATTTGCGTTATTTGATTATATATTGCTTTTTTTTAACTTATTGTATTTTTTGAAATTTTTTTATTTTTTAAAATTTATTTTCGTTATTTTGAAATTTATTTGTGTGTTTTTAGAATTTATTTGAAAATCTAGGGATTCCATTAATCATGGGCAATTAAATGTTAGTTGGCCGTTATTAATTGGATATCCCACCAATCATGAGTTATGATTTAAAGAAAGGGTAAACTAGACATTTCAGGTATGAGAAAGTGTGGAGGGACCTTTGGCTCTATGCTTTTTTTTTATCTAAGGCCATAAAGTAAAATATTCAGGACCGGTCGCCGAATGCCCCCATTTATAAAACCCAAGAAGCTAGGCTGAGAGATGAGTTGCAGGATTTCTGCCCCAATAAGTTGCATGAGTTGCAGGATTTCTTACCAAATGAATTGCAAGATTTCTTGTCAAATGAGTTGTAGAGACTTCTCAACAATGAGCTGAGAAAAAGGCGGGCTTTTGAGAAAAGGGCGGACTCCTCATTCCGACAGTTTTAATAAATTTGTAAGAAAGCTCTTATATTTTTCTTTGAGGAATTTACCCATAAAATCCCTCTAGGACCGCATACGTCCCAGCGGGACCCAAATTATTGTTGAATACGGGAGAGATCCTCGTATGGGCTTTTCTTCTTCTTCTTTTTCGTTTTGTAATGTGGTCGATATCGACTATAGTCGATATCGACCATTTTGCGGGAACCCAAAAAGAAAATGGGTTTTTCAGGAGGAAGAAGATGGGAGGGGAGGAGGAGGGAGAAAAGTGGTCGATATCGACCATAAAACTCTCCTCTTTAATTGTCGATATCGACAACATAACTGAAACACAAAAAATACAGTCATTGTCAGTATCGACCACTTTTATTGTCGATATTGACAACATAACTGAAACACAAAAAATACAGTCATTGTCAGTATCGACCACTTTTATTGTCGATATCGACCACTTTAAAACAAAAACGAACAAAAGGATGATGGCACAGATCAGTGCTCCGTTTGGAGATACAAAACCTGTAAATTACATAAGCAGACCATTACATAAACCTCCTTTCTTCATGCTTGGGACTGGTGAAGAGTGTCACATGACTGAAGTCAAATATTATACTACACTTTCTCATTAAACCAATTGACCGATGTTAAAATATAAATTATAAAATAGGAAACCAGCTCACAAGAAATTGAGCTCCTTGTTTTTATATAAAGTCAACTGCAAAATGATTAGAATTAAATGAAATGGTTAAGAGTATGTCTAATGTGAAGCCATTACACAATTTACAACAAGCAGTCCACTTTCATATTCAACTATAACTGGCATCATCCTTTCTCTTCTCATGTTGGCAAATCAACCCAATGCACCTCTCTCCATCCCCTCACTCTGCCCCAACTTGCAGAGCACTAACAACAGTAATCGAATTCGGGGCAATTCCCTTTTCAATCATCTCGCTAAAAAAATCAAGAGCTTCAACTGCATTTTCATTTTACAAATATCCAGCAATCAAAGAGCTCCAAGAAACCACATCTTTCTTCGACATTCTATCAAACCGATTCATCGCATTATCCATGTGACCCACTTTGGCATAAAAATTCAAGAGAGAATTAGCAAGAGACATGTCATGTTCAAATCATCTCCTAACCACAAACCCATGACAACACCTTCCAGACCCAAGATCCCCACATTGCGCGTTGGTCGAAACTGCACTAACAAACGTCCACAGAATAACATCCGGTTGAGGAAATTCATCAAACACTTTACGTGCATCACCCATTTCTCGCCAAATTCTTCCTTCTAAAATCAGAAGAGGCCACATGAGGATGAGACCGCCTAGGCGGAGAGAGGTCCGACGAGTCACCTCTCACTGAATTCTTCCTCTCCAAATCGAATTTCACCGTAGACAAACGGTTACGCCGAGGAGGAGAGAGGTCGGGCGAGAAAACTCTCTCTGAATTCTTCCTCTCCAAATCCAATGATCCCCTCAAAGGACGGTTACACCGAGGAGGAGAAAGGTCCGGCGACTTGGGTCTCCCCAAATTCCTCCGTTCATGATCCAACGTAGAAGTCGAGGAGGAGGATGAGAGAGGTCCGGCGAATCATGTCTTCCTGAATTCTTCATCTTCAAATCAAATGACTCCACCCCAGAATGCGACAGTCAGGGCGGCGACAAATCCCGATCTGGGGTGAGGGTGAGGGTATCTTCCGAATTAGGATTGGGTTTTGAAATTTTGCTGATCGAGGGCCTTGATTCAGCATGCTCAGGTGAAGGAGTATCAAACCGGGCTCTCCGTTTTCGTGAGGGAGACATGTTAGAAACTCCATTTTCAGAATCCAAAAGCTTGGGATTTTCAGAGATCGAAACCCAACCACTCCCATTGTCTGAAATTGTTAGGTAAGGCCGTCGAGATCGGATCTCCTCAAGCCTCTTCATCCTTTTAACCTCGACATCTTCGTCGATTTGGGGTTTATCCTCATCTTTAAAAAAAACAAATTTTACAAAATATGAGACTAGGGTTTTGAAATGGGGAACATTTAGATTTGGGGAAATTACAAAAGTTGTAGCACCTAACCTGAAGAATCGTGGACTTCATCTTCTTCTTCGAGATACTGGGGTTTCTGCTAGACACCTCCCATCTTCTCCATCCTGAAAAACCTAATTTTTATTTGGGTTCCCGCAGAATGGAAAGTGGTCGATATCGACCATTCGCTAAACGAAAAAAAAAAAAACCGCACATGTAGAGCCTTATTTGTGTCAATGGTAAATACGATACCTCCGAAATGGTATAGGATCCTATGAGGCCCTACCAGGTAAATTTCTCTTTTTCTTTTATTCATTTTAGGAAATGATCCATAAGCCATGTTGACATGGAAAACCATGTGTCGGCCTCGCATCCAAACAGGGGATCCGCTTCCATATTTAGTAGTTCAGAATTTACAAACAGGGAATCCGCTTCCCATATTTAGTAGTTCAGAATTTATAAGTGGGGGGCACTATGACTTTTAATGCAGCAGGCAACAGGATCCAAGAACACCTTGCACAGGGCCTGCCCTGTTTCCCTGCACCCTGGGGTCCGGACACAGAGGGTTGAATGACAAGAGACTATGACCACCGAACCACCTGTGACCTACAGGACTAACCAAAAAGTGTGATCATTGCTCAATCATTTTACAACCAAAAAACAATAATTGCTCATCATTTTAAAGAGTCCGAACCCGTGACTCTCTCCTCTACGATTCCCGTGAGTGGGATGGGGGTTTTTCAACCATGGCCCCCACCTATTGATACTCCGGGTCATTTAAATGAATGTGATTCTCTGCGATAAAATATTTTTAAATTTTATTTTAATAGGAGTTAGTCCCACTTTAAATTGAGTGTAAGATTGATAACATGATTTATAATGTATAAACTATGCTAATCATGTAATTAGCCGTGAAATCAACTCTTATTGAAAAAAGATCCAAAATGTATCATTGAAGTGGACGAAATTTGTTTTAATGATTCATATTATGAATAGGTGGCCCCATGGTAGAATTTTGCACTTACTAGGGAAAGTTTGTGGGAGACACTAGGACTCCATTTTAAAAGGCTCGGAACCAGTCCGGATCCTAATCCTATGAGATAATTAGTGAGACTATGAGGAATAGTCTATTAGATAGAGTATGTTGGGTAGAGGTGTGGCACAATTCCGCTCTATGCGACTGCTCTAAAAACATGATGTATAAAATATTGAGTTGTGCATCGTCCATTACTAATTGATTTTGAAAAGAATGGTAGCTTAGTGAGTACATAAGATCCTTGTATCCCGTGACATCGTGAGGGTGCCTCTTCCATCCTACTGAGTAAATACCTTTCTCTTGTATAATCATTTTTCACTCTTAAACTTGGTCACCTTAAGATTCATTTCATACATGATCAATCTTACAAATTTCATGTGAAATATATATAGTAATGCTTCTGTACAACCTTTTCTTACCGCCCTACTGGTTCATCTGAGCGGATTATCCGAACTCACCATCATATTTACATGGGTTCCACCGAACTTTGATAGATCTGAATGGAGTGGACCGTCGGATCGAGTGTCAGTTTTATTGTTTTATATAAAATCGTTAAACTTGTGGACTACATATGGATGAGTTAAAAAGTTTTAGATTGACTATAAATTTAATATCTACGTTGACCCCATATAGATCTTTCAAACACCTCCATGATCTGTGGGTTGCGTGTTTCTCGTGAATATAAGCTAGGAGATTTAAGGGCTGAGAGGAAGAAGACAAAGGGACATAAAAAGAAGAATAGAAGAAAGAAACAAAAAAAAAAAAAGGATGGTGGTCCCATTTCTAGTGCTTATTTAGCTTTGTCTATGTATGCATATGGCATAAACTGCGTGGTACATACCATGCCAACCCTCTCTCTCTAAGCTGCGTGGTACATACTATACCAAACCTCTCTCTCTCTCTCTGTGTGTGTGTTGTGTGGGTGGTGATGATGGAAGGCAACCACTACAAGAAGGGACTATGGACAGTTGAAGAAGACAAGATTCTGACTGACTATGTTGGTATTCATGGAGAAGGTCGGTGGAGTAGGATTGCTAAGACAACAAGTGGGTGAATAGATCTCTTATTTTACTAATGTGAGAAGAATGATTGCAGGATTTTGAGGTTTGGGTCTTGTAATTTAGCAGTTGATATGGGCTTTCTTTCTTCTTTTCTTCTTCTTTTTGAATTGTGGAAGTAGGTTTGAAGAGGAATGGGAAGAGCTGCAGATTGAGGTGGATGAATTACTTGAGCCCCAATGTCAAGAGAGAGAGCTTTACTGAGGAGGAAGAAGATCTCATAATACGACTTCATACTCTCCTTGGGAACAGGTCTTAATTAATCATCACTATCATCATCATTTTTTAGTCCAATTACAGTTTGGCTTCAATGTATCCGTTTGCTTTTTGACATCGTCATTATCATCTTCTTTATTTTGCATTGTTGTTGTAGTTACAAATGGTTGACATGCCACCTAAAGCATATGGTTATTTTGCCTTCGTTACCTTGCTGTATTTTCTCACATTTTTTACTTTTTCTTGTATGAGCTGGGCTGCACCTACCTAATTAACTGTTGAAATATTGGGAGGCTCCATTTTTTAAGGATTCTGTAGACTGATAGACTATTTAAGGTGCTTAAAATTAAGCAAAATGGTCATTTAATTAATATACTTCTAATGGCTTCTGATTATGGATAATATGCATACCTTCAGGAGAGGGACCTAGTCATGATTAGAACAAAAGGCAGATATATTTTTAGGACATCCTTGAAACTATTGTAAGATATCCAACTTATTACCTATATATGTCTTCATTTTCTTTCATAGATTTTCCTACAAAAATCTCAATGATAATTGTGACACTTCCATAACCATTCAAATGAAACTAAATACCATCAGAATTGAGGTGTGCATATCTTTACCTGGACAAAAATTCCACCAGTGCGTTTAACTTTTATATCCAAGCTCGTACTTATTTTTATCCCTATCGAATTTGTGCCATATTTTGCTAATTATATATTTATACTACACCCACTTAAAATTCTAAGTAAAATATTTAGTGCGGGTTTGTCTGCATGCATAGAAAACATAGGAATTGATTTCATAGGAAATCAAGGTCAAATGAGTTCAATGCAAGGATTATTAAGAGGTGTGGGGTGTAAGATATAAAGTACTGATGTAAATGCAACTCTCACACGTTCACTTTCCATTAGAGAGACAACTTTTTGGTCATTTTTGAAGATTCACGTTTGCTTCTTCAATTTTAACCATTTTTTGAAATAAAAGTCTTATGAATCCTGTATTAAATTACATGAAACAAACCCACCCTTATATATATAATACATATAATATAATTGCATGTGTAGTTTGGGTATTCTGGTGTGGTGACATGAACACCAAGGACCTATATCACAACCCCAAATATTATTCAATTTCGTGCCGTTGACCTGAATTGTGACACAAGTTCAAAATGGGTCTTAGCTCTTAAGTCCTACACCCATTACCCAAAATATTGCATTAATGGACCTGAACACCAAGGTTGATGTTGTTTGCTATGTTAATCATCAACAATATTAGGATGAAACCTTCTAAAAAAATAAAAAGAAATAAAATTTAACACTAGGATGAAACTAATTTTCATTGGAAATGACTTATTTTCTCTTGTTTGGTTGAAGGTGGTCTCTAATTGCAGGTCGAGTCCCTGGGCGAACTGACAACCAAGTGAAGAACCACTGGAACACACATCTAAAGAAGAAGCTTGGGATTGTAAAAGCCAAGAGCAATGAAAGTAATTCCTCATTAAAACACACCCATAAAGATGATGAAATAGGAGAAGATCCTACGCCTCTCAGGGATTTGCCCTCTAAACGGCCAAGATGCAGCAAGGACAGTGGGATTGTTGAAACTGATCAAGGGGAAGATGGTTCTTTTCAGGACACCAATACAATGGATTCTAACTCACAAGTGCATTTGATGAGTGAATACCTTTTCAGTCCTGTATGGGTTTCTAATGATGATCTATTCCCAAGTGCCCCTACCTTAATGGAGCTTATGGATGGGGATGGAAATCCACTTGATATGTTTTGGCACCAAGTCTAAGAGTCCTTCATATATGCACATGGACCGATTCTATGTATTTCCATTTTCTCTGCCTCATTGTTTTTAGCTTCACGGGTTAAATATTGCATAGTCTTCTATCATCAACCATCAATAGGTAACATGGTTTTAAAATTCAGCTAATGCTGTTTCTCATCACTCAACATGTGTAAATTAAAGGTTTTGGCCATGATCAATACTAATTTTTTTTATAGGTTTAGCATGAGAACTTCAATCTCACCACCTTTATATTCTATATTATAATTCATTATGCTTCTAAAACACTATAAAAGCATTTGAATTGAAGATCTTTTTTTTTCTTTTTTTTTTTTAAAAAAGGTCCAAAGAAAATTTAGATACCAAGTCGAATACCAATATATTGCTCAATAATAAAAGGTTTTGGCTTCCGCGGACACTGAATCTTAAAATGTGTTTCACAACCATGCAAGAATACAATTGTTATATCCTCATCCATCATATATACATGCATAAATTGAACAAGTAATGAGTCCTACACTAGCTCACTGCCTTACATGGATGTAGCTACCACTCTCACTCTTAACTCATAATTCACATTAAGAACCTTAAACTGCCCTACATGGATGTGGCTACCCTCTCACTCTTAACTCATAATTCACATGCATCAGGGCGGGCCTCACAGTCACACAGCCATCTTTAGTTGAATTTTCTTCTTGTGTCCTAGTACAGTAGTACTTCTCCAAGAATCAATACCTCTAATGTGAAGGACAACTTCAGACTTGACAGAAACATAAATATATATATATATATATATATACCCGTACGACATTTAAAATTAAGCACATTGTAGTACTGCTACTGTGTGGATGGAATGAGAAACCTCACAAAGAAGAGTTCAGAGAACTTGTACTGATAGAAACTGGTGCATCTTTGTCTCCAGGCTCTTGAATTATTGGCTCACCCGACAATAATTAAAAAAAAAAAAAGTTACTCTGATCTCCTTGTCTCAGAAAGCTCAGCTCACACAATCAGCATCTAAAGTTTAGAAAAGAGTGTTTGGACAGATGATGTATGATGAATCTGTGGGGCGCAACTGGGATGGTTTGGACGGGCATGGGTGGGAATCGGGATGTGCTAGAGATGTAATTAAGTAGGGCACCAATTGCTCTTTCATTTGATTTACTAGACCTCGAAATTCTGGATGTGGGCTCTTTTCTTTTTAGGCCAGATTGATAGAATGGGGTCCAAATTAAACTCTAGGTCTAAAGTATGGGCCTGGTCAATAGAAGGTTTGGTTTAGGCCCATGTATGGATCAATGTTGCAAATATAATCATTGAGATAATATTAGGGGGAAATAATGAAGGGATAGTTTTACATTTGTGGTTTTGGAATTACATTGGAAAAATATCACTGGAAGTTGAAATGATTTTTAACATTAGAAAACATATATAAGAATCTATATCAAGAAACCAGAAATCTAGGCTTTTATTTTAAACATATATATATATATATCATGTTGGGTTTTTATTGAATTTTCATCATGATAAACTTATAAGATTGAATTATCATGAGTGCCCCAACTTCAAACAAACTTGACCAATCTACAGACTTTGGATGATGAGATGCAGAGACTACACATTTCACCACCCATCAGCTGTGGGGTACTACTGGCAAATGGTCCCATACACTAAGATCAAATTAATTCAAACTTGTGTATTCCAATTACTTGATGGTATTGTGCTCGCGATGTTCCTAGAAATCTTTTACAATTCATATAATTATAAAGCTTATTTGATTTTTTTTTTCTCTTGTATCTCTCACACATTGTACCCAACTCCATAACCATTTTTTTTTCCAACTCCATAACCATTTTTTTTCTTTTTTTTATTTGCTAACGGAGGGTCCCCAACTCTTTGCGCTGGACTATTCCCTTCGGGCCCAAATAGAAGTCGGGTAAAACCCCATGTAGCCACTCCGAGTCTAGAGAGAAGCCGGATAAAACCCTTATGGCCCCTAGGTGGCAGCACAAATAGACTCAACATTCAGTTCCAGAAGAAGGGGGAACTAAGGGTTGATACCAAGACCTCTAGTTTTGAAAGAGTGAGGGACCATGAGGAACCATGGTCCTGACCACTCGGCCAATCCCTTGGGTTCAACTCCATAACCATCAAAGCTATATGATAGTTATTATTTGATTTGGTTTGAATTGATGGTTAGAAAATTTGGTTGACAAGGACAACAGCATGCAGTGTCATGAAATAGATGCTTCTGTCAGGAGGCAAAAATGAACAAAAAGTGCCCTCGTGAGATTCTTTGGTTATTTTGTCTTTAGGGCCTGTTTCTTTATCATAATTCTAAGAATTCATGTCTGGAGTAATTTTAAATTTTTCAAAAGTTGTTCCCTTGAAGTAGAAATCTAAATCCCTCGTCCTCATGAAACATTTGAAATTCCAATCAAATATATAAAAAAAATAAAATTTCACTAATTCCAAAAGTCCATTTGAAACTTTTCCGTTGCTGGAAGCAAAAAAAAAATAGCATTTGAAAGAATAAGATGTCATGTCATGTAAAAAAAAAAAAAAACCGTTCCGTAATAATTTTTGTCAGAAACCCCAGCATAGCTCACCTTGAGAGGATGAAACAAACCCTTCCTTGAACAATGCCTGCGTTGTTGAAAAGGTGAATGCATTTGTGTACGGTAAGGTGAAAAACTGAAATAAAGTGAATCGTGGAGACATTCCAAAAAAGTTGTCTTTCAAAAAAACGACAAACCCTTCTAAAAAGAAATCACCTAAAAAAATTGTGAATAGTGGAGAATCTCAAATGTATTCCCGCTTGGTTTGCTTGGAGGAATCTCCAAGGAGAATTTCCAATGGCACATCAATTCATATATAAGGAATCCCTGTTTGATAAGTAGATTTTCAGATTTTGAAATATTATTTTAAAATTTAAAAATTCTCCTAATTCATCATTTAGAATGTTAGATTGTACTTTTGCATTTGACAAAATTATTGTTGGAAAAACTATTTAAAAATTTTATATGTTGCCGAATAGAAATTCTTTGAATTCCAGCGGAGAAAAATTGCCTCTAAGATGAAATATCTCCAAGAAAATCATTTTCAAAGGACAAGTACCATGAAAGAAAAAGAAATATAATTTTCAACCAGGGAAAACCTTGTTGTCTTTTAGCTGCATAGGCGCCCCCGCCCCGCACCCCAAGATTTACATGATGCATGTGGGTTACAAGGTTGTGGTTTTATGGGTCAAATACCATGGGGATATCTTTGTCAGCAGTTGGTCTGTCAATTTAGCCCGTTGAAATGGGTGTTTCGGCCCGGCTCGGCCCGTCCTAAGCCCGAAAACATATGGCTTTAAAAAAAATTGAGCCCAACCCGGAAATTTTTTTTGAAAGCCCGGCCAAAATGGGACTGGGAATGGGTAGATTAGGCCCAGCCCGTCCAAGCCCGGCCCGGCCCGGCCCGGCTGCAAGATAATTTTATTAAGTTTTTTTTATATATATTTACCTCACGTTCCATGATGAAATATCTCGGCACTGTTGGGCGGCGCTGCTGGGCGGCCTACTATGCTAGTATGCATTCAGGCAAAATTTTCCCCTATGGGACATTCATATGTGGACATTTTGATCAAGACATGGAGCCCATAAATAACTTGAACCCACCTGAATTTAACAGCACTCACCTTGATGACGTGGAAATCTTCCCATCCATTTATATGGTCTAACCCAGTAGGAACATAAAAAAGCCCACTTTCGGTAGGTCCCACCTAATGTTTAGCTTATGTTCAAGATCGGGCTAAGCCCTGGCCGGGCCTTGTCCCAGTCTGAGCCCGCATGGGACAAGATTTGATGTGAGCCCATTCAATTTAGGGCCGGTATTAGACAACCCCCGGCAGGCTGTCTAAAATTCGGGATTGGACAACTCAAGCCCAGGCCCAGCCCAGCCCGTCCATTGACAGGCCTAACAGGGTAAAAATCACCTTGCTTTTTACGTTTGCTCCTTTTCTCCATATCCCAACTCTCCTCCTCCTCCTCCTCCTCCCTCTCCCTGGTTCCTTACTTCAGCCAAATATACAAGATTCATGTGACTACTCAAAACTCAAAAAGACAAAGTCCTCTTCCAGAGTCTTGATAAAAGAATTCCACTCATTATTTTGGACAGGTAGGAGCATACTGTAACTGAAGGTGCAGTCAAGACAAGTAAAACCACCTTTGAACACATTACATTGCATGGTTGGTAGAGTTCATCTTCCCCTTTTTTTTGAACTGGGTTTGAGTAATAGTCTGGCACTCTGGCAGTGGAAGAGTTCTCAACTATCTACCAAAAAATACCAAATCATTTAACCTGGTACAGATAGCAGTGGAACTGGGAACCATATAGGGTTAGTGTACTGCCAGTGTCTGTGTTTATTTTATTTAAAATTTCATCTTTAGATTAAACCTTTGCCCATTGGCAAATTCCCTCTGGTGCCCTGAGTTTGGGCAAAAGGGTATTCACAATTATTGTGGGAGTCCAGATCCTCTCAGTGTCTCACTCAAGCTTTCTGTTAGTTGGAGTGGAGCCCCATAATAGGGCCCACTACTGTAAATCCAAGCTTCTAATCATAAAATTGGGTTTAGTCATTGTTCAATCTTACAGTGAAATCAAATTCAATTGAAGTAAAATTTGGGAATATCATGCACGTGAGTAAAGCATTCATTTTGAACAGCTAAATTTTCAATACGCCCCACATTCCACTACTTGGGGTTAGGGAAAGCCTCGATGAGTCCGGAATTCCCATAGTTGGAATTGGAGACGTCCTATGATGAGGCCACCAAATTCATGAGTGGGGCTCCTTTTTGAATTTAGGGCTCTCAAATTTGATATCCATCTTGGTGAGTTATGATCTTAGGATAGACCTAACTTGTACTCTAGTTTTTTAGGAATTTACATGTTCTTTCCTTTTTTTACCTTTTTTAGGTCAGGCAGTTCATAACTGAATTTACATGTAATCTTTTCAGTGGCATCATCGATCAGAAAAGAGAATCTTAAGAAGGAAAACTACATCTGAGTCTAATGGGCTTGATCTGCCTTAGATTTTTTTTTTTTTTTGTCTATAAAACTTTTACTCAAATATTCCACCAAGTCACAGCCAAAAGAGGGAAAAAAAGGGCCCTGTCTGGAAGTTTATCCCTTGTTTTCACAATGCCTGTACACTATCTGGAATGGATATAGAACCTCTGTTTATTGGGCTTCACTAAAAAAATTAAAAAAAAATGTCAGGTTTTGGGTACCCACATGCTCCATAGCATCAACTATATATATCATGCCAAACCTCCTCTTTCCAAACGACTGAGCCCATGACTGGCTTCTCTATATCTAATCTCTATTTTTCTAATTGTCTAGAGCGGATAGAGGTTTGGAAATCAAAAGCGTTTGATACACAATTCTGCTCTATGCCTGCTTTAGAGAAGTGCAGGCAAATCTTCTTGAAACAAAAACCTCATTTATTGGCTTGTAAAAATACGATCTTTACCATATGATATTTTATCCTATTTGCCTTCAAAAGACATTTGGATTGGAGGTTATTTATACAAATTATTTTTTATTAGTTTTATCCACCACTCTTTTTCTTTTCTTTTTTCTTTTTGTGTGTGTGTGGGGTTAAAAGTGACTAATGATTATCTCGAGCGTAGCATAATGGACATGTGCCTCTTAGATATCTTGGTCTTCTTTTAATTTCAACCAAACATCAAATTGGCAGATTATTGGATCTAAATAAATTAATAAGAAAAATATATAATTACAATATTTTTAAGTTACGATATATTTTGATAATTAACTTCATCTTAATTTAAAATTCTAAAACAGTGTTTACCTATCAGAATTTGTAGCTTCACAAATTCAAAATTAAAAAGTAAAAATCAAAACGTATATGTTAAAATATGTGCAGGAAGATTTATCACAAGTCCATATCAGTGCAAATGAGAAAAAAAAAAAAAGCCTTAGATCTGAATTTCTCCTAAATCCATAAACAGGTTTTATACCTGCTTTATTCATAATTAAAGACTTTTGGATGTTCGGATATCTAATAACCATCTTGATGTACAAAATTTATACATTGGTACTTTTTTTTTTTTTTTCACTGAATGTTTACTCTTACTTCTCAATAATAAAATGTAAAAGCTGTAAATGGTTAGAAATGGAGGTCATTTACCAATATTTAGTGATGATATCACTTAACATAAATATACCAATAACATTGAAGTCTATTGCAGTGGTCACTGTTCTTCCTTATTGTTTAATAAAAAAAAAGGCATTAAAGAGGAAGATGAGTTATTCATGCTGAAGTCATCGCTGACTCAGCACTCGTACTGAAGGGTTGGGCGGTGGCGCTATATAGGATATGATTATATTTAGCATAGGATTGCTCATTTTATTAAGATTGGCTTTCCTATTGTGGGTAGTTTTTATGCACAACAGGTTAGATTAGGTTCTATTGTGGTGATTGAAGTCAAAGAACACAATAATACAAACTTGGTATTTTTCTGTTTGTGTTCATCTTTTCTCTCTTCCTTCTCTCTCAACAACTCACGTGACTAAAAGTGATGAAATTATGTCAAGATTTTAAATATTGAAAAATATATGCCAAGGTTTAAAAAAAAACAAAAAACAAAAAGCTCTAAGTATGATACATGATTTCAGGCTAGGAGTGATACTATCAACCTAAAGGCACATGGATCAATCCTTGGTCATGTGTGTGATCTTGAGGTGCCGACACCACTCTACTATGAGTGTGCTGTGGTAATTTTTTAAATTTTTGGCAAGAAAGAAAGAAATTTAGTGGCAATAACGAGCATTGTGTCACTTTTTCCACATACTTGGTTAGTTAATTTGATTTTTTATAGTATTTATTAATTACTATAAAAGATCAATTCTTAGAATATTTTAAAACTTAGAATATTAAGTTAGATCTTTGATAAAAGTAGAAAAAATAGAATTAACATATTTGAGAGCATTTGGGATAGCATTAATGGATGATAAATTAATAGGGGCTCATACCATGTGAGGAAAAACTTATCATTATTGGTTGCCCCTCGAGACAAGAAATAAACAAAAATAATTATAAATGAAAATAATAAAGATAGTTTTGAAGAAGTGAATTTATCCAAGAGTTTGGCCCGATAGAGCAAAATAGCAAGCCGGAATTTATGTAACTGAACAACATTATCATAAGAAGGATTTGACGATAATGATGAGATGGAGACAAACTTCAATTTTTCAAAACATTTTAAAAACAGGTTTAGATCATTGAGGCTTTTAGCTCGAGTAATTCTAAGCTATAGAGTTCTACTCCAAGGTGGGATCTACCTATTAAAAACTCCAAATAATTCAAAATAAACACCTTATAGGGACCTTAAAATTGATATCAATAAGAGTTTATCCCATCATTGATTAAAACGATCAATTCAATTATAAAATAATTCTAATTGATATAAAATTTAAAGATATTCTAAATACTCGTAAGGAGTTTACTTTGAGCCGTTGATATATTTTAATAGATGGGGTCATGATGTGTAGATAATTCAGCAAAAAATGCAGGGAGTAGTATTTAAAAAATAAAAAAAAATCATTTACTAGGATTTGGAAGAGAGAGAGAGGGAGAGATGAGATTGTTGTTTGGTTATTTTCTTCGTTTCTGGATGTGCAAAATCTTCTGACAAGTTTCTTCCATTTCCCACTTTTATCTTCTCATCTCCTTCTTTGTATTTGTAATTCCTTCTCTCTCTCTCTCTCTCTCTCTTTTCAATCTCCTTTTGTTCCTACTTTCTCCACACTTTGTTTTTCCCTGGTTTTTTCTTTTCAGTGGAAACTTCATCCAAGTAGAAACCTGATTTTCTTGGGTGGATTCTTCTCTTACTTTGTAGTTGAAAATCAAAGATCATGGGAACTGAATCAACGACCCCTCCTCCCGCCCCTGCTGATGATAAATCACAGAACCCAGGTGATATTTTCCTTTCCTTTGAATGATTTCTTCATGAATTGTGCTGCAGTTTCTAATTGGTTTCTTCTCATCTCTCTTGCCACCCATTGTTTCTTGCAGTTAAGTCCTTTTTCCCATTTTTTTAGTTGGGTCTTTCCGTTTGTTGGTGTTATATGATTAGGGGTCTTTTCGGATGTATCTCGAATTGCAATATGGGCGATTATGTGGTATATGCGGATGGTTATTCATTTTGCTGTAGTTTGAATCAGATTAGTTTGGGGTTTGTCACTTCTCTGCATTTAGAGTGGGTTTGAAGAATTTTAGCATAATGGATTGTTAGCAGTTTGTAATCAGAATTGATTTGGGTCAGGATAGTCAGAGAAGCAGTGGTCAGCACCCCACAACACAAAAAAGTTCCACCCACCTATAGACTCATGTGAGCTTTAACACTACACACCCCCAAATGCATAGAAGAATAGACAAAAATCGTTTCTTACAGTATAATTAAAACATTTGCAGATTTGAGTGAGTTTATATATATATATATATATATATATATCTTATCTTGAGTAAAACCATCCATTCAAGTTGAAACAGCCACCTGCCAGGCAACTGTATCGCTGACCTTTTCGAATTCAGGTGTGTTAGGAAAACCAACATGTGCATTACCCAGCACTGATTCTTTGATTTGATTTCCACCTCACACAAAAAAGTTGAGGTTGGTCAGCCAGTTCATAACTGAATGGGTCCAACGAACTTCAGTGTGGATGAGATAGATGCTGCCCAAACCTTCTACTGTGATGATGAAGATAACATATTTAAGAGATTTCTCTCATCAATACATTTGAACGATTTTTATGGCATGCTCAGGCTCTTCTTTATTATAGCATTCCCCACAAGGAAATTCTATCTCCACCAGTAGTACTGTTAATAGCTGCTTAATCATGCAGAAATGTCCTAATCCAATCATGCGGACTCCACTTTCAGTATTTCAATCTTGTTAGTTTAGGTGTATGGACTATGGACTATAATTAGACTAGCCTGCTTCTCTGGTAAAAAAAAAAGGCACTTGTGCAAAGACTCCATTTACATCCAAACATACCTGAAGTTATTTGTTTGATCTTTTAGTATAGTTGGATTGATTTTCAGGTTACAAGATTTTAGATGTGAGATAAGACATTCTGTTTGCTGTATTTGATACATGACACTATGTCAGTCAGTCACTGCCGTTGTTTCATTACAGTTGTGAAAGTTTAGGTTACGGAGCTTATAGGTGTGAGATTATAATTGTATGAAAAATATTTATACAATGATTTTCTTTTTGAATAATAATGATTTAAGATATTGTGATTGATAGCTTTAATAAAGTTGTCAACCCCCCAATTGTTAAGATCAGATGTGCTAATTATTTGCGAATGAGGCATATGGATTGGTTTTGTCACATTGTAGTTCTGAGTAGGTCTAGACTACATTCAATCTCCTTATATTCACTACTCAAGGTGACATGTTCTTCATAGGTTAAAAGATTATTGGATAGACGGATCTACCCCACCTATGATGTCTGATAGGGTGGTTGCTCTATCAATGTTAATCTTTGCTGCCTATGTGAAATCATCAAAATTTTTTTGAATCTCTTCTATGTGAAAAGTATCTATGATAGAAGATTATTTTCTTCAATCACACATCCATCCTTTTCTGGTGAAATATCAATTACTTATACAGGAATTGAGCCATCATGTTCCTTCCCTAGTCTCTAGGAATGGACTCAAGGCTTTATTAGATTCATAAACCATCATGTCCCATGACACCAAAATACTTTAAAATAGGCAATGTAGTGTGTCGTAGTGTATCCGATATCTCTCATTGATGCATTTGAACGATTATTTTTGGCATGCTTATGTTCTTTTTTATTATGGCATTCCCCACAAGGAAATTCTTTCTCCACCATTAGTTCTGTTAATAGCTGCTTAATCATGTAGAAATGTCTTGATCCAAGATGTGGACTCAACTTTCAGTATTACGATCTTGTTAGTTTAGGTGTATGGACCAACGATCAAAATAGTGGTTGTGGTGGGCATAGCGGCCAGTGGCCAAAATTCTACGTAGCGGGTGATCCGTATCGGTTGCGGCGATACTTAGCAGCGTAGCTATGTGAATTTCTTAAGTAGTAAAAAAATTTTTAAATCTTGTGTAGCAGCCAGCCGATCTTATGTGTATGTTTTTTTTTTTTTTTAATTGATTTGGAACCAAATATGCGGCGATACTTAGCTGCGTAGCTGTGTGAATTTTTTAAGTAGTAAAAAAAATTTAAATCTTGTGTAGCAGCCAGTCAATCTTGTGTGTGTGTGGTGTGTTTTTTATTTTTTTATTGATTTGGAACCAAATAAGGGTAGCGACAACTTTAGGAAAGGCTATTGAGGAGACAGGACAAAACAATGTTTTAAATTAAAATTGCTTGGTTCTCCTAGGTTTTAGATCATAGCGCCGCTATTTTCAAAATAGCGTAGCGGCCTCAACCGCTACGGCTGATAATGCGGCCGCTACTATTTTGAACCTTGGTATGGAAAAAAAGGGCACTTGTACAATGACTCCATTTACATCCGTACAAACTTGAAGTTATTTGGTTGATCTTAGTATAGTTGGATTGAGTTTTAGGTTACAAGATTATAGATGTGAGACAAGACATTGTGTTTGTTGTATTTGATAGATGTCACTATGTCAGTCATATAGTTTTTTCATTACTGTCATGGAAGTTTAAGCAACAGAGCTTAGAAGTGTGAGATAATGATTGTATGAAAACTATTCATATGATTTGATATATTTTTTAATAATAATGGTTTGAAAAATTGTGATTGATAATTTTAATAAAGTTGTCAAACATCAAATGTTCAGACGTGCTAATTATTTGAGAATGAGGCATATGCATCGGTCTTGTCACATAGCAGTTCTGACTGAGTCGGTCTAGGCTACATTTGGTTTCCTTTTATTCACTACTGAAGGTGACATGTTCTCCATATGGTTAAAAGATTCTTGGATAGACACATCTACCCTACCTATCATGTCTGATAGGGTGGTTGCTCTATTAACATTAATCTTTGTTGCCTACATGAAATCATCAAATTCTTATTGAGACTCTTATATGAGAAAAGAATCTATGATAGAAGATTATTTTCTTTGATTAGTCCTTTCAGGTGAAATACATTTATAGGAATTGAGCCATCACGTTCCTTCCCAATTCTCCATGAATGGGTTCAAGGCTTTATTGTATTATGTGATACTTTGCTTTTTTATGTCTAAATTCCATTTCGCTGCCAAATGGATGGCATGCCCCTGCCATATCCATCCAGGGTCATCAGTGGTTATGTCCTCTTTTCTAACTTTGTCATCTTCTCTTCATAGAAATACAACAGAGAATCCCTGGAGGCAAATGTGCCATCATGATGGTACACTTGTCCAGGCCATTCATCAGGCATGGTCCTCCATGAATATTCAACATTTGCAAGTTCCTACCTGATGAGTTTACAAGCCTGTCCTTGGGTCGGGGCATGCTCAGCCTGGCTCCCACCTGTCACCTAATTATCTCAAGGATTTGCACATGCTTTGTATAGGTCCTCTTACATGAAATTGTTTGCAGGGCTCTGAGATAGAATTCTATCTCTACGAGTTTCAGGGAGGTGATGGGTGCAATTCTCACATTTGCAGCTTCTTGGGCATCATTAACTCATAAGTCAGGAGTTTTGATGAACATTAGCATGTTCAATAATGGTTTTGACTTTTGATGACCTTTATGTACTTCTTAAACTTATTTTTGTAAGGCCTCCCTCCATATGTTAGAAAATGCTTGATTTCTTGGGCTGTGATTGTCTTTTAGCGATATTGGGAGGGCTAAAGAAGATTTTGTGATGATTTTGTTGGTTTCCTCTGCTGTTGAAAGTCCTGAAATTTGGAGAGATTTGTCATTGCTCTCAAAATGGCAAGGAGTCAACAGTCTTAGTTCTGTAACTAAGAACCAGGTGCCATGGTGTGCATGTGAATATTAGAGGTGGCAATGATGGCCAACGTACAAAATTGGCAGTCTGTTAAATTCTGTATTTGCCAAAAGATACAGTAATGTATTTGAAAGAGTCTTGTGTTAGGTTTAGCTGAGTTAATTCTGAAGTAATTCATGTCTGTACTTGAGCCTTGAGGCAGCCAGGCCACATCCCATGTGGCCTGTGTGATCTGATCAGGAACCTGCCTGTGCCCCTTATCTGCTCCTCTTGCTGCTGCATCTGAGCCAGACAGATCAACTGCCTTCTGACCTGTGGCCCGTGTGCTACTGCATCTCAGCCAACCAGGCCAACTGCCTGTTGGTCCTGCTGCATGCGGCAGTGCCTTCACGAGCCAACCATCCTTTCAGCTGGTCATGACCAGTTAGACCATCTGTCTTCCAGTCCTCAGTCTATTCGCTTATCCCAGCATTTTCCACTGCTCTACAAACACATGCTGATCGCACTGACTGTGTGCACATATGGTTAGGCCCTTTAGTACATGCCCGAAAGGCACTCCTCTTCACATCTCAGGTCCCGATCACTATGAACACTTTAGAGAGCCCTCTGCATCATTGCCTTTAGTGCAATCGATGCCCACTCCCATCTCCATCACTTGCACACTTGTTCGCCAACTGTGCATCACTGCCAAGCCTTGTGCACCGTATGCATGCCAATGACAAACAAGTCATCGCAAGTATTTCTAAGAATCTGTTGGCAACTTCCAGCTAAAAATACTCCAATCGGATGAGCTTAGCAGAGGGTTGGGGAACCTTTGATGCTTACACATGAGCTGTGAGAGTCAGAACAACAGTTTACTTTTACTTTATATAGAATGGGGAAGAGTCCTTCAATTGTTGGCTAGATCCATCTGAACAATGCGATTGCACACACTAGTTCACACTTCACATTCACAGATGATTGGAGCACATCTAACCCATTTGCCATTATGATGATAACCATTGGAGTCTTATTTCATTCTATTTCATCATCTGTGCCACATTTATTGATATAGGATGCTTCATAACTTTATACAAATGATGACACCTGTACTTTTCATTATTTATGTGTAATTGTTATTGAATTGATAAATTTTTCATCGTTTACTTTATTTAGTTTTCATTCTGTCTGTTAGGGTACCCACTCCATTAATTATTCTTGTACAGTACACAGCAACATTTTTAAGTAAAACTTTTATATCCTATGATTGGTATGGAAAGATTCTTTTTAGTTACAGGGATTTTTTTTAATCATTGGAAATTTTTTAACTTCAGTGTCCTCCGAGCTTGGAAAACCAATGGATAGAGAGGGACAAGATGAAAAGGGAGAGGGTACTAAAGAAACTTCTGAGAAATCAATATTCGTGAACTCTGAACCAATGAGGGAGGAGCAAGTACAAAATGCTGTTAAGTTCTTATCACATCCAAAAGTTAGAGGATCACCGGTAATCTACAGGCGTTCTTTTCTTGAAAAGAAAGGACTAACAAAGGAGGAGATAGATGAAGCCTTCCGTCGTGTACCTGTAAGAAAAGCTTTCTCTTTCTTATGCCAGCATTCTATGCATGGGCCCTAGCAGGTGTAGGACCAGCTGGTGTCCCTTCATGGATTTTCATATGGGATGCCAAAAATGTGCCGGATTGGAATAACCTAACCCTACATCAGGGGCTAACTTATGAACCTAGAGGAGATAAACTGATGGTCAAGAAAAAAAAATGCTGTGAATTTTTATTATTCTTGCTTTTAGTAAAATAATAGTGTTACCATTCAAAAAAAAAAAAAAAAACAAGAGGATAAAAAGATGCTCTTGCTGGGTTATAGTCTAATTTGAGAGATTTTGTGTCTTCCCATCCAGACAGAGGTCAATGGTTTGGATCAGCAAACCTATGAGATGCCAAAAACCTGGGACTGTGGAATATTATAGCCCTACAGTCAGCGCAAACTTGCAAACCTTAGAAGAGATAAAGCGATGGTCAAGAAAAAGACACTGGATTTTTAGATCAGGAAAAAAAGATAAAGTTTTCTCAAAAAAAAAAAGGAAGAAAGAAAGATAAAAAGATGCTCTTGCTGGGTTAGTCTAATTTGACCGATTTGTGTGTCTTTCTCATCCAGAGGGAGGTCAATTGTTTGGATCACTATTCACCAAACCATGATTCAAGTGTACAAAACTGGGTGCTTCAGCAAACTATACTCTTGCTGAGCCTGAAGAGTCTATAATTCTGTCTTTGCATTCCACATTCCAAGTTTCCTCATGTTTATTGCTATTTATTTCTTTTAGTGATTGCATTAATAATGCATATTGTCTTCTCTTATATCAGCTCATATGCATTTGTTTGATATTTTGCATAAATGACAGGATCCTCCTCCAAACATTACAGGTGCCCCAACAGCAAGCCCGAATTCAGGTAACAACCCTAGCCTATGGGAAGAGAACCCATTTTTGTATTGTTCAGTTTAGTTTTTGCTTCTTCTTGTTTTTGGTGGTATTCTCTTGTAACTTACCTTTCAAAAAAGAAAAAAGAAAAATCTTTGTAACTTGTGAAGAAGACACTTAGCAGATGTCCTAAAATTGGCATGTGGAAAGAGAACCCGTTTTGGTAAAATACCATCATTTTTTTTGTATATCCTCAAATTAATACATTCAATATTCTTTGATTTGTATATACTATGGTACCCATAATGTGTTTCCATTGTTCCACCCATCATTGTGTTTGTTCGATAATTTATTTATATATTTTCTTAAATGCAGCTTATTGACATGGAAAACATGTCCTTGTTTTGCTTGTAGATGGCCAGTTGAAATCACATACTAGCTCACAGCCCCAGGTTCCCCCTCAAGCTCCTCAGCCTGCAGCCATTCTCACCAGTACTGCTGCTACCTCAGGCCCAACCTTGCTGCAATCCAGATTTCACTGGTCACATATGTTACTTGCTGTAGGATTGCTTGCTGCATCAGGCGCTGGAACTGCTGTGCTATTTAAGGTATCAAGAGCAGTGTTCCCAAATCAGTTTTTGTATACATCATGTCCACTTCGTACTTCATATGATGTTGAAAAGTGTTTGGTTGCCGGTTGGACTCATATACTTTAAACTACGGTTGATTTTAATGTTTTTGTGTACTGGATAGTTATCTTTTCCATTGAGCTGGCAAAAAATGGAAATTATAGTAGGTGATCTCTAATAATTTTGAGGATAAAAACTGGAAATGACTTGGGGATGAAAAAGACAGAAAAAGGAGTATCATCATTGCCTGATGTTGTTTCTGATTTTTGTCCCTATGGCTAGTTTGGTATTTCTACTTGTAAAGTCAAGTAGAGTAATGTCAAAAAGTCACTTATATTTTATTCATACTCTTTCCAACGTTTCCAACAAAAATTCAAAAAGCAACAACAATTACTCACAGCCATGGACGGATGTTAGCCATGGACGGATGTTTCTAGGTCCCCAGAGCCCATTTTTCTTGATTTGGAAGATGGGAAACTTCTTGCAGTTTGTGATACATCCAATAGCACCCTTATCCCGTTTGCCGCTGAAAGTATTTTTAAAGTTTCTTGACTTGTTCCAGTTTCTTATTGATCAGTTGTTTAGGCATGGATGCCTGCCTATCTCTTATGTTCTACATATTCTTTTGTACAGAATGCAGTTGTCCCTAGGTTGAAATCTTGGATTCGAAAGGTTGTAACTGAGGAAGATGATTCTGAGATAAAAGAAAATTCAAAACCAACTTTGGCTGAAGAGGCTGCAGCGGCAGCTAAGGCAGCTGCTGTAGCTGCTGCTGATGTGGCTAGAACAAGTCAAGAACTGTTAAATTCAAAAAATGAAGGTTGGTATGTTGAATGAATGAGCTTTTAATTTTGTTTGCTGCTATGAAGTTCCATTAAATTAATAAAGTTTTCTTAAGAGTGTGTTTTGAATTTTGATATACCCTAAACCAAATAGGGTTTGAATATTTTGGCAGAACTGATGATGTAGAAAACATTGACCATACTGGGTCAGATACAGTTGTTCTGCCTTTATTGCCTCCCTACAAAACTATGTGGGACAGTTGTTTATATTGATTTGCTGTAGAAAACTTGGAGAAAGAATGTCTGACTGACCTAATATAATTTCTATTTCTGTCATTCTGGTCCAAACACAGTGCAATGGACATGCATCCAGCCTTCCAAATTTTCACCACATTTTCAAATTACCGTACATCTTAATTCTTAACACAGTTATTATTTGCTTTTGTGTTTTTGAGAATGTTTTCAATGAGCAATTTAACTGCTGCATCTAAAAATATTGCTTCCCTATTCTTGTCAGAGAGGAAGTACTTCGACGCCCTTAAGAGTTTGTTAGATGTCCAAGTGGCTGAAATGAAATCCATGGGCAATGCTCTCCATAAACTGGAAACTGCAAGAGAGGTTACTCGCTCTTCAAACAAGCATACAGAGGACTATGTTCAATTTCCATCGGGGAATGGTAAGTTTATTCATAAAATGTTCATATAATGGTTTCTTACAGGAGGATTCATTTTATTCTTAACCAGAGGATAAACATAGTATCCATTGCCTTGAGTTGTTACATGTGGATCTCATTATTTGGTGAGTTAGACCATTGGTCCCTAACGGCTTATTCATTAGCCTATTTGGTAAGAAATCCATTTAATGTACTTCCCACATTCTCATTTCTCATTGAAAATCTGAAGGGATGCATTGATTTGATTGATTGTCTGTGTGTGTTTTTTGGGGGGTAACTGAGTTTCAGTTAATCTAACCTAGTGGGAAGAAACAAAGGTGCAAAAGTCTTATACCAACAAGGAAAACACAAAAGAAAACCACAACTAAGAAACAAGTTACATAGTAAAAGCAACAAAAGTATCCACCCTTGCTTGGCCAAAGAGTCCGTCAGGCCATTTACTGTCCTTAGAATGTGCTTGAGTTCCAAGAAAATTGAAGATGACAAAAACTTGATCTCATTGAAAAGAAACTAAAACCTCCAAGGTGGCAAAGTTGAGAACTGTCACTAACATTCTGATATGAGGAGCTTCTGATTAAAAATATCAAAAACGTCATGTTATCAAATTGTTCATGACATTTGGATCTATCAATTAATGCCTTGGAACAAACACATGATCAAAACCAAGGATCAAAATAGCGGTTACGGCAGGCGTAGCGGTCAATGGCCAAAACGCTACATAGCGGTGTGAATTTTTTAAATGGTCAATTTTTTTTTAATCTTGTATGGTAACTAATATTGTGTTTTTTTTTTTTAGTGATTTGAAACCATATAAGGGTAGAGACAACTTTAGGAAAGGCTATTAAGGAGAAGAGATAAGGAAAACAGTGTTTAAAACTAAAATTGCTTGGCCCTACTAGGTTTTAGACCATAGCTTCTCTATTTTCAAAATAGTGTAGCAGCCTCAACCGCTACTGCCAATAATAAGGCTGCCACGCTACGTAATGGCCTCTATTTTGAACCATGATCAAAACCAACCTTTTCGCCCTTAGAAAGCAAAGAATATAGCTATTGATGAGATATGAGAGGAATTATAGGACCGTGCCTACATCAATTGTATTACACCTCTCCAATCTGCACATGCGGGCTGTGTGTTTTAATGATTTAGTCTTTATTATAATGGCCCACTTCCAATGGAGGATGCCCCAAAATATCTTGAATTGGATAGTCCTAAGTCTCAAATCATCGACTCACAAATTGACATAAGAATAGAATGCAGCGACTCTCTAGAAAATGAAAAACCGAAGGATGTTATGATCTTTCCAGATGGGTGTCTTTGAACATCCAGATGGGTGTCTTTGAACATCTTCCATCCATGGTGGATGCACTAAATTAATGGTTTGGTTCATTGAACCGCTAGATCTGCTTGCATGGATACACAGTGTAAAAAATCAGGGGATGGACTATAGTTGAGTATCTCGTTTTGGACCCCATTTCGCTAGCCATCAAATTGAAATAATTTCGGACAATTCCGAATTTTGGCGAATTTTTTTTTGAGTTATGTTTCTGAAAAAAAAAAATATATATATATATATATAGGGAGATGCTCATATGAGAGCATCTCTCACCTTACTACGAGAGATAAAGGTGGGGGCCCTCACATTTAAGTTGTTGGATATGGATGTGAGGACCCCCACGTTCTCTCTCATAGTAAGGTGAGAGATGCTCTCATAGGAGCATCTCCCATATATATGTAAAAAATATAAAATAAATATTAAAATTCTAAATATATATTATTTTATTTCAGTTTAGGACTGAAATTGACCAAAATGGATGAAATTTTTTAGGGGTGTTTTCATTTCGGTTTTATGGCCGAAACAAAAAATCTTGGGAATTTAATCATATATGTATCTATGTTATTACCCCTTCCAGCATAGATGTTTGCTTTTATAAAGACAAAGTTGACAATTTACTAGGAAAGGCACATCGAAAATATTTTTTCCATCTTGGCAAAAGCCCAATTGATAATGTGGCGAAATTGGTATTTTCACTCCAGTCCTTGCATCAAATCAAGAAGGCTTGACTTCTGTTTTTGTTGTGAAACAAGCCATTTTAAAGTGCTCTTTTCTATTGTAAACTTGCAAAAGTAGCAATAAATGTAACCCAGCCATATCTAACATTTGCAATTTTTTAAGCATTGCCACTGAATGATGATGCGGAAGGAAACACATTATGTTTCTTTTTTCTTTTTCTTTTTTTTAATGGTTCTCGGACTAGGGTCTGACCAGGTAAATTATTTTGTCATTATTCCATAAATTCAATGATTGTCCATGTGACTATGCATTCTTCTTTATTGTAAAAATGAAAAAAAGACTGCACATTTTGAGGTAGAGGCGACATGCTTTATTGCCTTTTCTCATCTATGGTGATTTTTGAATGATGGAATTTGTATGTTATTTCTGTAGACGAACCCAATTTAGAAGACATCACAAGTGGGTTGGTAATGAGGCGGCAAGTGGGCATAGAACAATGCCAATCATAGTTGTAAATCCTGTTTGGTTCCGGCTGAAATTGAAAGGAACTTTCCATAATTGAACTGCCCCCCAAAAGATTCCGGGCGCACTTCTGATCCATTTCGGTTGTTCTATGCCCAATATTGGCCCCAGTCTGGCCTAACTTTGGCCCATTCCGGACAGAGTAGAAAGCTACTAGAACGTTTCATTTTGTTGTGTTTATTAAGTAGTTTTTCTTTGAAGTACACATGTTTCATACTTTCTTCATGATATTGGGTTCTATTTGGATCATGCTCCCACACACTTTTGTGACAATGTCTTCGTCCTTTATCTTACCATCAATCCTATGTTTCATGCTCACATAAAACACATTGAAACCTATTACATTTCGTTTGCAAAAGATAGCCCTGGTTTCACCTGTCACATGTTTCATCTCGTTTAAAAACCAAGCTGCAGACATGTTTACAAAGGTGCTTCCAAGGCAATGGTTTCTCACACTACGACCCAAATTGGGTCTTTGTCCTCCTCCTTGCTCAGTTTTTGGGGGCGGGGGCGGGGGTGGGGGCAGGATAGATGAACCCAATTCAAACTTCAGGACATTACAAGTGGGTCACATGATAATAAGGTGACAAGTGGGCATACAACAATGCAAATACCAAGTGGGTTAAAACAGAAAATCTATGCAAATATCAAGAGGGTCATGTAACTCCCTACATGCTAATCTCTCCACCCATGCAAATAGCTCTCTCACACAAGCCACATGACTCATGAGTGTAATGCTTTCCCACATTTCTCTCTAGCAAATGTAATTCATGCCATTCTCTTGGGAAACCTCATCGCATTCCATACGACTGTAACCTCTCTATCCATTGCAGCCTTTTCAATATTAAATATTAAATAGAAGATAACATCAGATCTCCATCAAAGTGGGTTAGACCCTATCATTTTTCTGTGTTGCAAAACTCCAAAATTCCGCTTATACTTAAGTCTCCAAATGGGAATTTTCATTAGGGGTTGTGCCTTTGCAGTCATCTACCTATGTAAATGATTCCCATGCATAATGGTTACGCATCATTATGATTGTTTGCGCACATTTATGCATGCGGTGTGTAAATGACATTTGAAGATTTTGGTGTAAATACACGTGTGAGTGATTCACACCCCTCTTGCAAAAAGGCACTAATATAGTCTCTTGCACGGTGATTTCATTCTTGTGGGCCCCATCAACCACCTTTATTTTTTTTCATTCCTGTGGGCCCCATATTTGAAATTCAAACCATTCATTTTGTTTATTGAACTTCTAAACCTGAAGACTTGAAGCTGATTATTCATTATCTTAAATCTTCATAGATTTCGAGTAATTTGTGAAAAAGTCCCAACCTATAAATGTAATTTTCTACATTTCTGTGATTTCCCAATTCATGATCCCTGAATGTTCAGCGTTCTTATATTAATGGTATGTTATCAGGACATTTAGTTTTGTATCTTAATTCTTCATGGATTTTGAGAAATTTGTGAAAAAACGTCAAAACAAAAATCCAAATATATCTAAAACTGCTGGATGTACTCATGTGAAAATCGTGATTTTAACCAACAAGGTAATGTGTTTCACATGTGTAACACTTGCATTTGCAACATTTGCATAGGCAAATCTCATTTTCCTATCACGTGTAAAAGGGAAACCAACCCTTAGGGAATACCTGTATGATTGTATCTTCTTTTTATTCAACTTTATCTCTATAATGGAGCCAGATCAGCTCAGTTTTTTTTTTCAAACTAGCGTTCTCATGAAAATGGGCACTTGAGAACATGTTAATAGCTGCATGAAAATATGTTTTTGATCAGTAAGAGCTAAATGACAAGTTTCCATGATCTTCAGGGACAAGTAACGATACATCATGGAAAACCCCTCTTACTCGCCAAGCTGGTCCTAAGCCTTCTATGGTTACAAAGGTAATGTAGAACTTATTCGTCTGGAAGAGCTATATGATCCTTGACAGTTCACATAATAATGTCTGTAAGTATCCTTGGGCCTTGAATGTGTACAAGTAGTGCAAGGTTTAGTGATCCAGACATTCTTTCTGATGGGCACCAATGATGATAGACCATGTCCCAGAAATCACCCCAATGCAACTACGAACCATCTACAAATACATTGTTAACAAAAATATAGTAACGATCCAGATTTGACATAAATGACACCAAATATTGGATTGCTATCATCTTCCAGTTATGTGCTGTCGATCAGATCTGTAGTTCCATTCTGGATCTCCATAGAACCATTTAGTTGTTGCATCTAATTTAAGTTTCAAAAACTCCAAAATGGCTTTGGCGTCTGTAATCTCCCTGTTCTAATGTTTGGTTTGCTGTCAGTTGACCAGTTCAGTTTTTTAGTAGTTTTACATTTGTTTTTTTCTCAGCAAGCAAAAGTAAATGGTGCAATGGACAATGAGATGGACTCAGGTATTCAGTGCTGGAGTTTATTTATCTTGTTTAAAGAGGGAGATTTTGTGGGTCATGTGCCTCAACAAATGTATTGTTTGTGGAGAAACTGATTCCATATATGTGAGCAACACATTTCTGCAATCCAGACTATTGATCAGAGAGACAGCATTGCAGACATGAGATGCCTCAGAATCTACTGGAAGAGATGAGCACTTAATTTGTGAGTGGAAAATATGGATAACTAAAGTGCTTCAACGGCCCAAAAGAAGGCCTAAGGACATATGCTTTGTTCTTCTGTTCTTGGAAATTTTTGGATTGTAATTCATCTATGGACTATGGTCAGCCAATTAGATTAATTTGGATCACAGAACCATGGATTCCATATTTTTGGAATTGGGTACCTCATTGAACTATAGATTTACTGAGTCACAAGATCCAATGATTCTTATTTCTTTAGCATGATGATACTGTGTTACTTGGCAGTGAGGCCCTCATCAGCGCCTGCTTCTATGGAGCCTTCAGTTGCATCTCAGCCAAAATCATATATGGAGGTACATAATTTGCTTGACCTTTATCATTTACCTCATAACATTTTCTTTCTTTTCTTTTTTTCCTCCTTCACATTGACCTTCATTCACAAATTATATGACCTAAAGTCCCCAATCAAAAAGGGGAAAAAAGACTCGAAGTCCACATGTGTAGGGCCCAAGATAGTTTAGGGATTTTCCTATTTTATCTGATTAATTGTTATTAGTGTTTGATTTTATTTTAATGAGTTGTAAAACTTGTAATTAGGATAGGATTCTAGTTTTCTTAGTTTCCTAGTTTGTTTAGGTTTCTTAGCCCCTAAGATTTGTTTTCTTATTTATATGGCATTGTAGACATGGAATGTTCATAGAGTTGATTAATGTAATTGGGTTTTCCCTTCGAGGTGTGTCCTAATTTATGGTCTTTGCGGAGAGGTAGTGTCTGCGAACATGTGCTTTGTCACGCCCCCGGCCCAAAATCTACCAAAATCACACCCAGGTACCAAGGCGCGGCATATTCGCATGGGAATTCGAGTCAACCGACTCACTGTATATTTATTCCCCAAGCGAGAGTTGCTACAGGATTCGCGTGTGAGGCATCATATCCAACCATCACAACTATGACATATTTCATTGCGAAAGCCTGTGTAATTCATTACACCTGAACATCATTCAACAATCCATGATAAGCATTAAGCACTCAACATCCATAGCATGGTAAACGCGGAATCATATCATAAACATGTCCATAGTGCATAGTTAAGTTTAAGGATAGTAAAGAAGCAGTGGAAGCAAGTAAGATCCGTAAGTCCAATTAAAGTTTTAATCATCTCGAATGCTAGCGTGGCCAATCACTGGGTCAACGTGACGAACTCCCACGACACGAACGTCTAAAAGATGTCATATGGGGCCCACTCAACTACCCCTTGAGGAGTCTCTTGGACCTCCTCAGTATCCTCAGCAATGGCAATGGCGTCGTCACCTGTGACGCCAAGTGTAGCACCATTAGATACGACGATCTAGCAAGGTGAACAATTATAATTGACAAAGCATGTACCATCAACTGAGAATAAAAAGACAGATAATCATATGAGGTCAACAAACTATATACTAGGCATAATAGTGCATGGATAAAAATGCGACATGATGAATCATACATAACAATCTCTAACAATATATCCTAACGAGTTGGCAAAATCACATTGGCTATATTCTCCCAAATTGGTTGCAACACATGGCGTAGATGAGATCATGAAACCTAACAAGAAATGACATGATGGTGCAACTAGGAGACAGCGGGCCTACAAAACTCCATCGTAGACCTGGAGCACTGGTAAGCTCCCAAAACATAATCTAGATTGTAGCTAGTCCATAAACATGATACTAAACTCACCCTCAGCCATGCCCGACCAGGGTAAGGTCAAAGCTAAGTAGTGTCGACACCGAGAGATGTGTACAAGTTATAAATCGTGAACTTAACGTAACCCAAGAACATACACTAGCAAGCGTAACGTATCATGGACATGAGTATAAATGTAAATGTAAAAGTGTCTCGCATAACATACATAGATATGGTGAACATAAATAAAACATGAGAGCATAATGCATATCAAGGCATAACATAGGATAATGAGGCAAATATAGAGGCATAAGACAAATCATGTGAATATATGGAAAACGTAAGACAAGATGCATGCACATAGGTTAATCATGTATCAAGGAATAAACCACAATCCATCCTAAGGTCCGGAATACCCATTGGCATCACTATCCAACTATGTGTAGTACTAAGGTCTCCGATGTCTTCGGGCTACCTTAACCTTGGCGTTACTTGAGATTATGGACACCGAATACCTTAGGCCAACACCTTTGGCTTAGTACGATTGATTACCAAGCTTCTGGCATCCATGTAGGTGTATGACGGCTCAGCCATCACATACATAGCTCAAAAGCTCCATTGGGCCTTGCTTGAGGTCAGGGTGTTCCAATGTTAAGGTCCAAGACTAGGTCTGAAAAGCTCCTAAAATCCTGGATTTCCACAGTTACCTAGAGGTTACTTGGCGGTTAGCCTACAGGGGGTTAGCGGTTAACAGCGGGCTGACCGCTAGTTTTGCAAGGTTTTGGAACTGTAACCGCGGGGGGTCTCGCGGTTAGCCGCGGGCTTTCAAAAACCTGTAACTCGAACCTGAAATAGTGTATTTCAGGTGGGGATTGTTTCCCCATTTCATTATAAGCATCAAAGCTTGTTTCTTGGGTACAATTGGAGCCTCCAAAGGTCATTTAACTACCAATTACACTGGCATTTAAGGTTTGACATTCCCATTCCATAAAATCAACTAACATGCATTGAGCTTAATATGGGTATTGGGTAATCTAGCATGGGATAGCATGAAGAATCAAATTCCTAGGCTTGCATGCCAGATACTATAAGTGTTCACTTGCCTTTTTCCTTGTGCTAAGCTCAATCCCACCAATCCAAGCCTTTTCCCCCTCACTACCAAGCCTCACAAGCCAAAACCCTGAAATCTATAGCTCAAAACCAAAACCCTACACAACAAGAGATGAAATAGAAGTTGAAAGGGCTAGCATTAGATCTAGGCTACTAGGAATTGATTTCAAGTAAAAGAAAAGAGTTAGGGAGTGAGTTCTTACCAAATGGAACATGTAGAAGCAAGTGGGTGTTGTTGGTAGCTTAGAGAAGATGAGCTTGGGGAAGGAGAGAGTCTTGAGTCTAGGAATCCTTCTTTCAAGCCCTCATTTGGTCTTTGGAAGCAAGGAAATGGTTAGGGAAACGAAGAGGAGATGAGCTCTAGCTAGGTTCTTGCAATGGAGGTAAGGAAAAATGAGAAGAGATGGTGTTTAGGGTTTAAGGATAGGGTTTTCAATATGAATTTTTATTAATTGCAGGAAAGTCCAGTTTCTTAAATGAATTGACAGTTTGGGACTTTTAGGGTTGGAAATGGGTCAAGAAGGGGTCAAATGAGTTTGGGTCAAAACACGGAAGTTAATCGGGGCTGAAAACTCTACCCAACAAGCCCGATCTCACACTAAACCCAAAACAACACGATGCTACCCATAATCCCAAAATCACGAAAAGGTCCTCAAACTACCTAGTTTGGTTCAAAACCCATCTAATCTACCTAATTACCATCACTAATAAACAAATCAACACATTAGGCACCCTAATCATCATTAATTAGGTGTTAATCAAGATTAAAAAGAGTCGGGGTCTTACATGCTTCAGCACCGGTATTGTGCTTTGGCACTTCCATGCAAGCCCTAAGCCTAAGGCCTGCATCACGTTGCCAATCTACATGTAGCCCAAGTGGTGAGGCATCTCTCTATCTACAAATACAACCATGCTACGATCTTTGGGTCTGTTGGATAGGGACTAGGGTAGCATGAGTTTGTGGGTGTGTATTACCAGAGCATATGATGATGGTGACTTTTTTTATTTGTTAGCTAGGAGTTATTATATTTTGGTCCTAGTTTTTTTCTCCCTGAAAGAGCCTCCCTTACCTTTCTTTCTGCCTTCTTTTTCTCTCTTTTACCAACTGCCCTCTCTTCCTCCCTCGGTCTGGGGATGAAAGAACCTTATTCCACCACTTAATCTCCAAGTTGATTGTAGAAAATGGTGTTGGGGCACCACCAAGAAGAAAAGGTGATTGCCTCTATCAACTGGCAGAACACATCCACACTCACCCCTTCCCCTTCCTTCCTCGGCCTCCAACAACTCTGGCATCTACGACATCGGCATCTAGCCAGAATTGAAGCCGAATCCGGAACTTTGGAGTTACGGGTGAAGTTGGATCTGGTTCCAAGTCCTCATTGTTTTGTGCCAGAACTGGATCTAGATCCGGAATCATCCTTTGGAACGGGAATCCGGATCTAGTTACAATGTGGTTCCGCCTGCACCTGACCCATTTGAAACCCTAGTTTCTCACCTAGAGAGGTGTGAAAATTCTAATGTGAAAATGACCTCATTTACACACTATTTTCACACCAGAATTTATGCATGCGATGCATAATGAGTGCGAATGTGTTCTTGATAAACGTTACACATGTAACATTTATAGATGTAAATGAGTGCAAATGAAAGACCCCTTATGGCCTGTCATATTATTCCCACACACCCCTACATCACTTCCACATATATATATATGGGAACCGGTCCTATAAGGACGGTCCTTACAGTCCGCAGAGTTCGGAACACCCACTAGGGCCCACCTTATGACCCATCCAAATTGATCGAACATTCACAACCCCCTTATAGGCACCGAATCCCATGAATTTGGATGGATTCGGATGAACTAGACCATTGGATTGAAGTGATCATGTGAGGACGGTCCTCACGGTCTTAAAGTGAGGACCACCTAGTGGGGCCCATCTTGGGACCCCACTGAATATGGGATAAAGGGGGATTGAAAGATCCAAGTGGGGCCAACCTAGTTACTAAATTTGAAGTCAATCTAATACCTCTAACCCCGTCATCCGTGGTCTACAAGTTTAACATCTTTATATCAAATAACAAAAATTGACCCTCAACCTATGATGCCCAGATACAGATATGATACAGACACTGATGCGGGGATCGGGGATACGACTAGGCCTGTCAATTTAGCCCGCTGAAATGGGTACCCGGCCCGGCCCGTCCCAAGCCCGAAAACACAGGGCTTTTAAAAAAAAAATTTGAGCCTAGCGGCCTGGGCTTGGAAAATTATTTGAAAACCCGGTCAAAATGGGATTGGGAATGGGCAGCGCATGCCAGGCTCGGCCGTCCCCGCAATTGTTCTATTTTACTAATTTATATATTTTAATGGAAACCTCCAAAAAGCTCCCTCCACAAGTGCTCTTCTCTCCCTCCACCCCATTTTCTCATGAATTCAATTCATTTCCCACTCCACACCAAAAGCCCACAACATGAATTGGCAGTGGACTTAATTTGATACTTGGACTGGATCCACTATTGAGTTTTAGGTTTGAAAATTTTGATAGATTTATCACCCTTCATTTTTGAAGACTTGATATCCTACTATCTAGACCTGACTTAATTTGATACTTGACTGGATCCACTATTGAGTTTAGGTTTGAAAATTTTGATAGATTTATCACCCTTCATTTTGAAGACTTGATATCTACTATCTAGACCTTTTGAAATTTGATCAAGCTGAAATTTGGCCTGCCCCCTTATCCGGCCATCATTATCATCTTTATTAACATAGCTTCACCCATTAAGAAGAAAAAAGGTGACTCCATTGATGAAAATGCCAAAGCCTAGGCCCGGCCTGGGCCCAGCCGGAGCCTGTACGAGATGAGATTTGACATAGGCCCGCTCAATTTAGGGCCGGGATTGGACAATCCCTGGCAGGCCCATCCAATATTTGGGACGGGATTGGATAACCCATGCCCAGGCCTAGCCCGTCCCATTGACAAGCTTAGATACAACTCACGTTTGAAAATGTAGGACACGGATATGGATACGTGTGTCCTAATTTTTTCTTTAGATCACTTTTGAATAAATGAAATGGAGAGTATTCCTATGCATCTATCCCTCACCATAGGGTGAGGGACACTCCCCTTTTTGGAAGTTTCAAGTACATAAGGAGTATTCCTATGTACTTGAAAAGTCACTTTTGTACTTAAAACTTTCCAAAAAGGGGAGTGTCCCTCACTCTATGGTGAGGGATAGATGCACTTGAATATTTCCCAAATGAAATTATCTTTGTTTTCGTCCCTTTCTAGCATTTTTTATAGTTGAGAAATAAAAATATTGAAGGAACTATATGAAATAAAGGACTTTATAAGTAGGATATGTTAAACTTGTTTACTAGAAGTATCGGTGCAGTATCAGGTACCAATACAAGTATCGTATCGGTACGATACGGATACGTTGGGCTTGTACAAATATCCTGGTATCATAGCCCTCAATCCAATGGTCCGGTTCATTTAAGTCCGTGCAAATCCATGGGATTTGGTGACTATAGTGGGATTGTGTATGTATGGTCTAAATGGATGGATCATAAGGTTCCGTGAGGACGGCCCTCACGGGATCACTTCCCATATATATATAGGGTAATATTCATGTGAGAACTAGTTCTCACATATTATATGAAAATTTTTTTGTGGGGCCCAATTGTGGGCCCCATTTGGGGATGGACCAGGGGGGATGGAAAGATCTATGTGAGACCAACCCAAGTATCAAGTTTGACCACAAACCCATGCCCCTAACCCCTTCATCCATGGCCCACAAGTTTAATGGCTTCATATTCAAAAAAATACTCAACCCTCGATCCAACGGTTCAGTTCATTCGGATGTGTGCCAATCCTTGGAATTAGTGACTATCAGGGGGTTCCCTATTGGTTGCTAGTTGGGCCCCGAAAAAAAGTTCTCATATAATAGTTCTCACTTGAATATTTCCCATATATATGTATATAATGGAAAATATTCATATACATACGACTCATGCATAGTGTGCACCCCTAGAAATTAGAATAGACACACTGTAGACACACATTTATAATGTAGCTTTAACATTATGTTTGAGCCTTTAGTTTGTCCCTGTGGGACCATCATTAAGTGCCTTGCATTTTTTATCTGATGAGCCACCATGGATGGATCATACCACAAAAATAACCCAGTTTAGATGATACTGGTCATCCACTCATCCAATATTTGGCCATCTATTTCATCATAGCTGGAGCAGAGTGTTGTTTTTTGTTCCTACCGGTTTTTATGTGGGCTGGTGATCAATTGTTAGGACTGGTTCCATCTGGGAGACATCGGCTCTGGTCTTTTCTTGGAGGGGCCCACCATCTCAGTTATTTGGCTTATTGAACAATAAGTGCTACTTCTGCATACCTTATAAAGATACTATGCATTTCATCAGGAAAAGAAGGATACCATATATATCCCATTCTTCTTGTTTGTTACTATTTTCCATACCTATACCTGACTTAGTTTGAAGTGTAGACATTGTATCAGATTGGTGTATAAATACATCAAAATTGTCATATGAACACCACGTATATAAATACATCAAAATTGTTTCACTGTGATTTAGTGTTTTCTTCAACTAGTAGACTCCTTATGTTTTATGATGTCCATGGAGTATTGGTAATTGAAGGGGTGGGTTTAGATAGTTCCCCTTGGCCACTAGGCCAAGTTGCCTAAAAAAAAAGGGTTTGTTCTGATTTGCAGATTATGGCTATGGTTCAAAGAGGAGAGAAGCCTCCTGGAATTAAGGTACACTTTCAATTCCTCAATTTTCCTATGTTATGTTTGATTGTTGATACTATTTGATATTAGTCTTTTCTTTGGATATGTTTTCCAGGATATTGATGACAAACCTCCCAACCCGAATCAGCCACCATCAAATCCTCGTCTAGCACCTATAGTCAAGGTTTGGAGTTTTGTATTTTACAAATCTCTAATACCTTATTTCAGTATTTCATTATGATATATAAATACCAAACAGTCACAGACTTGCTTGTTGCTTAGGCTTATCTCCTAATCATGGGTCCCACTTCAATTGGAGTGAAATATGCGCCAGTGCCAATTTGAGGAGTTTTAGCCTTTTAGGTTGATGGAGAGGGTTGGATTTAGGAAAGATGAGCCCTATGTACAGATTTTTCAATATAAGAATTTTTCTTTCAGTTTGAGCAGTGCTTAGAAAGGTACCAGAAGGAACTTTCAGTAAGGCCCATTACCTACTCTCATGAATTGGAATGTGTGGATTTCTCTCAAATTTTTTTGAACTTGATGGAATTTGAACTCCTACACACACATGGGATAAAAATTGTCCCACCCTCCTCGTAATGGTTTGCTTTTCTTTTATTTTATTTCTAATGATTAGGAAGTTCATGAATTCAAAGAAGTACGACGATAGTGAAGAAAAACTCCTTAGAATTATGGACCTCGGGCCCTCCCTTTTAGTGGAGTCACATCTTTTATCACTAAGCTTCAGTGACATGTTGCCTAAGATTGCCTTCACAGGAACATTGCCCTTGCATCATTAACCATGAAGGATACTGTCCATGGCACATCTGATGTTTCTTCTACAGATGATTACAGCTCCAATCAACAGATTCAAATAAATATCTTTGGCAATTTTAATTCCCCTTTCATGTCAAAAACTCTACCCAACTTGAATCGCATCTCCTACTGGACCTAAAGATGTAATTATATATCATTGACCATGGTTTAAGCATCTCCCTATTCCAGTCAGTTCTGAGTTGCCTAAAGCAGTACCATTTGTATGTTACTTCGGTCATCCCAGCTTTGGAGATCAGACTGTCTATATGCAGTTCAGGGCATCCCTCCTTTCAAGACCGTCTCCTTAGTCCTCTTCCTCCTCTCTTTCTTCCTGAAGGTTTTAAGAATTGGACTCTGGGCAACTCAGTCGCCCTTGATTGATGTTGACTCAGCTGCAACATATCGGACTCAGACGATTTGCACCCTAGAGCTCGAAAAACCTTTAAAAAAAAATATGAAAATGGAAAAAAACAAAAACAAAAACAAAATAATGTACCAAGAATATATAATTTTAGGATCATATTTTTACTTGTTACGAATGAATTTATGTATAAATAGGGCATCCACACTTGTTTTTCACTCAATGTAATGCAAATTGCATCTGATTATGCTTATATTTACCACAAATTGTACTTTTAATCTTCCAAAACTGGTCCTCAAGACTCAAGTGGCAAGCACCTAGGTGCCCCACATGGAGATCGCTATTAAACCTAAAATCAACCGCTCCTGAAAATTCTTTCAAACGACAAAAGTTCAAATGAGTAGGATTTTTAACAACCATAAGAGGCACTGGATGAGATCCAAGGGCCAGTATTAAACCAACCTTCCGTAGCCTTTAACCCTTTTTGTGTCATTTTCATACCTAGGGGGTAACATGGCTCGGGGGCCTCAGGGCGCCCTGCAACCTTCCAGGTTGAAAGAGCTAACATTTCATCTTGTGGGCCTCTCCTGCACCATGATTGTACTGACCATCTTTATATATAACCAATATTGAGCATACATGCAAATGCATTTGTACCAGTTGAAGATGGCTAATTTAGTTTGCTCTGCCTTTCAAATAGCCATGGGATGCAGGTCAGGTTGTACACAGCTCGAACTATGGATTTCCCACAATGAGAGATGAAGGATTGAGTTCTGAAGTACAAGATAATGGGAACACTCAGACAAATGGGAAGTCCCTTGGTTCAAAAGGCGATAGTTCTGTGCCTTGGTGGCGACCGAAGACTCTGAAGATCAGTGAAATAGAACCCATGGCAGATGATCAAAGTGCCTTTTCTTATGGAACCATTGCAAATAATGCTCTCCCACTTCAGCGCAGGTGGGTCCCACCTCAGCCTCCCTCCGTTGTCATTCCTGAAGCTGCATCAGCCATTCGACAGCCAAAGTCGTTGATTCAGAAGGAACATGCAGGGGACGAGCAATCAGAACATCCTGAAGATGGAAATGATGTATTGGCGAGGATTGCAAACGCATCCGAGACAGCAGTTGAAGTTGGAAGCGCCAACAGTGTGGCAGATTTCAATCCGAGTGAAAGACAGGAAGAACGAGATAATAGCATCGAAGTAAATTGATATGAATCTAATACTAAAACTAAATTGTTATAAATGAAATGTATTTTGAAACTTTTCTTACCATGTATTTGGGGGAAACTAAAAGTATGTAGATGTATGCTTACAGTTTACAATTGAAATGTATGGAGTGAGACTATGTTTCCAGTCTTTATCCAAATCTGCACCTGTTTGGATTTTGCAGATTGTCACCTTATTTCTGTTTAATTGAAAGTTGTGGAAGCTAATAAGGACTTATATTATGTGGCGGGTTTGGGTAGTACCCAAATCCCAATAAGCTCAATCGTTGAACCAGACTGATTTGCCAGACTAGTCCACCTGAAGTTTAGGGAAGCATCAGGTGGGGCATATTAATTAGGTTGGGTGAAGAAATAAGATCAGAATAGCAATGATCCCTTTAGCAATTGAACTCTTTATTTTCATCTGTGTCCGCTATTCAGTTAGAAGCTGGCCCATCTGAGGGAGCTGGTTGGGAAGAATTAAGCAGAAGCTGGCCCATAAAAAGTTAATTGTTATTAAAATTTTGAAAGGGCTTCATCATCATCATCATGATCAAAGTCTTGTCCAATTATGTTGGGGTCGGCTACATGAATTATGTTTTTCCATTCCGATTTATTCTAAATCAAGATTCTCAGATAAGAAGGGCTTCTTAAGAAGTAAAATTTCTAAATTAGCTTTTTGTAAAAGCAAACTTTGACTGACTTTGCTTTTAATCACTCTTTCACTCTTGCAGGGATTGAGTGGGAGTATGGTGGCGATTAGGGGTGGCAAAATCTGACCTGACATACATAACCTGGCCCACAATGTATATTGGTTGGTTATGGATCAGGAGACTCGGCCAGCTTTGAAGTGGGTTGGATTAGAGTCAACCCAACTAAATGGGTTGGTTTAGAGCTGAGCCACATAGGATGGCAATGGGTTGGACAAAATGGGTGACCTCGTGGACTTGATAGTGGTTTTGTCCGGTGGAAATTCATAGATTTACAGCCTAAGTTGGTTTGGGGCGCATATTTATGTTGGCTATTCTCACTCACTTTGACCTATTTATGACATATTTAATATTTAATAAAAAATAAAATGATCTATATATCCATCATTGGGCCCACATGGGGATAATGCTGGGAAATTGAAAGATTTGGTTGTGGGATAAAATGATCTATATGTCCACATGGGGATAAAATGATCTATATGTCCATCATTGCCTATCTATGTAAAAAAAAAAAATGGATCCCACCTTATCATTCTAACCCCTTGATCAAACGACCCATAAATTCTTACCATTAAAAATGGCTACACAATTGTTCTAATGGTCCAGTCCATTTGGATGGAGGGGGTTGCAGTGCGTCGTCCATTCAAATGGACCATCAGGTGGACCTTCTATGAGGTGCTCATGGGTGTATAGGATCATTGAGCTATATATTTAAATTCTTAATATTTACTTCCAAATTAAAAAGAGTATGAGAGGACCTTTATCAGCCACTTGCAGAGAGAGAGAGAGATGAAAAAGTGTAAAATTCTCCAACTGGGCTAGAGCTTTCAGAGTGGAAAAGGAATGGATAGTCACATCATATAATACCTGAATCATAAGGAACTGATTCCCTTCTATTGGACCATTTGATTTGCTCCTTCTCGGTAATGAGATAAGATGCATTCCCAGTTCCCAAATTCTTTCTTTCTTTTGGAAAAAGACCTACTCTTTCATCATTTTGGACTTCATATTCAAATTACTTTTGCAACCTTCATGATTAGAACATAATACCCAACTTTTGTCATATTAGATTAACAGAATCCCATCAATCATAATATTTTCTCATATAATTAACGAGGCTCACCTAAGGACGTCTCTCGTGGGAGGCATAGTGTGAATTTCAGTTTTTTAGCACATGCTACCCCCTGTGATCAGTCAAACTCCGTCACGCTCACTACTCTCCCATGAATTGACATAAGTCCAAATTTGACACTTTTACATAATTTGTGTCCCATCCAAATCTTTGGATAGCCCACTTCCTCTTAATTGGGATAGCCCTGGGTGGGCCCCACAAGAGAGTCCGCACATAGTGTCCATTAAGAGACACTAGCATGTGAGGATGCTCCAATTATAGATATCCTTTAAATGCATGACAATCAAAGAAAAGGGGGAGATAAATAAATCAGCGCTTGCATTAAGGGGTGACCTCAATATTAATCCAATCAAATCATCCTAGCCCATAATCTTTAACTCTTCAAAGTTTAATAATAGATATGCAAAGAATTCATCTCTCAAATAGTTTGAGATGGGTGCAGAAGTACAAAACTGGTTCTAGAATCAAGATCTTCTATGTTTATCAGTTTAGATTTTGTCCTTTAAAATACTTCTTGTATCAGCCAGTAGGATATACATTGACTTGACAGAGCATATCGGCCAAGTTTTAAAACTAAGGTCACAGATCACAAAGTCATAGATGCAATGCTTAAAGTAGGGAAATTGTTCCAGCATCAACATCTTCTATCCTCTCAATTTCTAGATCTTCCCCTCTAAATTACTCCATGGTATTATTGGAAGTGGACCCCAATTGTTGAGTTTAAATACAAAGGTTCAGCACTAGAACGTTTATCTTCTTAAATGCAAAGACCCCCATAGAGTCTTTTTATATTAGATCTTTTTTTTATCAGTGGGCTGCTTGCTTGTCCTCAGTAGGGAATTTAAGTGGAAAATTCCATTCAGGGTCTGATCTTCATTGGTGCATTTGCACCATCTGCAAACAGCAAAATGTATCCAACCTAATACTTTCTGGGTGCTTTTAGTTGGGTTTTAAATTTGGAAGATCCTAACCATTCACAATTCAAAAGAGACCTTATCTGTCTAGGGGTGCAACATGGGTTGGGCCAAACCCAAACCCGTGCGGCCTGACCTGGCAAAAGGAAAAATAGGTAGAGATGGGTTTCGGTACAATGCTGACTCAACATGAAATTAACTCAGGTAGAGATGGGTTTCATTCAGGTTGGATTCAAGTTTGTAAGACTTAAATACAACTTGGGTTGGGTTCGGGTTTGACCAAATACCCAACCAAACCTGCCCTGAGCCATCTATTATTCATTTCTGCTAGTTCTATACTTTTGCTTTTTTCCATTTCCTTTTACACATGAGACTTGGCAGTTAGCAGCCCATGAAATTGCTTCTTTTGGAAGTGGGTCTGGTGGCTAAAGAGAGAAGAATAAAAAAGAAGCCTTTGGTCAGTGGGGTCATGTGAATGTGGGTGTTAATATGGAGTTCTAGCAGGAAATAAAAAGGGATCAACTGTCTAAGTGCAGGGCACTGTTGGGCCTTTTGGGTGCCCAAGAGATTTCCTTTTGGGTCCCAGGAGATTGCATTCTTTTCTCTTTTTCAGATCCCGTATATATTTGCTAAAAGCAACATGACCCAATCCAGATTCCCAGGAAACGCCGAATGAGCTACTTTTACACTTGGAATTTGGATTTTGGAGGGTGAATGCTAGGCCTTTTGTCTTTTTAGGCTTTTGTATAAAAAAATCAACCTTGTGATGATAAATTAATCAACAGGCTACACTGTGAGTTTATCAACGTTTCTCAAACTGAAATGACTTTTCTCCATATTGGTCAAGACTCTGGGTGTAGCTTGGTTGTTTTGGATTGGGTACTGTGTCAACTCAAGCATAAGCCAAGTTGAACTGGGAAGGCCATAGCTCAAGCCAAAGTCTGGATGAAACTTGGGAATTCCAAGCCCAACTCCAAACCCTAATTCAAAACCAAGCCTAGCTCTACCCTGGGCTGATATAATAATATCTCTCTCTCTCTCTCTCTCTCTCTCTCTCTCTCTCTTGTTGCAGTGTTTTTCTATTTCAGTTTTTAAAATTGTTTAAGGGACCAATGTTACAAATCCACATGTGATGAATCCAATCCGCTCATACCATATGCTCTCCCATAAGTTGGTTTTCATTCAAAACTCACTCCAATTGAAGTCTAGTCCGAGTTGGATTATGCATGTTACAATGCCGTTAAAGTTAATCATGTATATAAACGTGACAATTCTAACTACAGTTCTCTTGCCTATGCACTGATACTAGGGAGGCACGCAGGGATGAATGGATGACTGTGATGCTAATGGTGGTGGCTTGGGTGAGTGTGGGTATTTGAGTATTTACTTGGGCTGCTAATTCCTTATTGAGGATTTGTACAATTGAGGATTTTACATTGATATTAGTGCATATCGGTGCGTATATTTGAGAAAACTTGGAATCGGTGCAAAAATCTACAAAATATAGGATTTAAAATTGCTAAACGCGGAGTTTCTAGATCCTTGGGAAAAAACGATGGGAAATCATGAAGGACTTGGTTGCCAAACATGACCTAGCCAAACGCAGGGACGGCTCAACCATTGGGCAAGAAAAGCCCTTGCTTTAGGCCCTCAAAAAATAAGGCCCCATAAAAATCATCTTTTCAAATTCTAAAAAAGCATTCAAGCAACTGTCATAAATTTTTTTTTCCCAAGGCCCCATAATAGTAATTAGTATTACATCTCATTAAAGCTATCTTTTCACATTTAAACAAAGCATTAAAGCAAGTGTCATCCTTCTTTTTCTCTATACAATGTCTTTTTAAATCCCAACAAATTTCAACACAACCTCCTTTCCACCTCACCAGTGAGGTTTTTCAAATAAATGTTTCTCCACCAACGCTTTTCCATCTTACATACTCTTTACTCTCTCTCTCTCTCTCTCTCTCTCTCTCTCTCTCTCATATATTGTCTTTCTTTATAATTACTTTTTTTTTTATTTCTAAAGCAATCTTCTTTAAAGATTTACTGATTTAGTTTTATTGTTTTATGGTTTTAAGATTTTTTTTAATTCCATGCTCGTATTGTATGTTTATTATAGTTAGTATTCTTTTTATTTATAAATATTATTAGTTATAATTTATAAATGATAAATATATCTATCAGTAAATACGAATCCAAATGCTCAAAACTTAAAAAAAAAAAAAAAAGAATAGATAATTTAAGGCCCCATTTAGGAATGTCGCTTTTGGCCTAAAATTGTCTCGAGCCGGCCCTGGCCAAACGTGTGAGTTCATATGAAATTCAGTATCCAAGGCATTAACCTAACCCTGCCTGCGTCCTGCTCAGATCTCAAAAATCAGGTCCAACCTGATTCACATTTCTATACAAGTTGGACCACAAAGATCCCAATATGGCACACTCCAATTCACACCCCTACTCAAACCATGAAAAAGTCATGCACTCCACTTCTAATAAATCCCATCCCAAAAACCAACACTGTTCAGGCCACCTAAGCTTCAAATTGTTGGCCCCCAATGACACAACTGTCTCCATTCATCCACATCCAAGTGGTGAAATTTCTAGCCACAAATTTGAAATGTTCCAATCCACGAGCACTCGCAAGAAAAGTGCATTGCAAATGGGTTGCCACATTTTAAGAAATGTGAGGCAAACAAGCAATGAATTAAACTAAACCTCTCTAAAAAGGCTAAAACCATATCTATACCTCTACTAAGAAAAAAACAATTGAAAAAGGTGAGAGTACTTGATCAGATGAAATGGATGCATGAGTTTCACGCACACCTTTCACAACGCACCAGCCATTCACTATAGAGAGAGAGAGTAGAATAAGGAAGCATTGAGCTTTGGCTTTTTCTTGTGACATTCACAGTTCACAAGCTTTTCAACGTTACGTCGCTACTTCTGTTAAAGCTTTCGTTTGCAAGTGGGAAGTGGGAGAAAAGAGGGTATGGATTGGGGATTTGATGGTGAGAGTGAAAGGGTCCTTGTCAAAATTGGTGGAAATCAATGTTTCACAGAACTGCAAAGACCCCCACTTCTAGAAAGATCATTACAGCCTACTCTTCCACCTTTCAACCACCTAATCCTGTTAATTATATTTAGATTTTCCAAAACACTGATACACTGATGGTTGTGATTAGGCGAGTAGGGATTCTCTTTATAAGGGTTGTTTGGGGAATTTATTTGTATAGTGGTGTAAAGCGAATGGTCAAATTAAAAGATCAAAAAAAGAGTGGGTCAAATAAGAAAGTATTGAACGATAAAAGTTCATATTCTGACTTTTTGTCATTTAGTGGAGGAAAGAGTGCCCGTTGGCATCTTTGTTTAAAACAAGAGGGTATTTAATCATTTAATGGCACGGGTGATTAGCTTTTTTAACTTTTTTGGTACAAAGAATAGGGCTTTTTGAAATGTAATACTTTTTATTTGACTTTTTACTTTACTTTATTATTAAGTAATTTTACCATCGAGGTTTTCCATAATGTCACTTTTAACCTTTGAAATTTACCAAATTATCTAAATATGTGGAAAAGCGGATAAGTGGTTCGTTTTCTACACCCTGGTTTTCCTCATCATTTAGTGGAGAGGAAAGTCAGAGTAAAAATAATCCCTAAAGTCTGAAATGCAGGAGTATAGATCTAAAATATCTGGAAGGCCAAGAGCGTACTCTCTTTAAAAGAAATAATACTACTTCTTGTGGGTGTAGCTTTAATATAAAAAAAATTAAAAAATTTATGTGTTGAAAATCCCTAATAGCAGAACTTGAAACAGTATTTGGGATTTTAGAGATTTAGCCATTTGAAATGTTATTTTGTCCTTTGTATTTCTTCTAACTCCGTCTTACTAAATGCTAGGTTGTACTTGAACATTTGTGAATATTTCTTTAGGATGGAATAAAGAGAATTAGTACATCTTTCCATATTAATTCTCAAATTCCTCGTGAACAACGATCCCTAATGCTTTGTGTTTGTAATGAGAGGATTCTATGATAGAAAGAGTGTTCCTATATTCCCTACTCTTTTGTCATTTGATGTAACACTTTTTTCATCACAAAAAAATGAGAAAGAAAAAAAGTTGCTTTTTCTCAATAGAAGATATTTCTATAGAGAGGGGTAAAAATGCTCTCCCGCATTAATGAAAATTAATGAAATGTGAAATGTGAAATGTTCTTGTTTCATAAACACCACCTAAATGTTACATTTAAATCTCCTGAGCGGACACTATTTGCTTTATTAATCTTCCTTTTCCATAACACCATGGAATGTTCTTTCCATTATACTACTACCCCAAGTTTGAACGACAAACTAACTAACTCAAACATAGACAACAAAGGTTAAACAAAGGGTACTTACTCAAACATAGATAACAAAGGATACATTGAGAACCGAAACACTTACCTCACTGGTAAGTAGTGGCAGTTCTCACCTGGCTGCCAAGAGTTCGAACCCTGGGCACACCACCTCTTTCACTTGTATGGGCTTTCTTCTTGCTTGTGCGTGCTTCTTTTTCACTTGTGTGAGACTTCTTCCAGCTTATGCGGGCTGCTTTCCCTTATCTATGTAGCTCTCTCTTTGGTCTCAGCCCCCTTCGCTAGGTTACCAATATAAAAAAAAAACAGGGTACGTTAGCCAGTTATTTGGCAACCCCGCACGTTGCCCGGCCACCTAGCCCATTTGTGTGGGCTTCTCTTCCTACTTCGTGAGCTTCCTCTTCCTATTTGTGTGGGTTCTCTTGGATCTCAACTTCCTAAATTGGGATATATAATTGGGAAAGTCAAGTTCGTAGACGTACATTCCCAAATATCCTAAATTACTGTGCAATAGATGAATAAATGATCAATAGTTTTGGCCACTTTAGGGTGATGTTCAAAAATAAAAATAAAAATAAAATAAAAACCTCATATTAGATCGATAGAAGGGACGAGTTGTATGGGTAATTAGGTAATGGCATTTGGATATTATCATATCAACTTTAGGCGACAAGAGGAATCCATAATAGACGAGAAATATTTTATTTTTCCATGCAACCCCTTTTTTATCCTTTGATGCAACACATTCTCCTTGAGGAAAAGAATAAAATTAAACTTATTTTCTTGGATAGAAAGGATTTTAATTCCTATGTGAGGGGCAAGAACACTGAAATATTCCTCTTTATCGTACAAATGGAAATCTATACCGAGTGAAACCCTCTCACTACACAAATGCAACTCAGGCATGTTCTTTTAATGGAATCTTTGACAAGAATTCGGTGTGTTGAGAATTTTTTATTTTATTTTATATAATATAATTATTTTGTCCTAGCATTTGTAAATGCCATGTTTCTTTACAAAAATTTTAAAATTCCAACCACCTAAAATTGAAACTCCAACCTCTTTGGTTTTTTGTGGGACTTTTGAATGCGCAAGTATAAAATAAGATCGTGAATTCTCGTATATTAGAGAATTTAAAAATCCTCCAAATAGAAATTTCTTGAATTTCAATAAAGAAACATGCCCTTAAAGAGGCATCTATAATCTTAAAATTTAAACTATAGTAGCAAATGCATGTATAATAATTTGAGAAACTAATTATGTAATCCTTCCTTCTCTAATAACCATCCAAAAGACTATATATGAATTCATCATCTAGTCCTTGAAAAATCAAATCCTCTAAAGCTCGGTTCTTATGATCAAACCTTACCTCATGAATAATACCAAAATTGTGGTGCATCCGCGTCTGGAAAATCTGATATACATTGATACACATTGATTTAAAGCAATGAAAATAACAGGCCATGATACACATTTGGATCAAATTTCAATTCCAAAATTTTTTGGGGGTCTTAGAAAACGTGATTCAGTGATGGTATCATATAGAGCAGCATTTATGAAACATGAACAAAAACAGGGTGAAGCCTATCCATTTCACAAATATTTTGGCTTTCAAGCCCATGGAATCTTTGACTTGCAAGAGCCATACTAGTCTGCTCATTTATTACATTATACCTAATTCTAATGCCCTGGCCTCTACAACAGGTTCTTGCTTTTGCACTCATTCACACCTCGAGATCCACACCAATCAATGAAACTATCGAACCTTTGGTTAAGAAGCCATTTTTGATAAAAGATTAAGAAAGAATGTTGGATAGGATTTCATTCATTCACTTCTTAATAAATGCATCTTCCAAAAGTGGAGACTTTTGAAATTGATCCAAATGTCCAATCCAAGTCAGTGTTTTGGCAATGGGCATTTCCAAGCTAATTGCCACATGATGAACGGTCCAGATGGTCCGGGTCCTCATGCAAGTGATGTTCAAATTTGCTGCTTCTTTCGTTACAGGCTTACAGCTAAAGCTTTCCCACGTGTATTACATGTACTATGTAATTAATACTTACGTCTAAAGACTGTATGTACAACTGGGAAATGATTTTCAATATTTTGAAAGCATGTAACCCATGTTGTATGAGTATCCATCCACTAAGCGTTGAATCATGTTGGAGTGATATTTAATTCAATTCATGGACTAATCTCTCAATTTCCTTTGGCTACTTTTTTAAACCTATTTAAGATATTTGATTTTTATTTAATATTAAATATTTTTTTATGAAGAGAATTTTACCTTGGCATATAACTCATGGGAGCTATCTCCCAAGGCGCACATATAAACCCTACGCACCAAGTAAGTTTGGGGTGGGGATTCATGCACATGATGTGGGGAGCAAACTCATGCCTTATGCCAATCACGTTACTTTTAAGTGGATCATTAACATTAAAGATAAGAAAAATATAATACAAAAGCTGGGTGAAGTATCAATACATTGTAAAGAATTAGTTTGATGATTTCATTAAAAAAAATCAGGATTTGAGGAGCATTGGTGATAAAAAAAAAAAGTTGAGAAACGATGCTTCCAATGATGGAATTATAAACTTTACATATCCTTCGGAACTTCTGTATTTTCTAGGAATTCTTAAAAACGCAATTTTGACTATTCAAAGAAATTATTTAGAAAAAGATGTATTTTCAATAGTAGTTAAAATTAAAAAAAAAAAGGGTGAAAATCCATAAAAGTCCATCTAATAATCTCTCTTTATTGAAAAATAGAAGAGTGACAGAATAAAAAGGAAAACCAATTAATCATTCTATAAAATAACATGTCACTTAAAGGTACATCTATATCTCCACCTTATATGATTCATCTAGGGCTGCACAAAACCGGACCGCAGACAGGACCGGACCACAAAACCGGACTGGACCGGACCGGACCAGACCGGATTTCCGGTTTTAGTGGTCCAAATACGGTCCGGTCCGGACCGGATTTGGAAGACCGATTATATCCGGTCTGGTCCAGTCCAGGAATTTTGGGATCCGGTCTGGACCGGACTGGACCGGATTTATTAAAATAATAATTTTTTTTAATATATGATGATGATGATTAATTGATTATTCGGTCTGGACCTACGCCCACTACGTGATTAATCTCAATTGGGCCCATGATCCAAAATTCCTAATACATTTTTCTCCATTCAGTCCTTCACTAACTTGTATATATACACATTACACGAATGTCCTGCACAAGGATGGCATGAGATTTTCAATCCCCAGAGTCTGCATTAAAGGCTCACATCAAAATAGGAGAAAATAGCCCAACATCACGATATTTACTTAAAATAATATTTTTTTCTCTATAATGTGAGCTGAAAAAAAAATAAAATAAAATAAAACCGATCTGGACCACTAGTGGTCCAACCGGACCGTTTGGAACCGGTCCAGTCCTTCATTTTTGGCCTGACCGAAAATCCGGTCATGCAGCCCTAGATTCATCCCTCACCTCTTTAATCTTTTTTTTTTTCCAGGCATTCAATTTTAATAAGCGCACATTTGTGTGGCCTGTTTTCCACAGAAAAAGTTATTGCGGAAACACCTTTTGCACGACCATATTTCTACCGAAAAAAAGTGCAAAAACGAAATAAATTTTCTATTTAGAGAAAAAGCTCTCTGGTATCGCAAAAAGTTTTTTCCAAAATATGTTGAAAAAACCCATGGAATTAGTTTTTTGTATACTTTATGATTCATATGAAATTCTAGATAAACATGCCAAACTCGTTGAAACTCACTTTTCATCCTATGGAAACACACCAAATCCATAACATCTCAGAGAGGCCTTCAGAATCTTAACAAGCTGATAAATCAGTCTAAACCTTTCTTGAATGACTATATGGATGTCTATATTATCCATAATTAACATCTAATGAACCCAAAATTATCAATTTCTCCTTCTCCTTCTTCTTTTTTTAAGGAAATGATGAGATCTAATCTGACTGTAATGCAATTCCCAAATTCTATAATTCTATTTCACAACGTAAATTAAAGCAAAACTTGGAAAACAAGATTCCCGCTTCCATCCACCACCGCCCCCCTGACCTTCCCCAATCCCCAAAATTCACTTCGCAGCTAAGATTTCCAGATACTGTAATCCACTGGAACACTTGAAATCATACTCCACTTCACAAAAATTACAAGTATATTGAAAAAAACACAAAATCATCTAAAGCTTCGTCTTTTCCATAGACTAGTATATACACATTACACACACAATCGGGGAAAAAAAAGTAAGTAAAGTCCTTTCATCGGAATTTGATTTCCACGAAAACACAGAACACAGTTAAAATTTCTGAAAAGTTCCTAGATAGGATGAAAACTCTTGCTCAAACCATTGACGTTCGCGAAGAATCCTACCAGATCTTGCCTGTAAGGAAGATACGAACGGTGCCGATCGCCTTCTCTCATCTTCCGATTTCTCACGTAATGCATCTCATGAGCTGAAACAGTTTTCCCCTTTGCAGAAGCAGAAGAAGTAGAAAACGAGGAAATGCTTTTCTCTGTCTTTTCCTTTTCCTTTTCCCCTCTCTTAATCGCCGAAGTAGACAGGAAAACGAACGTGTCCTTTCCATCGCTGCTGCTCCGATGTAGCAGATCCCGAAACCGCCACCGCTTCGAAGATCCGGTCGAATTGCTCTTCTTGCAGCGGTCCGGAGTCTCCGGCGGAGCGGATTTCGGACTCCATAGGCAGTATTTTCCGTCAGGAATTCCGGTCAGCGAGTCGGACTCCGGCGACGAAGACGTCGAAGGGGGAGAAGATACAGGAGAGGCATCTCGGCCGTTAATCAAGATCTTCCGGAGAGGAAGGCGGATCGAAGGGCTGAGATTCTTCCCCTTGTCGCCGTCGCCATGTTCGACGATCAGATCGCGGTTGAAAATAGGGTAGATCGGGCGGATCTGGCCGTTGGAGAAGATCTCGTCGGCGGAGATCGTGAACGCGTCGGGATCTTGGCAGACGAAGGTAAATTCTTCACCGTCATCGTCGTCGGTGTCGGTGTCGGCGGCGGCAGCATCTTCATCGTCTCGTCCTCGTTGCTGCGGCGGATCGAGATCGGGTTCAGGTGCGAAATCCAAATCCAAGATATTAGGGTTTTGGAGCTGTTTTTGCTCTTCTTCTATTCGGATTTCTCTAATGACTTTGGCTGCGATTTCAGCGAACTGAGCAGAAGAGTAGCATGTGAAGGAAGGAGCAATGGCGAGTATGGAATTCGGCTGCATTTGGTAGATCTTCTGATTTCTCTGGAATCTTCTTTCTCTGTTTGTTTTGTTTCGTTTCGTTTTGTTTCTCTCGGAATTTTAGTTTTCTGCGAAGATTGTTTGGAGGAGGGGGAAAGGGAAAGAGATGGAAAAAACTGAGGGAACGAGGAAGGGGATCGCCCGAGGGTTTTATAGGAGGAAAAGCAAAGAATGCGCGTGCGTGAGTAGTGAGACGAAATATCGGGGAATTTGTCTGGCCTCAGACGGCTCTCTGCCTGCTTGCTGCACGGATTGGATGTGGCTACTCGCACGTGCCGAGGGGATTGTGAATCGCGATCGCGCCAGATATGGATATGTCTTAATGAGTGTTGATTTCGGATCCTCTAGAAGGCTGACTTTATTAGAAGGTCCGGGTTGTGGGTTTTAAATGAGGGTTGGTTTATTTGTGTCAGGAGAATTTGATCGGTTTGAAATAGAGAACATAAAAGAAAATTTAATTAGATATTTTGGTTCATTTTAAGATCCATCTAATGATTTGGCATTAGGCCTAGTATTACACTCATTGAGCCATTTACTCATTATTTGATTGAATCTAAAATTTTTTTAGGATGGTTAAATCAATGGTTAGAATGATTTGGTGGGACTTTTTTCATTTAACCTCTTTCTATCTATAAATAGTTGACTATAGGTGAGTTATATCAGCCGAACTGCATTTAAGTAATATATGCACTTCTTTCGGTGCAACTCTTACAATCTCACAATGAGCCCTTCTGTGTTTCACAAAAATCGGAAGATATTGTTTCATTCAATTCTAAATCGCCAACTGTGTAAAATATTATGCTGGCTAATGCACCATCTCAACTCTCAAGTGCTTTATGAGAAAATAAAAAAAAAAGGAAAAGAACATATTTTACATGATTTAAAACCGGATAAAACAGTATCGGACTTGGCTTTGTATCTTACCAAAATCAATGCTTTTCACTTATTTGGATTTTGTCAAATTTAACTTTTCTAGAAGATCCGACGAGATTCAGATATTCTTGTTAGATTTGGTTTTTAAGATGTAACTAAACTTAACTCTAGTAAACTCGCATGTCATATTGGAACGAACGAGGCGGCAAAAGAATAGCAGCAGTGGTTGGTGGTTATGGATGGGAATGAGAGGGATGGGAGAGTTGATATTTGATACTTTGATAAAGATAGCTTTGTTGGCACGTGTGAATCTAGCAGCCACACGCATGCATCTCGTTGCAGTTGAGCTTGGTTATTTTATTTTGGCGCCGTGCAATTTAAACTCGTCAGGTGTGGTATGGCCCAATCAGAACAGTACAGGTAGCTGGATCTTCGTGGGTGGACACCTCTCTGCCAAATGAAATAGCTGGATGGGGGGCCCACTTGGGATTTCACTGTGGGATACCCAGGAAACCCTGTGCTGACGTGCATATATGACAAATTAGCGTACTATACAGCAACTTCCACTGTGTAGCTGTCTTGAACCAGGTGAGCAAATATGGTTTTTTCGTTTGGCTCACTTTAGAGGCCCACTTAAGATGGGATTACAGAGAATCCAAAGATCCCCCACTTATATATGTGTAAAGTTACAATAAGTTTTCACCATTCAAAATGAGTGCACACTAATCAATCAAGTAGCTCAGTTCATTTGAATCCGTGTTAAATTCAGGACCAACAATTATCATAGGGTCCTGTTTTATGGTCCACTTAGATGGATCATAAAATGGGCTCTACACGTTATTGTGACTTGTGAGCGCGGGTGAAGTTTGTCCCTCGAACTTTCATGTGTAAAATGGGTTATGTTGGAAACAATCTTTTCTAATGGTGGGCCTGCAATGGAAATGGACGGTCGAGAAAGTTGGATACAGCAGGAATCCCACCACTTTGATGGATAAAAGAAGACGACTATGACCATCTATCTGATCGAGTCGCCGTACCAATAACGAGTCCAAGTGTCAAGCCACCATTGTCCATGGAACGAACATATGTCTGGAGTGATTGAGACAGGGTCCATTGAGTGGGCCTACCCATAGATAAAAAGAAGAAAACATAGGGGACCCATACTGTTTCCAGCTATCATTCTTGGAATGTGGTGTGTGGGTTGTGGGGTGGGGAGGACTTGGATGACTTCGATGGTCGAACCTTCCTCGTTGAACGGTGAGCCTTCTCCTATTTGAACGCGGATGTACATTTTATTATATAATCCCCCAAACCCAATCCAATATTTACCGAGTCTCCGTGGTGTGGGATTCAAGACAAGGATTGGGGATCATCCCCATGAATCAATCAATCAGTGGAGCCCACATCTACAAGGGAAATGGTTTAAAAGTACTATTTCCTGCTGTATTAGCTGTGTGTTGAACTTTTCTTTAATTGGAATTTGAGCTCACCATCAGATGAACCATTTGTCATAAAGTTGAATCATGTTTTTTTTTTTTGGCTTGTTATCAATCTGATTTGATTGTAGAACCAATTCAAATTAGGGTTAGATTTGGCATGGAGCAAATGAAGCAAGGGATAGTGATTTTGAAGGGTTTTGATTTTAAATGTGAGGTTTGATGATGGGTTTATAGAAATGATAAGTCCCAGATTAATGTGGTTAAGATTATTGTACGTAAATGCCCATTAATTTTCCTGATAAGCTCATGGTTGAGTGGTGTTGGCACCATATATTAAGTGTATAACCCATATGACTAGGGATTGATCCTTATGTTTTCAATGTTCAATGTCTGAAGTATCACTCCATACTCCTAGTCCAACTTAGCAAAAAATTTTTTTTTTAAAGGCAAGTCTTGATCTATAACCTATTTGAAACAAATCTTATTCAATTAGGTCATTTTTAAACATGGTTGTTTCATTTAGAACTTGTTTTTTACAAATAAGCTGTTTAGTATACCTAATTTAATATAAAAAGAAAGAAGCAAACTTATAATATTGTAAAGGTTATATCGGCGAGGTTGTCATGAAACCATAGTAATATATACAAACTTATCATATATAAAAGGTTACATGGGAAAACTTTTCAAAACAAAAAATCTGAATAGTGTCTAATTACTTTTGACATTACTTGTTTGGAAAAGTTACATTTTTATTAGTTTTTGGGAAAAAGAGGCAAAACAATCTTAATGCTGATTACTTTTCCAAATAATCTAAAAGCACTCAACTTTTGTTAGAATCAATTTTATGTAAGATGGACCCAAAAGATATACTTGTCAAACAACACCTTAGTATCATTTAAGTGTGTTGAATCTAGCGTAGGTCCTAATTTGGATCATTTCCCTATATGATGGAAACAGACCTGAATTCATATTCGACATGGATCCTATGTGTTAGCTCTGAATCTGGTATCTACCAAATGTTGGAAATCTATTTTCCAATTTAGATTTAAACAAGTCAGTCGAGAAAAAAGCTTCAAAATAGAACCAAAAAATATACAGGTTGTAAGTGCCTAAAAATTAAGGACTTTAAAGCAGTGATTAGGACCCTTGATTCGGGTGACTTGGATGAAGATTGCTGTGGCTCCGACTGGACCTGAGGAGGAAGAAAGGAAAACACGTCAGAGGACCCTGGCTGCTAGCAGCACAAGGCTCTCTGATGCCCAAGTCAGTGTGAGAACTGGAACAATGGAAGGAGAGGGAGAAGAGAGGCAGAGTAAGGGCTCTGTGAATGAGATTGTGCGTACCTTGGATGATGGCTTGAGCCTCTATTTATAGAGTTTAGATCGTATCTTTGGGAGATATTGTGGTGTGGGTCCCGTGATTTGACTGGGAAGTCATGATCAGCCCACATTGCATTAATTGTGGTCCAATCCAGCCCACTATGCATTAAATGCCCGTCGGGTCAGCCCACATCGCATTTAATGCACATCTTGTTGGGCCAGATCCTGTTGGGCGCCTTTGGCGGTAGGGGCACCAGCGGATCTGCCCTCGGGCCCTGCCCTGATATGGCCTCAGCCGCTGGATGCTGTTCTGTCAGGGATCTGGCGAAGATTGTGGGCGGCTGGATGTCGCGTCTGTCCCACTAGCTCGTGCCCCTATCCCTCCACGTGCCTGATGACGTGGGGGATGAGGGGCGCATGTGAAGGTTCTCTCTTGCATCGGCTTCTGTCCCGGCTTCTTCAGCAGAGGTGGAACTTTCTGCCGAGATGGTACCCGGGGTGGCTCAGCCGAGGTGGAGCTCCTTGCCGAGATGACGCCCGAGGTGGGCCAATTCGGCACTAAGGGCCCGGAGCTGCCTGACTTCGGCCGGACCTCCTGTCCCGGTAGCCGGGGTGAGCTTGGTGCCACGTGGATGGCACGCGGATGGCACGTGAGAGTGCTTAGTCTCATCTGATGGCTGTGATTAGCTTAATCCTGTGGTCCTGGAAATCTCCCCACACACAGGTGATGCTCTAAAACGTTTATATGATTCAAGCTTAAAAGACTATTGAACATCAATGTGTTCATCAAGCTTTGTTGACCCTTAAATGTTTATGTTTCTTAGCATTGGATATAATCTCCATGCATATCTTAGGTTCTGTGATCCCACAATAAGAGAAATGGACAGTCTAAATCTTCTAGATCTGTTCTCATTTATTTGGACATGTGATACCATTAAAAAGGGAAGTTGATGTGAGTTTATACTTTATAAAAAGGTTACTACTTGTATTCTCTCCTTTTACAAAAGAGGCTACTTCTAAATTCCCTATTATAAAATAGCTATCCTAAAGTTAAAAGTAGATATCCTAAATAAATACAGTGGAGCCATTGCTTCCTGTATTAGTCAAGCAGTCTGGTTATCTAATTGTTTTTGTTTCTCTGTTTTTATGAAGTCATTTAGTTTATTAAAAAAAAAAAAACAAGGAGTGTTAAAATAGGGACCTTTCCAAATGGGGGGGAGGTCTTAGAGAAACCTACTAATTCAAGTTAGGACTACACTGTGATTGGGTCCCACCCATGTGTCATCACACGTCAACTCAGTCATCAATGTCACAAGAGGAGCAAGTATTGATAATGAAGACTTTGAATACACAATAATACAAGATACTTTTGATTTTCTTCCTCAGTGTCGTGATTTCTCAGGTGCTACATAGCTAATTAAAACCCTACATAGCTAATTAAACCCCTACATTATTATCCATTCTAGACTAGAGGATCTAATGGGAATTAAGAGAAAGCTCCTGGGCACGCCTTTAAATCTACTAATAGGGTTGTAACTATTGTAGAAAATTGTGTGGTCTGCATGCTACGGGTCCTACGCCGGATCAAGCATGGCGAGAGGCCAATAGAGATTTAAGACTCCCACTTATATTAAGACTTTATATGTACCCACTTAAGACTCCTAATTGGGTTAGAGGATGTGGGTTTTCGATTGAAAAAGTCTTCAGTAAGTGTGACTCTTTGTAATTGCTTATATTAGAGATAAGGGAGGAGCCCTACTCTTTGTAATTCCATCCCATATGTTGTTTGGTAGATGTGAAGAGATCTGAGAAGCTTCCCAATTGTCGGAATGCTTCTAGATTTTCAGCCATATGTCGGAGTCTTCCGCATCCAAATCCTTCAACTTAAATATCCGAGCGGCTCAAAGTGAATGTTATTGCTTTGTGCCAAATTTTACTCCTAGATGTTTGTTTGTTCCACCAAAGTGATTTTACTCCCTTTTTTTCATGTATTTTATTAAGATGTTTTACACATGACAAGTTTTTAGAGAGGCACCTCCCTTCCACAAAAACAACTTGGGATCTATCCCTGACTATAGGCGCTGATGGTGAGTGATTGAGGTGTGTGTGAGTGGGTAGTGCAAGTATTTACCAATGAAAAAGAAAACCCTCTTTTACTTAGCATTAGAAGACATGTGAAGAACCACTTAAATATGTCACCACTCACCATGCATGGTCCTTGATTTTGGTTGTTTTCGATGAAAAGAAGAAAATCATGATCTTTGAGGTTCATGCAATCTAATCAACCAAATCAATAATGTCTTATTATGACTAATAATTATGCATAATTTGCTTGTTTGCCATTACATTGCTGCATTGATGGGTTTTCATTGAATTCCTAGGTCATATGGGACTTGTACTATTCCTCAAGCAGAAAAAATTTCACCCATAGGAGCTCACACAAAGGGTGGTGGGGTCTTTTCAATCCCCACCATCTCCAAAACAGGACCCCTTAAATCCCACAATGAAACCCATCAGTGCATATAGAGATTATATGCACGAGGATATAATTACACTATTCTTTGTCATGTCAGAGTCCTTTTCTCATCACTAGGAATTCATTAATCCATGTACAAGAGTTATGCATTACCATTACCATGAAGTTTGCATGAGAAATGTGCGAAGATTACAACTTGTGGGAAGAGAGAGACGTACATGAGTCTACCAAATCCTCTCAAAGTATCATTGAAGAAGTGTAGAGAAAGAAGGGAAATTGATGGATTCTAGGTGCTTATCACAAGGAAACCTTGCATAAGAGAGAAAGGATCCACATCTTTCACCTGGCTCTAAGTATGACCATGCTGCCTGAAGCCGGTGGCGGATCAGAATTTTCGTTTGATGGGTGCGAACCTTAACAGGTAGTTTGATTTTGGGGGCAAATCGAGGATTTTCATATAAATTTTGAAGATAGACCCACAATTTTTATTGGGTTTTTTTAAGCGCACCGTGGTTTAACGGGTGCGACTGCACACGCGTGGTTATGCATAGGTCCATCCTTGTCTGAAGCATATGACTAATAATGTTTAATATAGCTGTTTTTTTTTTTTTAAAAAGCTGATTTATATCTGATATGGGCATTGGGCCCCACAAGCTCATATTGTTTTAATCCATCAGTTTTCAATGATAAATGGGGTTGGAAAAGAGGGTCCATACCAGATTTTTTTCAGTTGGGGTTCTTCAAATGACTCTGTAATTGGAGGTCCATTGACATCCCTTCATGCAGTGTGCAAGTGGTAGCTGGTCGTTATTGCAGTACACATTTTTGACATTCACTAATCTTGAAACATTTCCAATGTTAGGTCAAGTCCAGTCGAGTAAGGTCCACCTTAGACTCAACCCTTATAACTCGACCCTTTTCAATCTTTTTTCTTGTGTTTGGCAGTTTGCCTCTTTGACTTTGGAGTTCTTATCTGCTGGTTACCTCTGGATATAAAAAGAGAATGTCTCTCCAGTACTTAACCAACCCCAAATTGGTAGGAGGAAAACTGAGATAAGCCTATAATAGGTATGACTTCTTTTGAGATTCTTTCTAGAAGAAGAGGGTAAGTTATTCATTCAAGACCTTGACCTAGAAATGTAACTGATTACATAAACAAATGCTCTATTGACAACATGTCATTAGTGACGAACACACAGATTACACCCAAGTTTTAAAATAGAATGCAATCGTCATCTCAGTTTGAAATCTGATTGTACATTATAGGTAAGCTTGAAGTGTGTTTCTACTTAAAGCTAGGCTCGTTTTATTGGGTTGGATTCACCTGAATGCATGACAATCAAACGATCCAGGGGATGGATAGGTTAGAGCTAATTAAATTTAAGAGTGTTTACTATGTTGATTCTATCATCTTCTTAGATCTTATTTTGGCTCCTCAATGTTTGAATGTTAAGCATTGTGAAATTTTATTCTGATAAAATGTTAGGCTAAAATTAAGACTGATGCTTGTAAAGGAAATGAGATTTGAATTAAACCACTTTAGTGGGCCCGACATGTCAAAACACCCCGACAGTTTTAAATGAAGTTGTCAAATTACAATGTGATGATTATGTGAAAATTGAGATGCACATGTCAAATGGTTTACTTGCCCTGCAAGTGGAGGACTTACGGGTTTGGCATCCAAAGAAAATCAATACCTTTTTGCTTTTTTTTAATGAGCTGAGCCAAGCCAATCTTGGTCAAGCTCAAATCATGCACCCAAGTTTGCTGGGTCAAGCTTGAGAAGCCCAGCTCAACTGGCTTGACTTACTTTTTTTTTTTCTTAGTTCTAATAAATATTACTAATATCTAATATTTACAAAAAAAAAAAAAAAAAACCTACCTCGGCTAGGCTTGAGATTGAACCAAGCCCTTAACAAGCCAAGTTCAATCCGAGCTGAGCCGTACAGGCTCTTGCTCAAGCTCATGAGCCTCTGGGTGGGCTCAGCTCATTGACATCCCTAACCCACCGTTCACCAGGTGATTAAACAAAGATAAATAGATACTCAAAATTAACATCAATGAAAAGCTCCTCTTAACCACCATTGGGTGGAAGCTAGAAATCTAATGACCAATACAATTTTTGATAAATAATTTTATCCAAGCCTGTGGTGCACTTCATCAAAGCATGAACTATGTGAATGGTCTTGGACCCCCAATAAATAAAGAGAAAATCTCTATATTAGAAATCTTAATCAAGATCATGAAATAGATAATATTAGAATGGCGTCCGTTTTAAGAGTAATTCAGGCTCCTAAAGGACTCATATGGTCTATGTTCTGGTGTGGATTTTCCTGTTATATTTGGTATGCCCACCAACATGAGGTTGTCAGTGACTCAATCTTCCTACATAGCACATGTCTACTTAAGATCCAAATCATTCATCCTCATCTTACATCCTGTTTGACCATCGACCAAGATAAGCTACACTCAATAATAGGATATTCCACTACTACCTCCTTATTTTAAAAACCTCAAATGTCAAAACCATCAAACTGTGATTTTCTTGGTCGGACCTTCTCCATTTCTCTTCAGCTTCTCAAATATAATGTAACAATTACTTGGGAGCTAAGGCATTGAGTGTTTTTTTTTTTTTTTTCTTTGTTTAGTCAACACTTACATTGCCATGTACATTTGTTGTTATTGACTTTTATAATCTCTCGGAGCCTTTCCCAATCAAAGGAATAAGCAATTGTAATATTGGGTGAACTTCCTAAAAGTGGTTAGGGATTGAATATCATTGAACAAGAAGTACATCAAACTGCCAAAAAAACATCTTCCAGATAAAGTCAATGTGTTTGACATTTATGTGGGGGAGTTAAAGGGTCAGTGTTTTCTAGAAAGTCATTGAAGAGAATTGAAATTGTCAATGGATAAAATCACAAATGGGAGGGAGAAGGCTACAGTAGAGTAGTTGATGGGGGATACTCTCATAGAACCTTTTTAACGACTTGGGTTCCTCCTGTTTGTTTTTATTATTATTTGAATTTGAATGCATGAACTGTCCAATTTCCAAGTCAACGGCCAAGATCAGATCCAATAGGAAAGTTGTTTGGAGAACAAGACAAAGCTCTTCTTCCAGCATATCTCATCTCTTGAGCAAACGGTCAGTTGTGGGCGTCAGCCCTAATATTCCATAACCATTAACCCCAAGAGAAGATTCTTCCTTCATCTTTGAAAGCTTATACAATATGTGCTTGTAGTGATCTAGACTTCTAGTGCATTGGTGCAGCAACACCTGCAGGGCCAACCTGGGCCAATGCCAAACTATAAGACCTTTCCAACTAAAATCTGAATTTTCAACTCTTTTCAAAGTGCTTAAATTTTGCTGTGGCCAAATTATAATGATGAGGTAGGTGATGGGGTAAGGATAATTTTTCTATCTTCCCCCAGTCTGTCTGATTCCCTCCAGATGACTAAGTCATATTGTTTTCTCATAGATCAATGCGTTTTCAGGATTTGCATTAAAAAGTTTGTTTTAAAAAACTGCCCCAAGTTTAGAATGTTGATTTCAACCGGCATCAATCTTGTGACATGTGGAATGCTGATGAGCAAGTGTGGGTAAAAGTTAACCCCATAGTGGAGCTCGTCTATTAAAAGTTCAAATTGCTCAAAATGAAAATCATCCCCTGTGGGATATTTTGAAGCTTTTACTCCAGTTAGAGTTGGTCTTACCATAAGATTAAGCTCATGATTAGGTGTTCACAGGTCGTGTTGGACAAGATGAGGCATATAAAAGGTCCAGCCTAACGTTAGAAACACTGACCCGTATCTAGCCCAAGCCCGCCCATTTAATCATTTGGCCAGGCTGAACTAGGCTTTTTATCAGTTGTAAGGGCTTTGCACTCCTTATTTGGGGCGGGCCACGATGGTCTTTGGGCTCTCTATTACTTAATCCAAGCCTAGCCCAATATCCAGGCCCGGCCCATGAGTACCTCTACCCGTGAGTGGAGTCATTGGAACTCTTCAGGCTGTGTAGGATGTCTCCAAATCACTCTTAACAGTTTCCTTTAATATATATATATATATTATATATATATATATATATATATATATATATAACTCTAACCTTTATTAATAATTTCACACAAACTGTATTTTTGGGTAACCAACCTAGGGGCTGAGACCCAAGAGAGCTCACACAAGTGAAAAGAGGAAGTCTGCAAAGTAGAGCTCATATAAGTGAAAAGAAGAAGCGTACAAATTGGAAAGTAGAGCTCACGCAAGTGGAAAGAGAAGCCCTCACACGTGAGAAGAATGGCATACCCACATATGGATCCTTGGACAGCCGGAGACGGGGAGGACCGGAGGAAGTTCATTTCCACTCTCAGGACGCCTGAGTGATACACTCAGGTCTCAGGGTATCCGGACTTAGAAACTTTTTCGACGAGTTACTTGACTCCAATTTTTTCTAAATTGTAAGATACTAGTCATAAAATCTTCCCAACATTTTCTATTAAATACAACCACTATTTTATGTACTTTCCCAAGCTGCATTTTATGTTGAAGGGTGTTCTCCTAAAATTCTCTACACTTCGACCATTGATTGCACTTTGTACAAACTAAAAACAACGAAAACCTAAACAAACTGTAATCTTTTATTTTTTTGGAAACAAGAGTTGAACTTCAAAAGTTATAGACTCTGGATTTTGCTGAGACATAAGATTTGTTTAGCAAAAGGCTAAGATTCTGACCTGAGTTTTCTTATGGGTACATTTCTATTGTAGTGGGTCCTATTAGATCATGAAACGGTTCTTTCTACATGTACAAGAGGATTGTTTTTGAGTAAAGATGTACATGAGGAGCCGAATTATATTGTCCTCGTTCTATGTTCTCAATGGCACTGTGATAGATAGCCATTCCACATGTCCCACTTTTTATCTGTATAACTAGGTCAACCATCACAATGCCACGGCCCCAACCCCTGTAGAACTCCAGAGTTACAATCTGTCACAAATAATCTCAGAGATTTTTGAAATATAGAGACATTCACCTGAAACTGTATTTTTCCAATAACATCGTGATATCAGCCTTTGCACTGCAATCACAATAAAAAAATTTTTTACATTAGGTTGGATTTACGCTTTTAACTCCAGATTTGGCATCATCCTTTGGTCCTATTTGGAGTGTTCAATCTCCTTGTCCTGCACTCAGATTAGCTGTAACCCTATTACATGTGATTCTCGTTACTTGTAACAGGTTCGATTATGGAAATTAACAAAAGAACTTACCAAACGCATGAACCATTGTTTATTCATAAAGCAAGTTACCTGCACACGTATAAAGATGAAAATGAGCTGCATTGGACCATTGCTCGTCTCATTTCCCTACTGCTGAAAATGGCTAGAATTGTGTTGCCTGGCTTTTCTACAGAACTGTCATGGAAGAACCCACCAAATGGCCATCGATAGTAACAAGTTCCAAGGAACCGTAAATGAATGTGAACGTCTATAGTGTACAACAGCAAGCCGTGAAGATTAGTTCGCTGTAAGTATTTCCTGCGCAGCACCTGTGGAGCCAAAGCAGACTACGATGCTCCTTACAATTGCTCATTGCTCCGTCACTACATTTAACATTGCATAACATGGACAACCAGATCCAGTAACCTAATGAATTCTGCAAAACAGAATCCCAACACCAGCAGTATTTCACGACTGTCTATTATGATGTAGTCTCCCTTTCATGTTCCGCATTCTAGCCTCAAACCTTGCAGAGAACCCTACGGAAGCTCGTGAAACTGACTCTTCCTTGCTCATAATCTGAATTATGACGTGGTACGGTGGAAAAAAGCTAGTCTGCAAAGCCGCATAGGAGAAATATGGTAGAAGGGCAGAGATCACCACAAAGAGAGTTGACAGCCAGTAGACAGCGGCCGGACCACAGGCTTCGGCAAGAACTTTGTATGCTGATGTGGATATAGATGGTGGGATCGACCCATAAATGGCCAAGAAGATGTACCAGAAGATGATGCTGCCCCAGACGAAGAAATGTTGGATCCATGTGAAGTATCTGAGCAAGAGAGCCATCTGGCAGTTCACAGTCCACACAACACATGTGTACATGATAACGCCAAGAACCTCGTAATCAGCAGTGCGGCCATCACTTCGAAATGCCTGGTGAAGAATTGAATGGCTGCTGAAGAAAAAGATTATGACAGAACTGCATATTCCATTGAACATCCAACCAAGGATGCGAAACCAGCTGAATAGGACGTTTTGAACCCCTTCTTGGTGCAACAATGGGAACTGCAAAAACCAATAAATCAATGAGTGTATGATACTTAATAGTAACAGCATGTTTGGTTCTTGTAACCTTTGCGCTGCAATCACAAATAAAATTCTTTTTACTAAGAGTCGAAAGATCTAATGTGAAGGGATTTATCTTGATTAGAGGGCGAGTTGGATACTCAACCAAACAACTATAATTTAAGAGAAACCTATTTGTATTGGATGCAATTGGCAATCACAATATTATTCTGATAACACTTCAAACCAAACAGATCTAACAGCTAATTAGAGTACCATAATAAATAGCTATTTTGACCTCTTAAGAGGAACAAAACATTCTTGACACATGGTTATGCATAAATTAATAGGATAGATTTCACACTCTCAATCTTGACCCATGGTTATGCATCAATAGATGATAAAATTAGAGAAACCCATTTGAGATGGTTTGGGCATGTCCAACGCAGGCCGGCAACAACGCCTGTAAGGAAAAGTTTGACTATACAGATTGAAGGCCCACCAAGGGGAAGAGGTAAGCCGAAGAGGACGTGGATGGAGTTAGTAAAAATAGATTTGGAGATGTGCAACTTATTTGAGGATTTGGTTCAGGATAAATTGGAATAGAGAAACAGAATTCATGTCGCCGGCCCCACAATAGTTGGGATAAGGCTTTGATGACGATGATGATGATTTCACACTCTCAATCTAATGGGACCAATTGGATGAAATCTACCCAAGAATATCCTCAATGGGGATGTCCTTAAACCTCTGATCTGAATATAGGGTAAGTGAGAAATATAGCAATGGTCCACCTTTAAGTAAAAACTTATTTACTTGTCAGATAGGATCTTCAATCTGCATGGCACCCACAGTGGCCCACCATCCGCTATCTGGGATCAATGGTCCAGAAAATGTGGGCATCCTTCAGAGGAGATTTTTTATGGATTCAGAAACATTCCATCAAAATGTCGGAAGAACGAAAATGGCCTCACATCTTCAAATCAATTGAGTAGGTCCATTAGCTGGAGTCTTTGTTGATGAAATGGTGAAAGTTGAAAGCCTTTAACCAATAGATAAAATGGCAGGTGATACAAAATCCTGAAAGAGTCATGGTAGAGGGATTACACCTTTGAATGCGTTCTTATCTTTCCTCTGTTGGGATGTGAATTAACTAGTATATAATCCACTTAGTGCAAAGTTTGCTTTCAAAAGTAATGTGGACCAAAATCTTTCCACTATTTTAAGTTCAATGGGTGGTAGCCACTTGAATTTGATCTCATAATCAGGAAACAGCTCTTCTAAGAAGGGGAGGCATATTCCATAGCAATTGGCAAATGGCAGTTTTAATTAGAGTGGTACTGAGGAGTGAGGACCACCATACTTGTGACATACTTGTAATCTGTCATTAGAGTAATGCTTGCTTGTTAGCTCTTTTGAGGGTGATCCCGGTTTTGGTTTGGGGTTGTGCCCGTGTTTTTGGGGTTTCCCCATTCCATCTCTTCTGGCTTTATTTGCCCATCCCCTCTTTTGTGGCCCTTTTCGAGTCAGTATATATCTCTTATACTGCACAGTTCTCTTGAGCAATCAATACATCGTCATCACTTAAAAAAGAAAATAAAAAATCTTTCATTAGAGATATATTTATAAAGTATCTTTAGAGATTGGGAAGAGATCCCAGTTAAGGGAAATCACCCCTATCAAGGGGATACAATTGTCTTATTCTTTCTGTAAATAGTTAGGAAGAATTCCATAAGAGAAGGGACTGATCACATTGTGAGGTACCCAATTCAATTCCAAATTATTCGATTTTTTCTAAACTTTACTTCATTGTTATGGTATCACAGCCTCCATCTTTCTTCAATTGAGTAGTGAGTTCTATTCATCTCTGAATACAGAGATTTCAATATCCAAGAACTTCAATCATCCTTTATTAAAGTTCCTCATTGTCATTTTGCTTCACCAACAAGCTCCTATTATCTGTTCATCAAGAAATCAGTTGACAGTTTCATGTGATCATCATGGGGCCCACTTGATGATCTTCATTGAGTGAGATTCTTCTGCAAGGAGGGTAGCCATTCTTTCAGGATATTTACAGATCCTTTTTGGGATATGGGATATTTTCTGGCACCAGATGTAGGCTATTTCTCCGATCTTGTGATTGCTCAATTTTTTGGACAGTTTTTCATGAACACCACTGTTCCTTGAATCTTTAAATCATATGATTTGATTTATGATCAGTCATAATTTGATCTGAATCGTAGGCCAGTAGGTGGATTGTGTTTGTTCTTCTCTGTCGTCTGACACTTTCAGTGTTAGGATTGTGTTCTAATCTGAGGTCAAAACCATATAATACTGTTATTCAATCAATTTAAGCACAATTATTGAGATTCTCGACATTCTGTTGCTTAATTGTCTAGATCTAGCACCCTGCTGCTTGGATTTGGGAGACATCGGCAATTTCTATTCTAAGAGGTTTTGGATTGTGTTCATAGTATCTTTTTGGTTTTGTTTTACTACACTACAGTCATATCATCACTTTGATTACTTGTTTCAAGATCCAAAATTCATGGTTGCATCCTATAGTTTTCCAATTAAATTCACTGGCAAAAACTACTTTAGTTAGGAATTCCAGTTTCGTATGTATGTAAAAGGGAAAGAATAGTGGGGTCACATTGATGGGTCTACCCCCAAACCTGAGGATGCAGCTAAACAGGCACATTAGGAAACCAGAGACACATGCATCATTAGTTGGTTCGTAAAGTTCTGTTCTGAATACAGACAAGGAAATAAATCAATTCAAGATTATTATTTAGTCTTATAAATCTATGGACTGAATTTACCAAATTACTATATGCTACTATTCCTGGTGACGCATTGCCATCCCTTAAGAAAGTTCATGAGGTTCGCCAGCGAGATCAGTTTTTTTTTTTTTTTTAATGAAACTTTGTCATGACTTTGAGCCTGTGCCCTCAAATCTTATGAGCCGTGTTCCATCTCCATCCTTAAATGCATGTCTGAGTGAACTACTATGTGACGAACAACCCTGTCTCACTCAAACTATCATGAAACAACAAGACACTTCTAATGTTCTTGATGTTGCTTATACAACTCAAGCAAAATCTCTTAATAAAAAAAAATACGAATAAAATCCAGTGCTATAGCTGCAAGGAATATAGACACACAGCAAGTCAGTGTAAGTGAAAAGTTTGCAATTATTGCAAGAAGACAAAGTCATTCAACTCAGAATGTTGGAAGCAGTCACAATACTGGAACAACAGTGCTTATCATGCAATGACAGATGGTTCATCTTCCTCCAACACTACAACAGTCATGTCTATCCAGCCCTCTCCCTCCACCACTTTGACTCCGTAAAGGGTTCAACATATGATCTATGATGCCTAGATACGGATATGGATACGGGCACCAATACGGGGATCAAGGACACGATTCCTCACTTTTGAAAATCTAGGATACGGATACGGATACAAGTGTCGTAGTTTTTTCTTTAGATCACTTATAAATCAATGATATTATCATTGTTTTCGTCCCTTTCTAGGATTCTTTATGGTGAGAAGTAAAAATATTAAAAGAACTATATGAAATAAAGGACTTTATAAGTAGGATATGTTAAACTTGTTCCCTAGAAGTATCGGTGCTATATCAAGTACGAATACAAGTGTCGTATCGGTCTGATACGGATACATTGGGCTTGAACAAGTATCCGGGTATCATAACATATGATCCAATCTACCTTCTCCGCACTTTGTCTTTCTGGAAAGCCATTCAAACCCTCTATCCGGTATCTTGATTCTAGGGCTTCCAACTACATGACTTTTCTTCTGAAAATCTTGCTTGTGTTAAAAAGTACAGTGGTGCTTTACAAACTCATAATGCAAATGGTGAAAGCCTTTCTATCGATGCCATTGGTTATAACTCTCATCCTTTGCAATTACACAATGTGCTTTTTTCTTTTCTTTTTTCCCCTCCCCTTTTAGCTACTAATCTTTTTTCAGTTGACCAATTACTTGAAAATAATTTCACTATCTCATTTTCTTCTATTGGTTCTCTTGTGCAGGATCAGACCTCAGGTAAGGTGATTAGGAAGGGCCCTAAATGTGAATGACTTTTTCCTTTTCATACATCAGCACCTCCTAGCAATAAATCCTTGTTTTCTTTATTTTGCAATTCTTCTTTCAATAATGAATGTCAGCTGTGTCATAAGTGTCTTAGTCACCTGAATGCTCAAAACTGTTTTTTATGTTAAAAAGTAATTTGCTTATAAAGAAATCTCATTATTCATTTCAAAATGTTTTGTTTGATTGTTCAAGTTGCAAGATGGGAAGCAAGACACTGCCTTTTCCTACACATGATGATATTACTAGAGACTGCTTTGATTTAATTCACACAGATGTTTGACGTATTGCACCTACCATTTCATATTCACATCATAAATACTTTGCCATCACCTCCCAGCCCTCTGGCTCTCTCATTTCTCCCAGCCCCATTTCTCTCTATTTTTCCCCTTCTTCCTCCTCTCTTCTCCACGGCCAACTCCATATCTTCCTCTCGGTTTCACTCTCGGCACCCATCTCTCTCCCTTGTTGCACTCTCACTTCTGGCATCACACCCTCTCAGCCAGCTCCCTCTCCACTGCCTTTCTCCATTTCCACTTCTAGGTGAGTTCTCCTTCTTCTTGGTTAGGATTTCCTTGGCTTCTTGTTGATGTTGCATGCAAGCTTAGATTCTTCTTCCTCTTATAGGTTTTGATTGTAAAGGCTTGAGTGGGTTTGGAAATTGGGGGAACAGCTGTAGATAAGGTTTTGGGGTAGGGTTTTGCCTGATTTTACAAGAGCTTTTCAGACTTGGCACCCAAGGCAAGTAATCATGTTTAAATTCCATTATATGTATGTAATTTGTGGTTAATTCTTGTTGTTGCAATTCTTCATGCCCATGTTAAGCTAAATTCTCAGTATTAAACCCTTATGCAAGTAAATAAATGTAAATTACATTGTTGTGGCTAAGTTGATTCTTGTATGTAATCAAGGTTTAGACAACCCATGTAAGCTCAATTTTGCTATTTGAGACCAATTGCATGTTCATGGAGATTTGAGACCCCTTATTGGTGAAACCCTTAGATATTGTGTTGCACATTGCTTAACAAGGGCATGGAATGTCCATAAAACTTGTCGGTTATAGGCATAGTTATCAAATTCGGTTCGGTTCGGATGAAATGTCCAAATTTTCTCGTTTCGGAGGGAAAATAGAACCAAACATCCCGCTTGAAGATGTTCAGTTCAGATTTCGTTTGATTTCGCCCGAAATATAGGGTTTCGGTTGAAAACCCCTAATTTCATACGAACTATTTCCGAATCGGACGAATCGAGGGGTCGAACAATAAAAGAAAAGAAAATGAATGAACTATATAGGGCATACGAGCTAATGTGAACAAAAATAAATGAAATTACCATGCATACCCTTTCTCGAGCGATCTTTCGATTCATCTTCTTCGGTAGATTGTTCTTTGCCGAAGCAAAAAAAAGGTGAATCCCTACCCATGCTGAGACTATCTTCCTGCATCTCCCCCCTCACCGAAGGTTGTCATTGCTACCCAAGTCGGATTTCCTTGCAAAAATCTCACATGAGCGCCAGGTATGCTCGATCTCACCTTCTACTTCCGTTTCTTCTTCCTTTTGTTTTGTTTGTTTCGTTCATATGTTTTGATAAAGGGTCGGAACTCGGAATGCTGTCCTTATGATGCCTTTTATGAATAAGGGGTCGTGATTAGTTCTGGAAAGTGAGGCCCGCTGATTTTTCAAGGCCCACTTTTATTTAATCAAAGATGAAATTGGAAGGATACTTACTGTATTTAAGAGACCCACGTAATAAAAAAATTGAGGGATGATCAAGGCCCATCACGAGTTGAGTACAGTTCGTTTGATGTTATTAAAAATTTTATGAAATCATTTTAAAAATTATCAATCTGAACTGAGCCATTTTATTTGACTTGAGTAATAAAGTTTAATTAGTACTGTTTATGTAGAATTAAATGGTTTTGATTTTATATAAGTGGCACACTGAGAAATTTTGATTAGCAAATTGAGCATTGGGGCCCTGGCTCACCACCAATTAAATGAAATTTTATATATTATATATATAATATAGAAACAAATTTTCTATTATATATATATATATTAATTTTTTATATTTTTTGAAACAAATTTCCGAATTGGAAAGCAAAATGCCTGAATTGGCCGAAGTGTTTCACTTTGAAGCTAAACCGAAACGGGGTCTGAAACGAACTTGACAACTATGGTTATAGGCCTTTGTGAATGGGAGGAAATTCCCACCAAATCAAACCAGATTCGGACCTCAACTGATGCCATTCTGGGAGTTACACCTTGCCGACACATTTTCGGCTTGCCCTGAACTCACAGCAGCTTACCGTAGAGACCCTTTGGTTACAAATCCCAAGAGCCATTTTTTAGGCCAAATGAATGCCGATTACCTTATGGCTAACTCAAGGCAACCTATGGCTGGCCAGTGGCTAACCAATGAAGACCGCAGGTTCTGTGTCTTTAGGACATTGAGTTAAAGGGATTTAGTGGAAAATTAAGTACCTTTAGACTTGTATAATGGGACAAAGATGTGTGAGCGTGTTATTGTTCACACATATAAAAATATATAATGGGGACTAAGATGGGACCAAATGATATGTGGTGTTTGAGCGTGTTATTGCTTGTAGATTGTCTGAAATGCATGTGTAAATATTAAGTCAAAAGCATGGTGACGTAGGATTTTAGATGTCAATTACCTTCAAAAGCACCTTGAGCATGGTATCAGACATCCCGAGTCCTATGAGACCATAGAATGGAATGATATTGTCTCTCACGTGTGAACAGCAGCCAAGACCTAGGTTTAACACTAGTAATTGTTCCTTGTCATCCGATTTCGACTGATGTATATATACTTTGTGGAATTTGAGACAACAACTCCGCATGGACCCAACAACCCTAGTTTGGTAGGATTGCTATCCTTTAGGCAATTAGGGATTTGATGGGATAAACAAGTATCCCTATGGGATAGAGTTGCAATTTTTAAGGAAGAGGCAGCAACAATGCAGGCTAGGTCTTGAAGGTGAAGTGATGTCGGAATTGAGGATCTTTTAACAAATGGCTCATTCTCATCGTGCAGTATGAGATCCATATATAAATCATCGAATTTAGGCATCAAACACAAATGTTATGAGCATTGCGCGGTTGTCAAGGAAAACTGCTAAACCTGGAAGATTCTAACTTAGGCCCTGGTACTTGATTTAAACATAATTGGAAGTAAGAGTAAAACCTAATGTCCCTAGCTAGTCCTAATTACATTTGGAATTGCAATAGACCAAAGTGGGTAACCCAATTGTATAGCTTGTCTCATTGTGGCCTTGTATTGCTTGTATTGTCTTATTGTTGACTTGTCCTTAATCTATAATGCTAGTCTTGCCTTGTTAGTTTTTTTGTATCGCATTATTATGTCTTGCTCATACCATATAGCCTTGACTTGCTTGTCTTAACTTGGGAGTCTTGGAGTATGCACAGTAGTAGGTATCTTCAGATACTAAGATCGCCAGTATATGCGGACTCTAGGTGTCGTATGTCTTTGGACACTGTGCTTGCTTGTGTATGATGGTTATTATGCGATTATGTCCTTTGTCATACTTTGTCTTGTTTGTTTTGGGCATGGTATGTATCATTGGGTACTGAGGTCACCAGTGTAAGCGGACATTGGGGGTGCAGTAGGTGTCTTCGGACCCTGAGCATGTTTTGAGCACATTAGCCTGTGAGGCTGTCTTTGATTCTGGTACATTGACATACACGTTTATTTATTTGATTTAAAAGCACATACAATCCATATTTCTTGGCATTTTGATGTACTTATTGTTTCATGATATAAAGGTATGAATTTGCACAAGTTCCATTACGTCCACATTGACATAAGCACACACTAATGATCATCCTGACTTGTCGTGCATTGTTTAATCATATGGTTTGCATATATGCGCAGGTATAATCTTTGTTTATCATTTTATCTTAATGCTCCATGATATGAGCATATGCATGATCTTTATCTTAATGCTCCATGATATGAGCATATGCATGATCTTCGTCTATTTACGCATGTGTATAATCTCTATTATTTCATTTGATGTTGAACGTAACACGTTATGCAATTTATACATGTTTATTTGCTAGGCATTTTAAGCCTAATATTGCTCTTGGTGCTTGTAGGTAACTAGTCACAATTCATTAGCACGAAGGGTAAGTCGCTGAAGCACCGCAAGGATTATCCAAAGTAGTGTACAGATGACTCGTCCTTGAGGTGTGTCGTATGAGAGAGCCTCACATTTATTTTACGCAGCGCTACTCATTTGTTCATTTTAACTTGGCCCCTGTTTGGCCTAAGGTTGTACTAGTTTAACTTTAAAACATTAATTACCTTCAAGTGAAATGTGTTATTTTGCTCATGCTAATTTACTGTCTGAAAACTTTTATTTGCTAAATGGGTTTGACGTATGGAAGTGATGTGACACATCACCGTCACGACATGGAATACAAGGGGCCTGGGTTTCGGGTCATGACATATTTCTCAAAGAACCTGTCCTTATATCCCTCAACAAAATGGGGAAGCGGAAAAGAAAAAGTCAACATCTACTTGTAGTTCAAACCTTGCTTTTTGAATCTTCGTTTCTCATCAACCTTTTTGGTCAAAACCCTTTCCACAACTATAAATCTCATTAACCGTCTACCATCACCCAAGCTTCAAAATCAATCTCGTTACTTCCGTCTTCATGCAACACATTTCATTCTCAATATACTCACCTTCATGCTTTTGGTTGTGTGTTTGTCCATCTTCCATCACATGGGTGGAATAAATTTTCTTTTTTAGTCCATGAAATGCGCTTTTCTAAGCTATGTTACTCGTCAAAAGGGATTTCTCTGTTATGATTTCGCAATACATTGCATTCACATCTATCGTTATGTACTCTTTTTTTAAAACAAGATTTCTTGTAACGCCACTACAATATATTCCATTTTCATTATTCCAAACTTCTCCATAATGTCTTCAATATATTCCATTTTTGTTATTCCAAACTTCTCCGACTCCCCTTCTACAACGAGATTTAAACTAGGGCTGGTGTATGTATTGAAGATAGGCAACTTCCCCCTGAGTCCACCCTGACAATTGATCCTATCCTCCATTGCTTTGAAGATCTACTCATACCTCTCGTCCTACATATCAGTATGGTTTTTCTCACTTCTGATTACACACTACCTTATCCTCCTTTTCTATTCCGCTATTCTCAGGCTATGAGGCATGATTGTTGGCAACAGGTAATGAATGAGGAACTTGATATCCACCAAAAGAATCACACTTTTTTATAATAATTATTATAAAAAAAAAAGACAGAATCATACTTGGGACATTATAACATGTACTCCTCATGTCAAAGCCAATTGGGTGAAAATGGATCTACTCTATCAAGCTCAAATATGATGGATCATTGGATTGTTATAAAGCTTGTCTAATGACTTTAGGTAACCGGCAGGAGTAGTACTGGATTGACTATGATGAGACCTTTGCTCCCATTGCTAAAATGACTACAGTTCGCACAACCTTAGCTTTGCTGCTTCTCAATCCTAGTTTTTGTTTTAGATGGACGTAAAGAACACTTCCCTTTATGGGGATCTTCAAGACTAAGTCTACATGCGTGTGCCTATGGCAGTTAAGTGTGTTTCATCTTCGAGCAAAACAGCCTCAATGGATTGAAGCAAGCTTCCGAGAGTGATTTGACAAATTTGAAAGACTCTCTAGGTTGTCCACTTTCTACAAAGTGAGTATGAAGATCCATCTTTGTTCCTGTGTTGTACTTCTCATGGCATCACCATCTTACTTGTCTACGTAGATGACATTATCGGCATTGGAACTGATCTGGATAGCATCTTACAGCTGCAAAAATCCCTCCATGCTTCTTTTGATCTGAAGGATTAGGTCCCCTCACCTATTTTCTATTCACAAATTCGAAGGACTTCTTATCAATCGACACAAGTATACAGAAGACCTCATTACTTAGGCTTGATTGCAGATTACTGCACCAGTTGACACTCCATTAAAAATCAATGTGATGTACAGGAAAGACGAAGGCAATAGTATTTTAGATCCCACAGACTATAGGAAGCTTGTCAGAAGTCCTGTTTACTTAACAATTATTCGGCCAAACCTCTCATGCAGTTAACAGTGTAAGTAAGGTCATGACCCAGCCCATACATCATCATTTGGATGCTGTCAAAAAGAATTGTTAGATATCTCCTTGGCACTTCTAAACGTGGAATTCTCTTTCCTAGCAATTCCAATTTAACTCTTACTGCATATTATAATGTTGATTGGACTGGCTCCCCGAGACTCATTGTTCCACGATAAGATGGTGTGTTTATCTGGGTAATGCCTTAATTTCTTAAAAAATTAAAAAGCAAGGTCGAGTTTATTAATCCTCCACAAAAGCTGAATATCAATCTAAATCCTCTACATGCTTCAAGCAAGGAATAAAAAAATCAGTCAAGTTTGAGTCAACTCGGCCTTAACCGAGTCAGGTCCTACAGGTTTTTGACCCGAATCAGAGGGGCTCGGTCAAGTCCCATGAGAGTAGTGCGAGTCGCATGGGACTCAGCCGAGACACATCGACAGACTCAGCCAACTACGAAAGGTTTCGGATTTGATCACCAAGTTATTAACATCTTCACTAAAGCTTTATCCCGGATTAAGCATGAAAATCTTTGTTGCCAAATTAATATTGGTTCATTCACTAGCATCAATTTAAGAGGGAGGAGGAGAGGGAGAGAGGAGGAGGGGATTGTTTAGAGTGGTACCGAGTACCACCATACTTGTAGTTTATTGGAGATATAAATGTAAAGCATCTTTAGAGATTAGGATGAGATCCCAATTAAGGGGATACAATTATGTTGTACTTTCTTTAGTTGGAAAGAATTCTATAAGAGAAGGAATCAATCCCATTGTGAGGAATCCAATTCATTCCAAATTATTTTATTTTTCTAAAGTTTACTCCGTTGTTAGTTTTATGGTCAACTAGTGACATAGACCTGTGCCCAACACGGGCCATAAAAAAAAAAATTTAGAATACAATGCAAATGAGAGGGTATTGAATATCTGGATCCATCAAAATTTAAGATCAAAATTTAATCTCCTTACCAAAATTTAAATATAAGACCTAAACCCAGACTGATTTTTTTCTCTCTCTACACATCATCCTCGCCTAAAATCTCTTATCTCTACACATCATCCTCCCCTAAAATCTCTTCGATTATTCTTACCAAAAAAATCTTCAATTATTCTCTACACATCATCCTATTACTTAGCAATTATTCCCTAATAGTGGATATTGTGGTCCAATAAGATGAAGCAGAACTTGCCTCCTATCTAATTGGTTGATTGCACATCTTACCCTTCCTCTCCTCCTATCAACCCTTAGGTGGCCCACTTACTTTCTGTATAGAGAAATCTCTTAGCCAAAGTCACAAAGAATTTGGATGGTTGGATTGGATTGGTACGTGCCCGTTGTAGGAAGATGAGTCCTATGAGAGCTTAGAGCATTAGATTGCATTTGGTCCACATGAACCATAATGGGATGATTGCGGCTAGGAAAAAAATTGCAGAATGGAACAAAAGAAAAAAAACAGACTCATTTTTAATTTATGAGAACCTATTGACATCAATGAGACTCATATCAATTTAATTGTGTCCATGGTCACAATCACCATGGGGAAAAATCATTTGCAATGTGTGTAGGGCCCAACTCCTAAATTGTAATAAATTGCTAAATCTCCATTGTGGGCCCTCTTGTAAGCTAAGAAGAAAGAAAATAAAAGATGTGAGAGAGAGAAGATGAGTATCGGTATAGTATTCAGTGTAGGGGGAAAACAATTAATGGCTTAGACATAGCTCCTGTTTTTTGTCTCTTAGCCACCCCCCCCCCCCCCCCCCTCCCCCCCCTCAGCTCCTTCCCTCCCTCCCACTCCCTTTCCCAAACCACCCACAACTCTTTCACTGAGTAATTCAAGGGCATCCAAAACAACATGATTTTTGTTTAGAGAGGAAAAAAAGAAGTCTTACCATGTATTTTAAATTTTTTTGTAAAGCAGCAGTTAGTCTCATTCTGTAGTGGCCTTGTAGCGGCTGTAGTGGACCGAAATGGCAGCTACGGATGAAAGCGGCGCTAAATACCATTTAGCAAAGCCGTCTTGGCCGCTACGCCTGATAGCAGCATAGTGGCACCTATGTTGATGCATGGTTACCAGTATGGCTTTAGAGGTGTCAAATGTGAGTTGCACAGAGCACAAAGTACAATGCATGATCAAGAAAAAAAATCAATTTTTTTAAAGAAAAAGGACTTGTGCAGCCCTAACTGAGTGTGCGCAGGTCTATCTATTATAAGATAGAGTTTTTATGGTACCCAAAACTCCCTACTGATGCGAAGCCCCTTGCTATCATAGTTTTATATATTTACAAGTCAGTCCTTGAACAAGCAATTTAACTCTAACAACAACAGTATCCTCAAGTACCTCGTATGGATCCCAAAACCATGTGGTCCTCTGAAATAACTACTTATCAAACCCCCACTTTCAAAGGACTTAATAAGCATCTCATACTTTCAACTATTATTTCGTTTGATAACATTACAAACTTATGAAAAAAGGGAAAAGGTACAACTTTTACATAAGTGTGAAAGTTAAGAAATTTCCAAATATTTCATTGCCAAGTGCACATCCACATGCTATAACTTGCCATATTTAAACCTTTCCTCCCTATGTGCCTACCTTCCTAAAGGGTCTATTTACACCCATACCATGTAACGTTTATGCATACATACCTTTGATTGCGCCCATTTACGCATCACATGGGTAAAATGAGGTATAAAAATGGGCTATTTTCATAAGAAAATTTTAACACCTAAAAAGGTGTGAATGTTTCACCCCTCTAATTAGAGGGGCAACAGTACAATGTGCATTTGGGACAGGCCGCAACATCAAATCCTTTCATCGTTTTCTTTTTAAAATTTTTAATCCAAACAATTCAAAAAATTTATTGACCTAAACCCCAGAACATTCAGTTTTGTGTCTTAAATCTTCATATATCTTGAGATAGATGAAAATTTCACAAATGCAATCTGAAAGCAATCAACATTTAGTCGTGTGAAAATTTTTCTTCCAAACAAACATGGTAATTTGGTTCACCTGCAAATTTCTCATATGTAAAATTCACATTATGTAAATTCCATTTTCATGCCCCATGCAAAAAAAAAAAACGATCTCTAAAAGTGAAAAAGAGTTTAGTAGTCAGGCTACATACCTTGAGGCAAAGGTGTGCAGGAACATCCTGATCAAAAACACCAAGAGCTATCACAGGAAGTGAGGTGAAGAAGACATTGTAGAAGGACAAGTACCAATCATTGTAAGCAGGCTGCCCGGAGAAAGATGCATAAGCCTCAAAGCAAAATAGGGTAAACCCAAATGTCATGTTCTTGTAGAAGAAGTAGCAAATCTGCACATGTAAAATAAAAAAAATTTTGGTTACATCAAGCATAATGTTGCTGAAGTCACAAAATATATTTTTCCAGTCTCTCACACTCATTAAACTTCAAATGAAATGGCACAGATAGAATTGTGACAATTCAAACTGGTGGGGAAAACAATGGATCACTTCTACGGAAGAAAAGCTCATGTTGTTTGGAGAGAGACAGTAACTGATAGGAAACTAATGTCAAAAAAGTAGACATCTTCCAACAAGTTCCTTCCTTGGAAAAGCTACATATTAACAGAACAAGTTAAAGATCGGGGAAAATAGTTATACCATCATTGCAATCCGCCTGTAACACCAATGGCCATGCACGAGCAACAAACGCTCCAAAAAATGGAATTGGGCAATTGCAAAATCACTGGACATAACAGCCTGCATTTCAAGGTCACTTCAAATCACAAATGCAACAATGCAAACTCACAATCACAATATAAGAGAGCTCAAACTAGAAGCACGAGGGTAGTCAAGATAATTCATGGTTCATATAAAATATACAGTGGGTTGAGCTACTCCAACTTTTGATATCTCACCAATTTTATTTGAAATGGGACATCTCACCTTAATGCCGTGAAACAGTACAATATTTCCTTCAGGGAGAATTTATGTGTGTTTCTCATTAAGAGATGATACACCTTTATATTAATAACAGGGACAATGAAGAAGACAGGAGTTTGGAGAGAATTGTCTTACCACGTTGTGTGGTCGACCGTTCATTATATAGGGATTCAAAATAACCAAGTAAGCTACAATCAGGGCCATTCAAGGCCCAAAACAAGATTACAATGAATCAATTGGCCTATCTAATTTACAGGAATCAATCTAATTACAGCAACTCCATCTATTCACACTTATCATTACATGTGGACTTAGACAAGGGAAGGGGCCACTTGATTACCTGTGGTCCCCATTATCTCTTTATATCACCACCACCACCACCACCACCATCATCGAAGCCTTGTCCAAACTATATTGGAGTCAGCTACATGAATTTTGTTTCTCCATTCCAATCTATCCTAAGCCAAATCATCTGAAAAGTCGCACTTTTGCAGATCTATTTGTACTAACTCTCCATGTCCTCTTTGGCCTACCCTTTCGGTGAGCTATCAACTATATATTATTGGATGATTACAATAATCGTTAGAAAAATGTGGCACAGTTAAACCCCCCCCCCCCCCGCTCTGCTAAGGGGATAAGATGCAAACTCTCTCTCTCTCTCTCTCTCTCTCTCTCTCTCTCTCTCTCTCTCTAAAACTCATGATGTGGGCAGAGAATGCAATTGTTGAAAACGACTAATGGCATAACCTTTGGCGAAGAAGTCGGCAAGTTAAGTATTTTTAGGGACAAATGGAAGAGAGATGGTTCCCGCAAGATAATGATATTGCATAAAATGACAATCAACCTCAATGTGCTAAGTGCACTCATGGAAGACTTTATTCTCGGCAATGTGGATGGCACTCTTATTATCACAATACAAAGGCGTCGAGAGCGCAAAGAGCAACCCAAGTCTGCAAGCAATCAATGAAGCAGTCAATCTCTGCAGTAGTATGAGCCATAGCATGATAGTCGGCCCCACTATAAGCACGAGCAACAACAGATTGTTTTTCGATTTACAAGTAATCAAGGAATCACTTAGGAAAATACAGTAGCCAATTGTGGAACAATGATCAACAGGTTCACCAGCCCAATCAACATCGGTATTGGCACGAAGAGAATTAGTTGATGTAGAAGGAAAGAACAACCCTAAATGCAACCAGCCTTTGAGGTAGCACAATACGTGTGTAAGGGCTACATGGTGACCGATGAAAGGAGCTGAGACTTACTGGCTAAGGAGATGAACATAGGTGATGTCAGAACGAGAGATGATAAGATATACAAAGCAGCCAATAATCTCCCGACGGCAAGTTGGATCATTGAAATGAGCATCATCGGTGGGCTGTAATTTGACATCAAGTTCCAGTGGCGTGTCAACAATCTTGAAGTCAAAGTCCGCCAAGATCTTTCATCTCAAACTTCTTATTTAAATATTATTTCATTCTATGTCTTTTACTGCAAATACTATTCACATTTTTCTTTATTGAAAACACTTTCGACAATAAGATGTGAACTTCATACCACCACTTTTCAAACTGATTTTGAATTGGTCACCCTTTTTTTTAATGGTAATTGGTTGCCAATTTGAGGTCCAAGTTCAAACAAATTCAGGAAACTAGATAATGAAACTCTAAACTTACATGGTTGACTTTATAAAGATAAAGAAGTAATCTTGGTGAGCTTAATTTACAAAATTCCCTCTATGTTCAAATGTGAAATATAACAACCTGCATCCCCTCGACACCACTAATGCCAACGCCAATATCAGCCTCTAGAAGCATGCCAACATCATTTGCTCCATCTCCAATGGCTAGTGTAGTTTTTCCTGTTCCCATTTTCACCAACCTTGTAACCTGCACCTTATACATTTCTATCAGATTATTTTTATGTCAGTAACAAGTAATGACAGCAACTTACCTTTTATCCCCTGTAACTAACAAAATATGTTATAAAAAAAAAAAAAAAACAAGTATAAATATAAAAATAAGTAAATAAACAAACGGAGATATTATGAATCAAGAGAGAAATAAAAGGATTTCTACACCAAATGTTCCAATCTTATTGGAAAAATTCAAGCTTGGATATTTAAGTGAGGACTACAAGAGAATGAATTCAAATGAATTGCTAATTTGGACTTAGAGAGAGTTTCTTATAATCAACAAACGACCCTAATCAGTAGAGTTGGGAAGGATTCTTTGCATCTCTTTCAAACCAGAGAAATGGAGATGAAATACAGATGGAAACTTCATTAAAAAAAAATAAAAAACAGGGCCTGGCCAGAATTAGTGGACCACTAAAAATTGATATAGGCAAAAAATGATCTTGGCTTTATTGGGGCCCTATGTGCCATTGCTGATTCTGATAAAAGCTGAAATTGTTGCATTAAAAGGTTTGAAAATGTTCAAAGAAAGATTTACAGAAGACCAATAGCGGAAGCAGATTCCACCAATGACAAAATAGGCAAAAGCCATGGAGAATGGAGCCAACAATAAAAAGATAGAGGTGAGCTCTTCAATGCATGCTCAATTTGTGCGTATACAAAGAGAATGGAACAAAGAAGCAGACTCTTCAGTGAACCAGGAGTACCAAGAACACAAATCTTTATTGGAAACTCCATTGCTTTGTAAATTATTTCATTTTATTTTTATGGTCTACCTTCTTGTTGCATCTTTTACTACTGTACAGTTTTAGCCTTTTATATTAAAGTTCAGAACTCTCTCTCAAAAGAGTAAAAAAGTCACTCACCAATGCCTTCTGTTTTGGTGAAGAGCGGCAACAAATAACAGAAGCACAATCAAGTGCAAGCTCTAGAAACATGCTCTCCAGATCTCCTGTGAGAGCGAAATCTAAAGACTTGCCATCAATTATCAGAGCAGAAGCAGCAGAATCTTTTTTTGCAGAGCTAACTTGAGATTTTCCTTCACGAATTTGCCTTGTGATGCTTTCATGTGAAGCCTAAGATCAGAATTTTCATAATAATGTCAAATAAAGCAACTTTTTCTACTCAGTGGTCAATCAAATTCATGTGGTTACTGAGTTGTTGACCCAAAAACTTGGCGGGTTGAGCATGCAGGTCAATCAAATTTGTTTTGCAATATTTTTGGTTATAAACTAATTATTTGAATAACTAAATAGTTTTTATTTAGTAATGTAAATATCTACATAAATCAATGATAAGTTATTCTAATAGTTTTTTCTTTCATTTAGTTATATTTAGACTTTAACAATTTTACTCATGTAAGGCTTATGTACAGTTTTCATTTGATTTTCTAATATGTAAGGACTTGACACAACTGATTTGTCCAGATATGGACGAGTCAAGCCGAGTGATAAGTTGACCTGGCGGGTCTTGGTTTCGAATAAAACTCATCCAAACTGATCTCCACCACCCCAGTCATCCCATATGTAACCAGGTCGGTCGACTTGGCCAGGTTCCTAGTTGGCTCACCAGGTTCAAAATCTATGGGCTGAAGTTCATAAATGTCATTGAAAACTAAAATCTTTATAACGTATACCTTTGCAATGGCCTCCTTGTCCCCTCGTTTTTCCAATGCATTTATATCTGGCGTGTCCAGAGTGATCACAATCTGCTTCATTCCTTGTCTCAGCAAGCTACATGCAAACCTGTAAATCTCCTTGCATTACTCCACGTCATAATCACAACTCACAAGAAAGAAGACTAAGACCATAGACTTTGTGACATTGAATGCAAATAAGCAGAGATAAAAGAGCCTCATCAAACAGACCCAATATTAATCGCGGTTTCCATCTTATCACCAGTCAAAATCCATATCTTAATGCCAGCTTGTGCAAGTTTGTCAATGCACTCAGGAACCTGTATACCACATATCGAAAATTAGTTTAAAAGTGTGACATGAGGATGCGCACATGTCAGCCTAGTGCAATCATGATGATCTTCTGTGTAGCATGAATACATGTTTTACAGATTACATTCGACCGCATGTAAATCCGTTTTTTGCCTTACATATATGCTTCTTCAGTACCAGTTCGTGCATGCAAATGTGTAGAGAAAAGTCTAGGCATACAATATTAGATCTTTGCATATGTACCACCTACTATGATGACATTATGTGAAACCATTTGACTAAGAGTAATGGTTGCAGCAGGTATATATCTTTCTCTGGAATAAATACTGGAGAAGATATAATGCACACAGAAAATTCACATGTTCAGGGTTCCATTACTTCAGGGGAGAGAAGGAAAACAAAGGTGGATATTAGGTTATTACAAGGTTTCACAATGGGATATTCATCCATGGGAGAAAATGCTGGAAAAGTATACTATAATATGCAAAATCACGCATAGGTTCCATTATAGGTCAATTAGTGAATAAAACTACCAGTCGGTACTTTGCCACTCACCCCCTTCTGCAGTTTATCTTCAACTGCTGTAGCACCAAGAAGGATCAAATCTCTCTCAATTTTATCAGCTGCGGCATCCACCATTGCATCTCGATCTGCACTAACAGAATTCTTAGCCTTTAAGAACTCCTCCTGCCATATATTGTACTCTTCCTCACTGAGCTCGCGGTATGCAATTACTAAGATTCTCAAACCTGCCTCAGCGAATTCTTTAATGTGTTTTTTAGTCTTGGCCTCAAACATTCGCCCATCTTCATAAAGCCTTTCAAACATCACACTAAAGACAAAAGATAAACAACAAAGTCAGATGCATTCAAGCACAACATAAAAATTAATATAGTAAAAAAAGACAGCATGCATAGGTGGCATCTGACCTGTCTGCACCCTTGCAGAGAAGAAGCAACTGACTTTCTTCATTCCTCACAACCACAGACATTCGCTTACGAGAACTACTGAACTCTAAAACTTGAAGAAGCTTATATGACCTGAAATCCAGAAAACATGTCACCTGAAAGAATGTGAACTACAGTTGTAAGTGCTCCAGGCCAACTCGAGCTAGATAGTTTGTTTGCTGGTCCTGATATTCAGGTCGAGGTCCAGCCCCTGGTCAGAAAGTCAGGCACAATGTTCCACTTCTTGGAACTAGGTCCAATTGTCTTTAAATAAGCCAGGTCAGATAGACCAGCTAAAAGAGCTTTAGGGGAAATAGAAGTTTAACATGGATGCACTAAATATGATTATGCTTGAAGTTAACAATCAAATCTTGATTAAGAATGAAGTTGGGACTTTGGCCTGTCCATGAATCCAACAGACAGCTCATATACATTCCAAAGAGGCCTATGTCCAACTGAGGCCCAGCCTTGCCCGGCCCATATACAAACTCATTATTTACCAAGCAGTTCCATTTCCAAAGTAATCTGAAGAAGAAAACGCCAAAATAGACATTGAAATCTGATGGAAAATCGAAAGAAACCTCACCTGTCAACCTTTCTTCCAGTCTCTGGATCTAACTCATGTAATGAGATGCTACTCTGTGTTCTTTCATAGAATTCAAAACCAAGCTCTCGTGCAGCTATGACTAAAGCTGCTTCATCTGGGGACTCAGCTTCATAAGATATTTCACCTGATTCATTATCCACTTCAGGAATGGCTGTATGGCAGCTAGCTAAAACACGAAAGAACTTCTGTATGACATCTGAATTGGGCTCCTTCACCCATTGCCCATTCATGAGGCGTTCATCTCTGAAGTTGAAACCTTTTTTCGGTGCTTTTGAATCATCAGCAGTGTGATCCCCATCACTATACGACAGATCTTGCACTTCAGGTGCATCACCCTTCATCCTTCTAGCCATTGCCTTCTCCACTTCAGTCATACCACGGCCATAAGCAATGCCAGCAATGGAGCATTTCAAGAACTCCATTGAGTTACAAGTCAATGTACCCGTTTTATCTGATAGTATAGTATCAACCTGGCCCAGTTCTTCATTCAAATTTGATGTACGAGCACGAGCTGGTTTGTCTGCTTCTTCATAATACATATCCTGATCTTGATTAATAAATATACTCTGTAAAACTTTTACAATTTCTATTGATATGTACAAGGATATTGGGATTAAATATCCGTACAACATAAGACCTGTCAGAAAATGGCAGATCGCAGCCAAAGCTGCTCTTTTAGGGTCAAAAAATACAGTTGATTCATCTGGTCTTAGGTACCATCTTTTGTATGTCCCATCACTAATATCCTCCTTAGTTATGATCCCGAACAGAACAGATCCCACAGAAGAGATCAAAATCAGGACACTGAAAAGTAGATAGACTATCTTATCCATTTTCCTCTCTATCTTACTCCTCTTAGAAGGAGGATCTGTAGCATTCTGCATCACCTTTGTGTCATGCCCAGTGAAAATCACCACACCATATATGTACTCAGTGTTTCGAAGCTTTGAGTCTCTCAGAAGAATCTGTTTTGGTGAAAGGGGGTACTGCATACCTTCATAACACAAGCTTCCAACGAAGGAATACAGATGTTCATTTGGGTCCTCGCACTTAACCAATGCTTTAAATTTTTGGAAGGATTGTTCATCACGCAAATGCAGTGTGACGTCTAAAGCTTGCTTAAGCTTTAAGTTTGTCTCACCATCAAGGTTCATAGTCTCAACATAACAAATACCATCATCGTAACTCGATGAAAGTAAAAGCAGGTCAGCAGGAAAGAATTCATCCTTCTCAACCCTTACAAGATCTCCAACTCTAAGATTCTTCCAATTGGTTTCATGGAAAGCATTGTCCTTCCCATAAACTTTGACCTTCCGATTATTGACCTCAACATCCTACAGGCATATCAGAGTTTTATCACATCATTTGAATAGCAAACAAGGCATAGTCTGGATCGGGAAAACAAAGTGAGGATGCATTGCTATAAAGAATAGGCTATATTTAACGGACAACACTGGGTACAACTGATGGCCTAGAAAGAACTAGAAAACATAGGAAGGCATGCATAGAAAATACATAAATCTGCAGGGATACAAGCTCTCACTTTGAAGAAGCAAACATCCAAAAAAAAAGCTGATAAGGGTAATATATTGGGTGCCAACACATGTTTGGGTCCAGTTCTATGCTGGATTGTTTAGGCCTGGATCTGTTAAGACCCAAATAAATAGGTCGAAACTCAGTATTGGGCCAGGACACTTTGGTTTTAAATACTATAACAGTGATGACGATCCATTAATTGCTCTATCAATTAATATGATTTACAAAATTTTGTTTTATTTAAGTTACAACGCATTAAAACAACCTGTCTCTGACCACATGATGGTTCCAATAACTTCATGTCTTAATTACAAACTCCCATAACACTGCATCTCCATTTAATATTTCATGTTTATAAATTTGTTTTCAGAGGTGTTATATATAGAAGAATAAACTATTGACAAAATCATTACTTGGCCTTGTAAAATGATAGTTGTAAGGACCACTTCAGGGGGGAAATCACATCTGCCTGCAGTATAAGGACCATTTCAGACCACAGAGGGTTCAAGGAGTCCATGTGCAAAGAAAACAACATTGGTGGAGAATCTTCTTTTAAGTGAACAAAACTCCATTTTGATTATCTGTAGAAATGTGAGGGGAAAAAGGATTCATGTATGAGCTTCTTCCAAATAAACAAGTCATGGGATGTATAGATGGGAGTCAGATATAAGAAATGAACTCTAAGCTCAGAAAGAAAACATAAATTCATATTTCATCACCGTATGTGACTTACATGACACCACATTCCACCTAGACACTGGTGTTCAAGTTGGTTTACTAGTTATTTGTTTTCTATGACATGTTAAATAAACCCAATAGTTACCATAGGTTTGCATCAAGGGTCAGCCCTAAGCCCTTTTCTCTTTGCACCGATTATGGATGAGTTAACTGCTCATATTAAAGAAAAAGTACGTTGTGTATGTTATTTGCAGATGACATAGTGTTGGTAGATGAATCAAGAGATGGTGTGAATGCAAAACTAGAGAGATGGCGAGAGGCTTTAGAATCCAAATGCTTTAAAATAAGTCACAACTTCAGTGAGCATATAGAAAGAGTTGAAACTACTGTGAAATTGAAGACCATGAGATACCGCAGAGTGATTCTTTCTGTTTCTTTGGCTCTATAATTAGTAAGGGTGGGAAGATTGATGAAAATGTCAAACCTAGGATAAAAGCGGGATGATTGAAGTGGAGACTTGCTTCTGGAGTGTTTTATGACCGACAAATGCCAGCAAGACTAAAGGGAGGATTTTCCAAGACAGCGATTAGACCAGCTATGACTTATGAAGCAGAATGTTAGCCAATCAAGAAGTAACATATGCAAAAAATAGATGTAGAATAGATGAAAATGTTGAGGTGGATGTGTGGTAAAACTAGGAAGGATAAAATTAGTAGCAACAATAGGAGATAAAATTAGAGAAACCCGTTTGATATGATTTCAGCATGTCCAATGTAGGCTAGCAAATGCGCCGGTAAGGAAAAGTTTGGCTATGAAGGTCGATGGCCCCCCAATTGGAATAGGGAGGCCAAAGAGGACGTGGATGAAGGTTGTAAAAATAGAAATGAAGAAGTGTAACTTATCCTAGTATTTGGCTCAAGATAGATCGGAATGGAGAAATAGAATTCGTGTAGCCGACCCCAACATAGTTGGGACAAGGCTTTGATGACAACAATGATGATGTTAAATAAATCCAATAATAAAAACCAACAAAAGGTGCAATTTAATAACTGGACACCAGTCAAAAGAAGGGGATCTGCCAAGCCAAATGACCAATAATTGTTTGCCTATAACACCACCAATGATACCACCGTGATACATCTTGATAAAATCAAAACACTAAAATAATAAAAGCTGAAAAACAGAAGAACATAGATTAATTTCATTCTACATATGATGTAATAATGCTCTGTAATTAAACACAAGGCAGGTTTGGCTATACTGAAATCAGCTTAAATTTACCACATTTCAGTTAATCTCAAAGGTAAATCTGTTTGCATGGGCTTGCTACATTTTCCTACCAAACCCATCCTTGTATGTTGCACATTTCACTGAAATAACTTCTTTGCTGGAAGCTATGCAGTTAGGTATTAAGTATTCTTCAAGAAGATATACCTGGAAAATACATGTTCATTTTGCATTCCCTGCAGGCCATTTGAACCCATTACCCACCAAACAGGCCATATTATTTAATGCTTGACATAATTTGAGTGTAATAAACTGTAGATATCTTCTTCTTTTTTAAATCACCATCATCATCAAAGCCTCATCCCCTCAATGTTGGAGTTGGCTACATGAATTTGGCGGTTTCTCCATTCCAATCTATCCTAAGCCAAATCCTCAGATTCCACTCCTTCTCCTTGGTGGGCCATTAACCTCCATAGAAAAACTTTTCCTCACCGGCTACCTTGCTTTGGACATGTACAAACCAACGGGTTTATCTTATTTTCTCAGACCTATTGATGATACTCCTAAATGCTCTCAAAATCACTCATTTCTTCACATCTTGATAAAAAAAAAATTAACATTGTAGATAAAATATTTTTTTAATGAACATCTTGATAATTTAATAACAATTTGTGTTAAATCAACACTCTTTACCTCCATTCTTAACCTGCAATTAACTTTTTGTAATAAAATATTGGGCAAAGCTATTAAAAACTGTAAGATGGCCACTGCCAGTAGACCGGTGCAGTGACAGATATGTCTTAAAGGAGATTGAGACCACAAGCAGAAATGATGCTCATATTCAGTTGCTATTCTGCTGAAAAAAGAGAGGAACTGAGCAAATCAAAGCACCATCCACAAAAATGCTTTCCCTAATTGAATGGCACCCATCAAAAACTTTATAAATCAATTCAGATGCTATTGTCCTGTTCAACCAAATCTAGTTTCATTGCTGTTACAAATCCAAAAATGAAATTCGGCGAACACATTTTTTGCAAATCAGAAATATATAACTTCCAACAAGGATCTCATTTCATTCGATACAAGCATATTTGAACTTTCAGGCCTAAATCCCAGAATTTAAAAAATATATATATTTTTTCAAATCCAAATTCAATCAATGCTTCACCTGCTTTTTACGCCTCCAGTCCTCCACAGCTTCCTTTGCCATTGTAGCTCCAATCACAACCAATAAAGGTAAAAGGATACTCACTGCCCTGTAAGGTGCCAATGGGCTGAAAGAGACACATGCCACCACAAGAAAGTACACATTCGCAGCCCTCCGAAATTGCTCAAACAGAGACTTGGGTATAAAATTAGCCACAGTGTACTTTGTCGTCGAGATACGATTTCGCGGGTAGTTCAACGTGATCGCCTCTGGGTTGTCAGGATCATTACAGTACACCACTCTTGAGTAACCTCTCTGCCCAATCTGCGAATGTTCATCCTTGGAGGAAGAAGCCATGCAAGCAAATGAGTATAGCTTGCTGAAATGGATCCCTCTTCTCCTTCCCCCCGCCATATTTCAACACAACACGAACCAAATCACAGTATTACACACACGAAACAAGAATCACACCCATTGTAATTCTCTCTTCCGCAGTTTCAATCTAACCATAATTTCATCCCTTAATTTCACCAAACTTAATAGAAACTACACTTCTTTTGCTCCTGGCAAAACGCATTTAAGACCCCCCATATGCATTTTAGTGAAAATTCGTAAATCATCTGCAAATCCTTTGTTTGTGGGCAGCTTCATTTAATCAGAATCCAACAGATGTCACAAAATCAACACAACCTAAAGTGAAAGAGTTTACCCTTGGATGAATTCTAGCCGAAATGCCACACATTCCTTCATGTCGGTGGAAGATTTGAAGAGAGAGAAAAATGGAGTACAGAATGCAAAACCCTAGAAACGGAAAGTGCAGATTCCTTAATCCTTACTGAGAAATGCTTCCAACAGCTACTGATGCAGTGCGATGGAAGGTGGTTTTCAGGATTCCTTGCTTGGAGATCACGTTAGAGAGGCGAATTGCCTCCAATACGTAGTATTCAAAACGAATCAGCAAAAGGTGTTTGTGAAAATGACTGTGAGAACTAGGAGTTCTTCAGTTTTGAGTCAATTGGGCTTTAGCAGCTGCGTTTAGTGGGAAAAACGGAAACGCTACGCGTGGAGTTTTGGTGGGACAAATGGACGCTTATAAATGGCCTTCACTAGCACATATATGCATGGCGGGAGGGAGGTGGGAATATACTGTGTAGATAAAGAGTGTACACCACCATGACAAAACCACAACTTCACCTTACCTTAACTTTACTTTTACTTTACTTTACTTTACCAGAAGAAAAACGAAGATTAAAGTTCATGTTATTGTTACCTTTCAGAAAAGTAGATGTAAATATTAAGCAGTGTTTTCTAAGATGGTATGCTAAAGTTGGCAATGGGCAGAAGTTCAGGGTACTATAGTTGAATGGGTTGAGCTTTGTTGGAGATTCTCATCTTTTAGCTGTTACAGATGAGAGATAAGAAGTTAGGTTAGTTGGATAATTTGAGATTTGGATTTGAATTTAAGTAATTGTTGAGGGTTGAAAAGATTGAATAGGGTCAGATGATACTAATGAAAAGTATGGTGAAATTATAGGGATGTAGTGGTTTTTATTTTATTTTATTTTATCAAGTTACGGGCTTACCTGCATGCTAGGCCAGGCATGCAGACTATTTAGTAGGGCCTGATGCTAGATCATGGGATGAAAAAATCATCAAAGGGGCTGCTTTGATGAAAGGTGAGCCCAATTGAGCTCACATTCTAGAGTACACTTCTAGTTGCTCTTACACCATTTTCCATATTTAGCATGAATTAGTAAGACATTTCTTGATCAAACCTAAATATTTTGTAGGTGTTGTGAGTTGTCTTTTTAGGACACAACGAGAAAATAAACAATTAGTCAGTAGCGGATTCAGGATTTTCATTTGAAGGGGCAGACTCAAACATGTAATTGGACTAATCATAATTTTCATGTGGATTTTAGGGCGGACTCGGAATTTTCATATGAATTTTGAAGGCAGAAACAAAATTTTCATGTGAGTTATAGAGGCATACCCAAGTTTCCAGAGTGCGAGTGCCCCCCCATATCCTTGTAAGTGGGCATGACAAGCAAATAAAGGGGGACGAGCCCATTTTTTTGCATTGTCTAAGTTAAAATGGAGGAAATAGCAATGGGAAAAAAAAAATCACTGCAAAAGGTCTCGTTTTTTAAGTGGGCTTGTGGGATCGACATGCCACATAATTAATTAAGCTCAATCGTTAAACAAGCTGAGCCTAGGCTAACATTTGCTCATAGGCTCAACCTGGACAGCATATTTAGCATAATGAGTAATATATATTTCATATGGGGCTTGACCCGTGATTTTCAAGCCCATGAAGTTAATCTGAAGCAGAATATTAAGCCAATAACTAAATAGGTTGGGCTTGGATAAGCTTCAGCCTTGCTTGGCCTAATCCAACCCATCTCAACTGAGACATAAAATCAACTATGTCAAAATTTTATAGCCATGTGATGTAAGACAACCATATAAACGGTTGGAAATATTTTATTTTATTTTATTTTGCTGTTGATTTCATTTTTTTTTTTTATCAATCGGCTCATTTGGCCTAAGTTTTAACTAGGGTTGTTTTTTTGGTGCATTTAGTAGAGACTATGAACATCACAAGATGCCACACATGTCATATGACAATTTCAAGGGCTGAGGAGCAACCCTATTCTAAGATCTAGACTTATGGTGATGGGGCTTATTTGGATGTGTGGGGTCGCAAGATCACTAAGTGCATGTTTGTTTACATGAAATTGAATGCAAAGGTATTTATCGTCAAATTGGGCTCCAACAAAAGAGTCATTAGAAGGGTTGAGGGTTAAGGATGCATTTATAAGATGGCCCCCATCTTGGAACTTATTGATGTCAAAGAAACCTTAGCGTTCTTTAGTTAAAGAAATCTAAGAATACTAAAAATAATAATGTGTGCCACTAAAAATATGTTGGCCGGGTTCCATCTTAGGAAGGAGTGTTGAAAAGCGCGCTCCACTCTAAAGAGTACTGAAAAATATTTATATTGTTTCTACTAACGAATCAAGATTTTGATAAAATTATTAACTAAATAAATGAGTCTGACATAGAGCATATGTACGTGAAAATGTAAAGATGTGCCCATGCACATGGCATTTGCTCGAGCAACAGTCAAAGGTCCACATCCTAAGTAGGATTGATGATTATAGTAGCCCAATTCCACATAAATCATATTTCCAACTTTTTCTCTTTACCATATGTATTAGAATGACTATAGATAGTTAGAAAAGTGCTGAGGTAGGTATGTTGCTAAACATAGAAGGACTTGAATTTGTCGGGTTAAAGAGAAGAGATTCTTATCCAGGATCTTATTAAATCATATATGATTTTAAATACATTTTCCATAAATCAAACATGGAAACATCATTATAAAAATTATTTGATAAACCTCCTAACAAATCTAACCTAAATTATAAACAGTCTACATAAGTGTGATTCGGGCTGAGTCGGGTCCATGTCTAGATTTTCGGGTATCGTATTTTTTTTTTTTTATAACGCAGGGTTTCCAGCCCTTTAGACCAGAATAATTCCTACGGGCCCAGGAGGAGTCGGGTCCATGTCTAGATTTTCGGGTATCGTATTTTTTTTATAATGCAGGGTTTCCAGCCCTTTTGACGAGAATAATTCCTACGGGCCCAGGAAAGAAAGCCGGATCCATGTCTAGATTTTCGGGTCTCGTTTTTTTTTTTTTTTATAACGCAGGGTTTCCAGCCCTTTGGACCAGAATCATTTCTATGGGCCCAAGAGAGAAAGCCGGGTAAAATTATCCTATGGCCTCAATGTGGTAGTAAGTTTCGAATCCACAACTTCCAAGTACAAACCGTGGTCTTATACCAAGTGAGCTACCCCTCGGAGTTTTCGGATCTCATATTTTACAAAGGAGATTTTATAATATATAAATGTATATATATATATGCTATAAGGTGTTTACAAGAAATATGCATAAGGTAATTTTAAGGAATGGTTGACATCCTTTAGCCTCAAAGTTCAAGGTGGCACCCCTATATTGGGGTATTGACATTTATATTAGATCTACGTCTTAGATTCCTAGAAAAGTAATTGATGAGACCAACATCGGATGGAATGATGAAAAGATGGTAGTCAACAATTCAAGTTCGATCGCTGGTAAAATCAAATGGTTACAAGTCATGAGATCACCATGATAGCATGGATTATGCTTATTCTGGGGGCCCTCCCTCACCCAGAGAGTCGTGCACGTATGAACCCACTCATGCATGCAATGTATGGTGGGCCCCACTAATTGCTGTGTACAGTACTTGTCATGGGCATACCAAGATTCGAGTACAGCACTTAAAGAGCCGTGCTGTGCAGTGCATGGTTACGGCCCTTTGTGGAGTTGCATGTATGTTTGCAGTTTGGACCCACCCAGGAAATGTGTGCATACTGCATGGCGAGGATTCTCAAGTGGTAGGCATGTGTGTTTTGTGGATGTTATCTGGAGTGCTTTTTATCCATGGATACCTTCTTCTGGGAGACCCCCAAAAACCAAAAAGATAAGCCAAATGGACAACAATGCATTCCATAACATGACCCACTTGATAAGTGGCTAGATCTGAACAAGTACGGACATTCTTAGCATGAATCCAGTTGATTGAAGGATTCAATCACTGTGAATCATTTACATTTATTTCATCATGTAGAATTCCAGTACATTTGTAAAACTTTTAACAAGATTGCACACTCTGTAGCCCAATGGGCCATGTAAGATTGATTCTATCTCATTTGGGTGGTTTTAATCTTTGATATCCCTCTGAGATGGTTTGGTGGTCTGTGTTAAGTTTTTCTTGTTAATTTGGTTCTTAATTAGAATGATGAGTCTATTTAACAGAAAGGGGGGGGGGGGGGGGGGGGGGGGGGTGGGGGGGGGGGGGGGGGGGGGGGGGGGGGGGGGGGGGGGGGGATCCCAACTGTACCATCATTAAGCATGACTCACCAGCTGACTCAATTTCATGCATAGAGTCCATTAATTGTCGATTATCCATAATTCCAGATGGTTGATAAATTTGGGTTGACCAATTATCTGTTCCAACTTGGTGTCATGCATGATATCACTTTAATTAGTTAAATTGACAAATAAAAGAAATGCGGCTGCATGCGGCCGTCTTTGTAAATAAAATTAGAGTGATAAATGATTTTCAGTGCTTGGATCACTATCATACATGAACCCAGTATTTGCTTCATTTAATCCGCTCATTTCACATCTCCCTATGAATAAGCTGTATTTCAAATTTCACTTCAGTTAAAGTGATCCATATTATTAGATTTATATCTATACGTGCAATATGCAATTTTGTTCCTACAAAATGACACAAGATGCCCCTATTAGAAGCTCTTATTTTTATGCTTACTTAAACAAGTTTTTTAGCTACTTCTAATTTAAAATATCTATTACAAATAGATCCATTCAGAACAGATCTAATCTCAAATAGATTAGATTCACCAAACAGGCCCCTTATTCAGTATGTGTCATTCTCCACTATGAGTAAAGCTCAATCCCTTATCCATATATAAATGGGGTGTATAATATAAGTGACTTGGATGAAGCAAAATATGTCCCACATAGGTTGAATCTGGTGGTTCTCAAGCTACGGTCATCATAACCAATGATATGGCATTACTTCCATGACTCTTCTTGCTATTATTGTGTTGAAATTCAATACCATTGTCCAAGGCATACTTCAAAAGAACACTGATGCATAATTGCAAGTTTGGAGGTTTTTAAAATATATCTACAAGACTATGATTGGTGGCAAGGAATCTATTGACCGTTTAAATGAGATAAATTTTCTTCTCCCCAGAGGTAAAATCCAACTCAATCACTCTACTCCATTTGCTCCGACACATGATCCAAAAGAAAATTAGAGAAAACAGAAGCCTTGTTGCATCTGCAGCCACAGGGAGAAAACTGTATGTATATGACCCACATGTCGAATCTAATAGCATATCATCCCATCATGCAGGGATGGGGAAAAACAATAGCAAATGGTTGCAACTTGAAATCTGAAAATGAATGGGTAGAGACCCCCCCGGAGGACCACAGAAGTGGTGTCCCTCCAATGTGCTCTCATAACACAACTGAATTATTAACCCCACATCTGTTGTTTCCATTTGATGATCGCCCAATCTTAGCCCTTTCATTAGTGATATAAAAATGGGCAAATTATGAAGGGAGTGATATTCCATTGATTGGATGGTTTGGATTGTCTACCTAAAAGGGATTTGGTGGTTGGTGTACAATAGTGCTGCTGCCCATGTGAGATGGTCTGGATCAACATATTGATGTCACACATAAACGTTATTTAAAGTGAAGGGAGGCCTTCTATTATCTTCAGCAGAATTTTTTTTTTTTTTTTTGTTATCTAACCTTACAAATTATTTTTCCTTGTTTTGCAATGAGTGGAAGAAAAAAAAAAAATAATTGGCATCTTGGTTGGATGTGGGGGAATAAGGTGGACAAAATTAGTCAAGTCCAAATGACAGAATTGTAGAGAGATTTTATCTTTATCTATATCCATTTTCTCCACCTTTTCTTTTATCCATTTTGGGAAAAGTATCCATTTTTTCTCCTTGTTCAAACAACAAATTTCCTTTTCTTTTGTTATAATGGACTTTAAATAATAAAAAGGTCTAAAGTTTTTATCAATAGCGTAGGTTTAGAGAAGTGTATATTCTCTATACTATGAAAAAATAGTTAGGAGGAAAATTCATTTTCTCTTACCAGAGAAATCCAAATGAGAGGAATGAGGTTTTTCTAGAGAAAAGTTTTTCTCCTCGGCATTTATTTTTCTCATCCCAATGGGGACAAAGGGAATTCTCCAATTTTAATTTCTCTACATTGCTCTATCTCAGGAGGATTTTCCACTTGACATTGTCTCATCGTCGAAAAGGCGAAAAGCCCATTTGGGAGTAGAGAAAAATGAAGGGTGAAGAATTTCTATTGACTGGACAAATGGGAATCACTATTCTTTGCTAGTGATTTTAAATTTCAATTTCACTGGAGAAGAAGGTGTACCCATCCCTTGTCTTTTTTCCTATTCTACTACAAAGTTTACAAGGCACTTAACTCTTCTCCTTAAATAGTAGTTCCAAATAGGAAAGAATTTAATGAACAAAGAAAACATTTTTCTCCAACATGCTATTCTCAACATTGAAAACCCTATATTTGTGTCCATTTCTCTCCTGTATTTGTTGCCCACCTGATGACCTAACTGCCCTCAAATTGGGTTAGTAAATGATTCATAATTTCAGATGGAGTACTCCCATCTTGCACTCACGGGGAGCATCATGCACATGCCACAGGCCCACAGCTCCGAGCATAGAGCCCATCAATGGGCTAAATCTCGATGGTCATGGGTCCGGATTTTCAATTGGCCCGGCCCATTCAAATTCTCGGTTCTCCCCTGGGCCCTGACTGACCTGTCAACAGTACTATTTAAGTAGGGATACAACTTGGGCTGAGAGAAAATTGAACTCCCATGGGCTTGGCTTGCTTGCTTGGAGAAGCATTTCAGACTTGTCTTATTCGGGTTTACGCTCAGACTCGGACCTTAAACTTTTAGAGCCCATATCAATTTTGGACCAAGCTTGGATTTGGCCCTTGGATCCCTAACTGTGCTCAGGTACAACATTATGATAATTTACATTAGACTATCAAATTTACCTTATGGTATCAACCTAGGATCTATCTCAGACACAAGCTGTTGTTTAAATTTGGGCTTAGGCTTGATAATTTAGATTTGATTGTGCCTAAAACTTGGTTTCAACCATTTCAAGATGCTTCGGTATATTTTAGCATCCTTTAAGCCATGCTTGGTAACTCTATTATTTTTCTAACAAACTCAGTAAAAGTAGAGCCATAAAAAAAAGAGTCATAAAAAGAAGAGGCAAAAGCTCTATTTTTCAGCTGTCCACTTTTTTAGCATTTGGATTTTAGAGGATTTGCCTCTAAATGTCTAAAACGGACAAAGGAATGTTGTGCCAAACGCCTTTATTTTCATAACTTCTATCCGCTTTAGACATTTAGACAAGTAGAAGCTGGAAATAGATGTACCAAACATGGGCTAAGTATTCTGCAAATTGAGATAGATAAGATAGAGCTGTGATGAAGACGATGTGGATAACATAGCTGGCTGGGGCCATCTCCTTGCCACGTAAAGTGCAACTTGCACAGACAATACCCATTTGTGGGGCTCTAACTCCAGTAATAACTCCCAACTCTATATCAGTCCATGTGAGCCAGACAAAAAAAAAAAAAAAAAAAAACTCTATATTTGTCCAGCTTCCTTTGTGCACGTGGCTATGTTTACATCAATCCAGACCCTCCAAATACGGGCCCCATCAGCATGCTGTATTGCTGTGGAGGATTTTAACTGTTACACTTCTCACCCACACAGTCATAAATGTTAGCAGATTGGATCTGGTAGAGACTGCAAAAGTCATTTGGAGACTGCTGAAGTTGTAACCCAGTCGATTTATATGATACTCCAGAGGAGTACATAACATGGATTGCCCTGCATATCTACCACAAATGAATTCATTTAATTGTGGGCCTAAAATAAATATAGATGTGTGAAAAAAGATGAAAATTTCTATAAAAAAAAATACACATTAAGCATTAAGTTTTGGCCTTTTTCTTTTTTTTTTTTTTTAATCCGACATTAGACTTCATTTTAGATCAATCTAATCCTTCTAGACACACCTACCACACTGAATTAGTACTATGATTGATTTAATTAGATTTAATCATACAAAATCGCATTACATAAAATTGTTAGACTTTGAAGCCCTTAAATTAATAATAAAATTATTTATTACTCATTGTATTTTATAATTGTTGAACATATATAAAGGGGTCATTAAAAAGAGGTTTTCTTTGCAGCTATTTAATCCATCAATATCAAGCTGTTTTTTTTTTTTTTTTTATCAATTAATATGGCCAAAATCAATATCCAATTGAGAATTACATGCAAACAACTTAAGTGGTAAACGACGTCTCATCTTAACCATAATGTAAGATTGGACCCCGACGTCGACAGAATACCCTGATATCGATGAAACACGGACAGAGGGATTTTCTCCTGCAAGCATACGCAGGAAGCACCATTCTCTGTGCACAGAATTCACTACCTTCACTCTTCATTGACGGCAAAGATCTATCTTCATATACAATTCATTCATACTGCGAATGTTCGTACGAGAAAATCATACCATATCTGTAACCATGAGCAGTTTAGATTAAGGATGAATTGTGATCCATCATAAATCCACCATAATAGTAGTCGTGAGAGCACCATATGATTCTTCACTGGGGAAGTCAGAAACCCACGTCCAAACTGGGCCACACCAACCCCAAAGTTGCAGACACCAACCCAAAACTTGCAAAACCAACCCCCTCCTTCTCTCTCTTCTTGTTTTTCTTTTGATTTTCTCTTCTTTTCTCTTTCCCTTGGAGTCTCTGGCTCTCTGCTTTCAGAAAGAAAGCAAGCAGAGTACAAAAACCAGAAAAAAAAGTTCCTCCATTACCCTTTTATTCCCCAAAAGTCGATCTCCCAAATCCAAAAAGACACTTGTAAAAGCTCGAAATTATTCTACCTTTGGCAGAGGAGAAGAAGGACGAGATCGGAAATAGGTAAGACGAATCGAAATTCTTTTTTTTTTAATCTCTATCCCTTTCGTTTGAATCGTTTCTGCTCTGAAAAACTGGTAAAGGTAGGATCTTTTTCTCTACCAAGAGTCCAGCACCGAAACCCTAGTTGCAGAAAAGAGAATCAAGGGCAAAATCACTTTTTTATGTGTCTATGGGTACTTTTGGATGTACCCCAATTGCATTTGGTTTGGATACTAGTACCCCAAATTGCAATTGGATTTGGAGTGGCACACAATTCAGTAATCAGAGTAGGTGGGTTGTTGTTATTTTCCCCCTTTAGACGATTTTTTTGCCCCAAGTTGGTATCGTCGATCGATGCTGTTAAAAATATAGTATTTCACCTGAGTTTGTTGCCAGCTTTTGGACCGCCCCGAAAAATTAGGAAAACCATCTGTTCGAACAGCTTGAAATTGGGTACATCCAAATGCGTTAGAAACAACTGACTTAGCATCTGAATTATTCCTTTTTTTTTGGCGTCGATTTGAGATATAGAGCCTTTGATTCTATGCGTGCTGTAAGAAAAATCACTTCTTTATTCTTTGGGAGTTTTGCCTTTGTAAATTAGTTTCTTTTTTTTTTTTTCTCTTTGTAGGTTACCTACCTACTTTATTTATGGGGTTTTGATATTATCTGATCAGCTTTGACTATATAATCAGTTCGGATGTCCAAAGAGATCATTTGGGTATTAGAAGGAATTTGATTTGATTACTTGTGCTAAAATGTTGTAATTTTGGAACAATAAGCCTTAATAGGAATATTCAGATTTGTTGCTTGATGTCTGTAAATTGGAATATATCTATCCATATGCGTGTGTATGTGAAATGGATTGCGAAATAGAAGATTTGTGAGAAACTAGGATTTCTTACAGTTGAAAATGATCAGCTTTTTATAAGTTGATTTATGTTTGCTTTTAATCGAAACTTTGGCTACTAATATAAGTAGGACGTGCTTTTCCTGTTGGCTCATGTGACTGCCACATGGATAAAAATTCCATTTTCATGCATTGTGTTTAAAATGGATAACAATGCAGCTTGTGTCTGCCAGAAAGGCAGGCGTACACAAGATCTGGGTTGTTAATCAGGCAGCCCCCATTACACGTGTCCTGGTCCAAACTCAGGCCAGTCTGCTTATCAGTGGGGCCAAAATGAATTTTTGAGTGAGGACTACATGTCGATATTGTTTCACAGTCTATTTCATTTCTTTTGGAGATTTTTTTTAGTAAAGTTTTGGTAAATATAGTACATTCCCAGATACTATTTTGAGAGAGATCAATCCTAATATTAATAGGATGGTACACTGCTGCCTTTTAATGTAAACATTGAGTTTCATAATTTATATTGGCAATAGATACTTCCCGGGCATCTTGTTTGAATATCGAAATATTAAAATATGCAACCTTGAACCAAACAAGTTTAATATTTACAATATATTTGTAGAAGTTCACAACCTCCAAATATTTGGGCATCTGCTTGAGTGCAACCTTTCTATTTCTGAACATGTTTTTCTCTAGCATTCTATTATTGTCTTGTTTCTCATATATGGCACAAGAAAGTACTTGATATATGCTTTCTATGTGAAATTTGTTTTCTTCCTTGTCACCAAAGTATTTTCTGCTCTTGACGTTGTTAGTTATGGAAGTTTCTGTTGCCTTTGCTGGTATCTAAGCTTTATTTCCTCTGTTTTGCCTGTAAAAAAAAAAAAAAAAACTCTTCCCAGATTTTACTTGCACCCTCCAGTTTTTGACGATTGACGAATCTGTGGCATGTCACTGTTTCAGGGAGCAATGCTTATTTGAAGTGATTTGTTACACATGATGGTGATGTGATTAGAGTAGTGTGCTAAGAAAAAAGTTTCTAAACTGCATTTATTTGCACTGTGTTAGTTGAGAAATAAAGCTGAAATACAAACATTGAGATTGTTAGAAAGGGATATCTTCAGGAAATGCTTTGGGTTCTTGTAACTTAAATAGGCCCTTGAATTCTTTTGAGTTAATGGTTCTGCGAGAAATAAAAATTTCAAGTATAAGGGCTTCATGGAATTGTTAAGTTCACCTAGAAATTCCATTTTGAGCAGAGGAGAACTATTACTAAATTGGAAGAAACCTCATATTGTTTTGGTTGAGACCTCCTTACTGAGCAGCTTTTCTTATGTTTGTCGGAATTTCTTGAACTACGGAGAGCGTTACTGATGTTTTATGAGAAAGAAAGATGGAACATGCTTATGAGAAGAAATTTCCACTCAGTTCAAAAGATTACAAACTATATGAGGAAGTTGGTGAAGGTGTCAGTGCTACTGTGTACAGAGCTCTTTGCATTCCACTTAATGAGATAGTTGCTATCAAGGTTCTGGACTTGGAAAAGTGCAACAATGATTTGGTATGTTATTTTTTTCCTTTATTTTTACTGCTTGGTTTGAAACATTTGTGATTAGATTGTTTGGTTAATCTCTCTCTCTCTCTCTCTCTCTCTCTCTCTCTCTCTCTCTCTCTCTCCTCTTGCTGTGCCCCCACACCAGCCTCCCGGAGATGGCTTCCCGTGGAATCACACATTAGACATTACTGCTCTCATTGTAAACCATGCAGTTCGATTTGAATGATCATTTGTGTGCACGTATATGTCCTCACTCCACACAGGAACTGATGTTTAAACCATGCTGCGAATTCACAGATAGAAACTTCTATTAGGGCCCATCAGTCAACATGTCTGATATCCACTGTCCGTTTTTAGTCAAAATTTTAATGGATTATCCAAAATCCGTACCTGTAGTATAAAACACTGGGCACACAAATGAATTGTAGGATCGTGATTGTCATTCTGGTCACCCCTATTGAGGCCCCATGAACTGGTTTGCAGGTTTGCTATTTATGGCCAGCTAGTGTTTACCAGTGTTTATTGAAAGTTGAAACAATTACTTACTAACTGGCATGCATCTGGGTGGCCCCAGAACCCTAAGCATGTGATTGGCATGAATCCCGGTGGGCCCCACAAACGGTTTTCAGATTCAATTTATGGCCATTTCGTGTTTGGAAGTAGTTCTCATATAAAATACTTGCATCTATGAGCTTCATATGGGGTCTGGAGGAGTTAATCCAACCTTATAACATACACCTATGACCTACCGTTTGAATTGGCATACATCTGTTATAATTCTTTTTTTCATACATCTGACTTTGATCCTGGCAGTCATATTCACCATTGGATTTATATGCTCTCATCTTTTATTGTTGGATTATTGGGGCTTAAGATTGGTAGTGTATTCGCCTTTGGATCGAATCATCCTATTTTTTTGTCATTGTATCTTTTTGGGTCTTAAATCGGAAGCTGTCATCATTTGATTTTTGGGTCGTCCCTAATCCACAGTGAGACATTCTTATCCTTCTCTATCTGCCCCTGTCTTGTGGTGTTCTTAGATGGGCCCCTGAGGGAGAGGGGAGGGAGGTAGGGAGAGAGTTCTGGTTAAACTTTTCTATGGGGTTCACCGATTATGATGTCAACCTTCCTAGAATAGCTATGCACCTAACTTTAGATGTGATTGCTGGGTTGAATCATTCAACTTATACCCTTAAAACCATTAAACTTATGGCTATGATTTCCATTTGGGTGATTTTGTACCATTCCTTAATCCATGATGTGACCTTTCCATCCCACAAATCCCTGTGAATGGTTGTGGTCCCAGGAGGGCAGCACAAAAGCCTTTCAGGTTTACAACTTGATAACTGTTCTGACATGAAAATTACTTAGCAATGAGTATCTTTTATGAGAAACAATCACTTGCAAAATGTTTTCATGATTCTGCATGCGTACTCTAAGTACAGGCTCTAGATTTAAGCTAACAGTTCCATTCTAAATGTTCTCAGTATATTTTTGTAATCTTGTAAAAACTGTTATTGCTTGAAGTTATGATTGTAGTGACTCTTTCTTTGACTGAGCTGGCTCCTTTTCGAGAAAATGTTTGTGGGATCTTCAATTCCTACCTTGTTAGTGATTTGCTTATTCAATTTCTATTTTATTTTGTACAGGATGGGATTCGTCGTGAGGTGCAAACTATGGTCTTGATCAATCACCCCAATTTACTGAAGGCACATTGCTCTTTCACCAGCGGCCACAGCCTTTGGGTTGTAATGCCTTACATGGCTGGTGGTTCTTGCCTTCATATAATGAAATCTGGTCATACAGAAGGGTTTGAAGAGCCTGTTATTGCCACACTGTTGCGTGAGGTTCTGAAAGCTCTTGTGTATCTCCATGCCCATGGCCACATCCATAGAGATGTTAAGGTTACTATTTCTCTTCATTTATCTCTGCATGTTTAACTCTGAACGGTAACTGTTAATGTTCCTATAATTAAAGGATTAGATGTTGTAATAAGATCTTGGATCAAACAGTTATCCATCTGTGCAATCTTTTGCTTCTTGGGAATTCTATCAGTTTTGTTTATTTCACCTTTACTTTGTTATCCTTACTCGTGTTTAATACTCTCTCTCTCCTCTATTCTTCGACAGGCTGGTAATATCTTAGTTGATACTAATGGTGCTGTTAAGTTAGCCGACTTCGGAGTTTCGGCATGTATGTTTGATACCGGGGACAGGCAGCGGTCAAGGAATACATTTGCGGGGACTCCATGCTGGTGCTTTTTTTAAGGCCTATCTTACTTTTTTTTTTTTTCTTTTTCCATATGCACTGATTTTCTGCTCAAATTTCACATAATTTCATTTTCTTGTTTATTTCATAGGATGGCTCCTGAGGTAATGCAGCAGCTTCATGGATATGACTTTAAGTGAGTGGGTTACTAACAGGGTATATAAGATTGTTAGTTTATCTTCCTTGACAAGCTTTTTTAATGTAGTTTTCTCTTGTATATGCAGAGCAGACATTTGGTCTTTTGGAATAACTGCATTGGAACTTGCCCATGGTCATGCCCCATTTTCTAAGTATCCACCGATGAAGGTGAATCTCTGTCAATTTCTTCCGACTGTAGTCAGGTTAGGTCTGGTCTTGGCCTTGGCCTAGCATGGCACAGGCTTGACTGGGACTTCATTTGTTGACATGGGATAGGTCTGTGCCCAATTCTTAAACTAATCCTCTCAGTGGCCCAAGCTGCTTGGGCCTTAAATTCAGCATCTGAAGATGAATGTTCTAGCTCTAAGATAAATGTTCCAGCCCAATAACAATTAATTTACTGGGCTTTGGCTGATCTGGCCTAGCATGAAACCATCCTGTTGTCACCCCTAGGTTGATTATCAATCTGGAGATTTAAGTATGGGTGATCTTGTGTAGAGTTATGTGTTTTTATTTTATTTTTATTTTTCCTGTTGCAGGTTTTGCTCATGACATTGCAAAATGCACCACCAGGTCTTGACTATGAAAGGGATAAGAGATTTTCCAAGGTTTGTCTAGTTCAACTAAACTTTACAGGAAACATTTTTGGGGTATTATTTTGAATTTTTTGTCTTTTGTAGTCCTTCAAAGATCTGGTAGCTACTTGCCTAGTGAAAGATCCAAAGAAGCGTCCCTCTTCAGAAAAGCTTTTGAAGCACCATTTTTTTAAACGTACCCGCTCAAATGATTTCTTGTCTCGAGCAATTCTTGATGGCCTTCCTCCACTCGGTGAACGATTTAGGATATTGAAGGTCTCTAATTCAATTTTTATATCCTCTTTTTTCATTTTTTTTTTTTTTTTTTATAATGCTTACTGCATATAGTCTGGTAGAAAGAGTGCATCACTTTTGTTATGCATGTATACCTTCTTTTTTTCAGGCAAAAGAGGCTGACCTCCTAGTACATAACAAGGCAATGTATGGAGATAAAGAGCAGTTGTCACAGGTTAGCAACCTGAGTTCTTCCTTACATCAGTGATTTTTTTGTTAAATGATATATTTTGCAGGTTTCTTTCTAGACAATGATCAAGTAGTGCTGTAAGCTTGTTCATCTCATTCTGTTTTCTCCAATTCGTATGATCTGATGTCGGCTGACGACTATTGAAATCCTTGCTGTTGCTTTCTACTTATCATCGTCATCATTAGAGCCTTATCCCATTATTCTTGGGTTACCATTTTTTAAAGTTATAATGAACATGTTATAAAGAATGTATTTATTCATCAATGCTTCAAAAGTAAAAAAGAAGAGTGCAATAAAGTCTACTAGAAGTTGTACTAGTATATTGTGCGATATTCCTTGTGATTACAACATATCAGTGGGATTCAAACGTATGATAAGTTCATCCTGGGCATTTTCAAACATGATGTGAGCTTTTATAATCTTGTATCATGTAAAAATTCTTCATGAGTAGTTCTTTGTCAGGTTTGAAACGTAACGGAAAATATATATGTAAATTGTAGGAAGATTTGATAAGTTGAATCAAAGAATAAATTACAGCAACTGAAGTCATCCTTGTGTCCTTGCAGCAAGAGTACATTCGAGGAATCAGTGCGTGGAACTTTAATCTAGAGGACTTGAAAACACAGGCAGCCCTTGTAAGGAGGTCCACTTGGTTTTAACTATGCTAGTTTCTGAGAATGGGTTCATTTTATACTTTTTTATGATGCTGCTCTTTTATGCAGATTCAAGATGATGAAATTTCAAATGCAAAGGAGCCAGTTATAAATAGTAAGTCAAAGGGTGGATATAATCATGAGAGTTTTACACCGGAAGTGATGTCCCCAAAAGGAGTTGGCCCTGCTAATTCTGTGACTCCACAGGAGATATTGCCAGTAAGCTAGAATAATCTTTGAATGCATTTCTTTCACCCCTTACAACATTTCTTCTTTCAGTTTTGGCCTTCTTTTACTTGTGTAACATTTCTTCCAGACTTTCTAATGTCTTTCTTTCTTAGGATGGACTCCATGATCTTCAAAATATGGAGGGTTCTCTTGCTTCATTTCCAGTTAGTCCTCTTCAGGCACTGAAGTATGTTTCATGTTTCCTTCCAACGCTTCAGGATATTCATCTGGTCAATAAAAAGTTTGTTGATTGATGCATTATGGTTTTCTTTCTGTTTTATTTATCTTTCTCTTTTGTAAATAAATATGATTTGTTAATGTGGTAGTCTTTTATTTCCCTGATTGTCTTCTTTTCTGGATGTTTGGACTTCACAAATAACTTCTTTGAAATATATGAGGGCAAGATCACCACCAACGGATTTGGTACTGTGTACTGGGATGGTGCATACCGGAAAGTGCATTAGGTGGTCTTCTACCTTCAGTTCAAATAAGAACAGTCAGTTCTTGGTGGAAATATCTTCTGTTTCCACTGTTTATTTTATTCTATTTTTTGGGGTGTGTATGCATTGGAGTGGGAAGCCATTTGCACCCTTAGACACTTATTTCATATTTCATTCTTTGACATAACAAGTCATAAACTAAATTCAAGTGGCCATGGATCAATATGTCCCACTAATACAACTGTTTACTTTGACACAGAGGCTGCTTTGATGTTTGCGAGGATGACATTAACGAAAGCAATCCTATTTGGAAGGCTGCTATCCAATCAGATTCTGAAAGATTATGTCCAGTGCAACAGCCCTTCAAAGTAGAGAACCAAGAAATTGTAAAGGACAATGGCGACAACTTGGAAAGAAGTGGCTCTTTATCCAAGAACATGGTTGCCGTTTCTGGACAAGGCCAAAGATTCTTGAGTGGGTCACTTCTCCCAGAGCACATTCTTTCCTCTTCTAGAAAAGTTGTTGCGGATGGGGAAAAGTAAGCCACGCCTGGTTCTGAATGCATATGGAAGTTTGTGGTCTTTTTATTGTTTATTTCTTGCATTTGTGACATCTTTGAGATAATGCTTAAAAAATCGACTCTCTTTCCTTCATTACATGTAAAGCCATTTGTTTATGTTTAATACTTATTTATTATCATATTAGCAATAGACAGCCCTTGGTGTTTCCTCAGGCAATGATTTTATTTTTAAAAAAATTAGGAAAAAAATACCATATAAATATTTAAATTTTGATTAAAAATAATATGATCTTAGATTTTTAATAATTGAAATTATTGCCATTGAAAAAACAGAAACTTAATACTATTTCATTAAGGAAAAACCCATGTCTAGGTTTAGAGGAAAAAGGAAGCCAAAAAAAAAAAAAAATGCACAATTAGAATTTAAAACGGCAGGAGAAGGATAAAAGAAAAAAAATATTAGTGACATGATGCTTATATTTGTGCCAATCACTGCATAACAGGCAGCATGATAAAAGAAAACCCTTGAATTTTCAGATGAGAACCCAAGGAACCATACCTTCATGCAATATCTTAGGCTGTTAGTTGAATTGTATGTTCTGTTCGGTGAGTTTATTTTGATTCTACATCTAGTTCGGTAGAATAATAACAATCTAGTCTTGTTGACATTTGGGTTGAACAACCGTTACCATGCCCACACAAGTTATCCAGAGGGATGGAAACTCTTTTAAGCTAGAAGAGTTTCGGCCTGTGGAACCTACTTGGTTCCACTAGGGTTATAAAGGTGGAATCGGACTTGGACTTGGACCTGGCCTGAGCAAAGACGAGTCCGCTTCCGAGTTGACTCAGCTGAGTTGCATTGACCACTTTTTTCCATCGAGAGAGGGAGGGAGGGAGCAGGGCCGGCTCACCATATAGGCAGGTGAAGCAAGTGGTGGGGGCCTCACCATGAGGGGGCCTCATAATTTTGTTGGATTAGTAACATTAACATGATAAAGCTAAAAGAGAAAATCATGGTACATTTAAAAACCAAAACAAGAGAAGATAAACAGAAGAAGAAGCACATTAAAAGAAAACGGAAGCACTATTCTAAAATAAGTCCGTTTTTAAAGGCATCAAATCTCACTGGGAATCATCTGAAATGAATTCAAATGAACTCGAGCTAGAAGAGAAAATTGATCACAATTTAACCCGTTTTCTGATAAAACTGAAATCATAGAAAAATTCCATCATTGGAAAAATTTTATAAAATCAGAATTACAAATAAGTCCTTTTTTTATAGAAAATACCTTGTTTTTCATAAATGGCATTTCGAATCAATCATGATTCGTGGGGTCCACTAATTAGGATACTATTGAGTCTTTTCCAAACTCATATATTGCTTATAGAATACTATTAACAGTATCTGTTACAGTTGCTTCCGCCGAAAGAAGTTTTTCGAAATTAAAATTAATAAAATCTTATCTACGATCAACTATAACACAAGAGAGAGTACGCAGGTTAGCCATTTTATCTATTTAGAAGAAAATTTTGGAAAACCTTGAATACAAAAACTTGATCAATAAGTTTGCACCACAAAAGACAAGAAAGGTTAAATTCACTTAAAAAAAAAAAAGAATCCCTCAACCAGTTCTAAAAAAAACAAAAACCAAAAAAAAAAAAAAAAACCAAAAAGAAAACCCGATTTTTTTTTTTAAGTCCGCCAATGTACTACTCATAGTGTACATTGCCGGTCCCAAGCCCGGATTAAGGACATGGTTTTTCTCATGTCACACATAGAAGCTAGGGGCCTCGTTTATTACTTTCGCCTAGGGCCACATATTGTCTCGAGAGGCCTGGGAGGGAGGGGTTGTTGCATTAGGGTTTGAAAGAGGTTTTGTTGGGTTATGGTTTGAAAAGAGGGTTTGGTGGGTTAGGGGTTGAGAAAGGGTTTGATGGTTAGGGTTCGAGATTAACGGGTTAGGATTTGAGAGATGTTTGTTAAGAAGAAGAAGAAAGGTTTGTTGAGATTTGAGAAGAAGGGTTTTGAGGGAGGGATTGTTGAGATTTGAGAAGAAGAAGAAGTGGATTCCACTGCTATTATCAGTCCATCTCCGTAACCCTTTGCCTGAATTGACTCTCATCCCAAATTGACACCCATGCAGCTGTCAATTTTCCCTTTTTTTTTTATCAGTCTCATCTGGCTGTTGATCATTGTTGGATTATGTCCCAAATAAATGACCTTTATCTAATGTTACGAATTCTATAAGTTAGGTGTTTTGATTGGACCGTGTTTTGCCCACCTATAGTCTAGTCCAAGACCTTTTCCACCCACTCTTACAAACTTGCCATGTAGCTAGATTGGCCCCATAGGAGATCTATATTAGGAGTGATTTTTTAAGGCTGAACTTACTGTGGTTACGGTATGGTCGAGTAGATCCCCATAAATGGGCCCACCTTTTGAAATCTGAATCATTAACATGTTGATATAGCTGCTTTTGTGTACCTGTGGTTTGCTCAAGCTTTGCTTTCGTTGGAGCTTCACCATTAAAAAAAAAAAGAGTAATTCCCACAATAAATAAGCTTTCCAATGAATCGTACTTTCCAGTATTGTGCGTTTCACCTTTTAGGGGTATGAATAATCCATGTGATGTGCAATTAGTTCCTCCATTATCAACTAAAGTTTCACTTTGATTGGAGTGATGTTTACTGTTGGATTGGGCAGACATGATACGGTCATATTTCAGAATGCGTCCAATCCAATGGTTTTAGCTGCTCCAAAATAAACTTCGGAGTAGCTACCAAATCATGGATGGTGGTAATGGAGGGGTTGAATTTGGGTAAGATGGCCCCCTTTGTACAAAAAAATTGGACTCACAAAAAATTGTTACATGGACTGAGTCATGCTTTTACAATATGTCCAATCTGACTATGATGATCAAAGAGAAACTGGTGCACATATATAGGTAAACATGGTTGGAGTAGCTTTTGAATGATTTAGTTTTTCAAATTATGGGCCGCACATGTCAATATTAAGGACTCCCCTCTCTTCACACACCGATTATAAATGGGCAAGTGTTAGTAACAGTTGGATTATGTATGTGATTGTCCCTTACATAAATATCACTTTAAAAAAAAATTGTTTTCTGCGCAATGAGGGCACCTTTGCACCTTTTGGAGATCTAATAAAAGGCTTGCAAAGGAGGTATTTGGGTAAAAGAGGGTAAGAGGAACTAGAAACATAGGATAACCTGGTGGTAAAATCCAAAAGTCCAAGGGGTTATCAGTTATGGCTGAAAACAATACCTTATAAGAAAAATGACAGAAAACTAAGAGTAAAAAAGACTTGGAAAGATATAAGCTAGCAAGTAACACCGCTAAAATACAATTAAAAAAATACTGCTAAAAATGTCAGTGATGCCCATTGCCCAGTAACAAAACTAGAACCCTTGTATATCATGCTACATCATGCGGAGGCATACTTGATTAACACTTGCTTTGTTTCTATGCTTGATTAACTAAGTGTTGACCTCTTTTAATAAACTGTCTCTCATAATCAAGTCTCATGTTTTCCTTCCTCTTTTTGTCAGGGTGACCTCTTGTCATGCTTCAGCTTTTGCCTTTTTTGTTCTCCTTTCTCAATAATTTTCTTTGGTTACTTTCGAAGAATTCCTTTGATGGCAAGTTCTACAATAATTTAATTCTAAAACTTCATGGGCATCTTTTAACATTCTGATGATCTTTAATCAATGCTTACATTATTTTTGAACTGTTTTTCGATCTTCCTATGGAGTGGATGTTAATGAATTAAGTTTTTTTTTTTTTTTTTTTTTTTTTTTTTTTTTTTTTTTTTTTGTTGTTGTTGTTCTATGCATTGCATTTAGACATTGTACATGAGTGCATATCAAATATTTCTGCTTGCTAGGGAACTTTGATGTTTGATGCTGGATTGGTTTTAATATTTCCTTGGGTTTGAGACTTGAGAGGCACATTTTTCATGGATATTATATTATAGTCAATTCTGATGTCTTGTAAATGTTATTAGGGAAAGCCAACAGAAATATCAAAGTGAAAGAAATTATAGCGGCCCATTGTTGTATCGCCAAAAGAAGGATATCAGTAGCCATGCGTCTGGTATGCATGATTCTTTGTCTTTCTTTTATCTTGCATCCTCTTTTGTTACCACCACCACCACCACCACCACTATTATTATTATTATTATTATTATTATTTTGCTTGACAAGGGACTCAAACTGACATGTGGCACACAAACGTCCATAACCAGCTGAGCAACAGCTAGGGACATATTTTTATACTAAGATTTCCCTTTCTAGTACTTGCACCCTGCTTATTTGCCATACACTCAATCAGTGGAGTCCATTGTGTTGATCCCTTGTTCCTGTAATTAGGACAGTCCACTCATTAGGCAGGACAAGGATTTATGAAAAAGTCTGAAACAGTGGATGGTTAAAGAGATAAATGGCCTACTATCCATATTCAAAATAGTCGTGTAGCCTACTTGATGAGGACTGGCCTATTTTTTGGCCAGGTAATCTTAGGTGGGCTGCTTATAAAAATAGAGAAATTTAGATGGCCCTACTTCGAGCAGATTGATTGTCATAGGACATGTTGGTGCATATGCTCACTGTTGTGTGAATAGGGAGGTAGATGTAGGCTTAGCAAGGTCCATCCCTATTGGTCATTATAGAGGTTATGTGGAAACAATTCTCGATTTCTTCTTTTCTTTTATTATTTTACTTATGATGTGATAGATATTTTTGCATTGCAGCAACCATGAATAATTCATTGGAAGATACATCAGAAGGAGCTGTTGTGCAGCGAAAGGGGCGGTTCAAGGTTACATCAGCAGATGCTGGTTCCAAGGTATTTCTAAAGACTGTCATTTACCGTGTATCTATCATGAAAATTCTCTTGGCCTATTGGATATCATCTTTCCAACTTGTTAGGGTGCCAAAATATATGCCCAGTTTATTTTGCTTAGTAAATGCTTGTTGAAAGGAGTCAATCCGCTTTGCGTTTTGGACAGTGGTAAAGAAAAACTTTTCCAAAGGGTTATTCCGGGCTAAGTTTATTTGCTAGGTAAAAGGTAGTTTGTTAAAAGGAGCCAGAAACTTACATTGCTTTGGGTGGACATTAGTCACATTATGCATGACCCTGCCACCCCCCCCCCCCCCCAAAGTGAAAGAACTCAATGCAGGTCCCCAATTAAAGAAATAACATCACCATTTCTTTATCCAGTTTTCAGTCATGTCCAACCAAACTGACATTGTCATCCCTGAAATACCTTCTCCTGTTCGTTCCTTGTGGGTGTTTTTTCTTCATTTGGTGTGCCATTAATCATCACAATTTGGAGCTCCTAGGCATTTGTGCTGGACTATGATCATCAACTTATGGGTGACGTTGAAGAGCTTGTTCAGATTTAAGTATCCCCGGTATCCTGATGTTCTGATGTAGGAGCGGATGACCAGCTTTTAAGGGATTATATTTTAGATTGGATCTTATCATATTTTGAGAACTTGCATCGGTCAATAGGGCTGGATCAAGCAAACGGGGCAACATCTAAAATTTGACTGTGAAAATAGGTCCAAAATAAAAATCAAGACTAATTACAGGAGTGTTGAATTTAATGGGGAAACAAAACAGCCCCTTAATGGTCCTTATAGAGCAGCACATTGGGCCTACGTAGGCACCAACAAGCCCAGCAGGCTTGTTAAAAAGGGGTGGCAGGTCAGTGGGTTCAACCCACCTGGAATCGACCCAAATCAGGACTAGCCTGGCCGTCAGTTTATGAGAGATGTCTTGTCCCAATAGCCAGTCACATGGGGCACATTACCTTTACAATTCTCCATGGCAAGAAAAAAAATCATGCAATTACTTTCTTACTAAAATTTCCTTAGTTTTTGGATTTGGATTTGGATTGGTTTCATTCTATTTAGTTATGAAGAGGTTGGGAATGAGATGGATTGAGTGATTTTGCTCTACTGTTATGGGCATGACAAGTATGACTACACTTTCCCCCAAGTCGTCCAAGATAGTGAGGCAAACACTACATTACAGCTGGCCTTTTCTTCTTTTAACTAAGATAGGATTGCTATCCTGTCTGGATTTATCTTGTTTATAGATTTAGATGGATGGTGTAGATGGATTCTTTGGAGTTTTAGAGTTTTTTTTTTCTAGTCTTATTTATATACATGTAAAGGAACGAACCAGGCAGTCTTGGTTATATTTTTTTGGAAATTGATTAAAGTTGTATATTTTGCAATTTACTTATTTTTTCTCCATTGGTTGAGCATCACCCATTGGATCAAAGACCTATATAGTGGATTTTCGCAATCAACGGTAAGTAAATCTCTATGTTTGTCCTTGTTTAAGTGGATTTTTTTTGTTTGATTCAAGATCAGGGTATTGGGTTCACAATCAATCAGATTTGTGCATCCTTGACTGTGTCAGTTGGTATTAAAGCAACTTGATCCATATGATTTGTTTGTTGATTGTCTCCCAAATAATGCCTCTTTGACATGGACATGGTCATAGGCATTTGGTTGAGAGTGGCGTAGAAAACCCCTATGACCTGCAAGATCTGGAATACAAAATCTCCGTAAGCAAGTTGACTACTTGACTATGCGTTTGAATCAAATCGAACCATGAGATCAGTTTTTTGATGAGTTGGCCTATGGAGGCGGGGACAATTTGTCAGTTTACTATGATAGACCGGATTATGATAGTGATTTTTAGGATCCGATTTACGATGATGAATTGGATGAAGATCATGATAAAGAATTTGATGCACTGATTTGGGATATATATGAAGATGATGATCAAACGTGTGATCAGATTTTTGATATACCTCAAGATCGTGGTTTTGATGATAAAATAATTTTTGATGAGTATCAAGTTTATGAGGAAGAAACTCCACAAGTCAATGATGAGTAGATTGACCTGATGGATGGAGCAGATTTGACTGATGTCACTTTGAAGGGTGTTGTTGAGACATAATAATTTGAAGGTTGTGGATGTGATAGATTGTGTAGATAATAAGCATGATTTGCTGATAGTATATATGCCGGTGATATGTTATTCAGATCCTTTCTGGGAAGGCATCCAACGGCCAAATCTCCCACGAATAGAGTTGCGGGCATGGTTTAAAATCGCGGTTCACGGTCATCGCGGCCTATTGCGGAGCGAATATTTATTTGACCCAAAAAAATCCGAAAAAAATATCCAAAAAATCCAGAATATTATAAAATAATAGAAACTAATGTTTTTTTTTCCATTAGTGCACACTTTAAAGCAAAATAACGGTCCTCTTAAGTTATAACATCCTGTATCATTGCTATATCGATGTATATACTAAAATAAGCTGAAATATCATAAATTTGACATAATGCAACCATAATTTTGGACAAAAACTCACACTTTTTTGTTCCAAAAGTGTAGATCTATTTTAAACTAGTACATTATAAATGCATTTGAACACTGTGGAAAAATGTAATTGTAATTGATTTCAAGAAAAGCCCCAAATTTTGGAAATAAAAAAAATCTAGATATACACTTTAAAATACTAGATCTAGGGAAAAATAAGTGAGTAACATCAAATCTAACTCAATATAAAGCCTTTGGTTCATGAATTAGTGTATTACACAATCTTTACTACTATACCATTCCAAACATAATTAAACAGGTTTAATATCATATCTAGCAAGTTATGATAATTATAGACATCCAAGCACCACAAAAAAGGAAAGACAACCAGCAAAAGAGTCCTTATTTAAAACATGCGCTTCACGAAGGCGGTCCGGGGGTATCCCCTGGTGGGGATGGAGCTGCCCGGTCAGCTTGCGGGGGGCCCAGAGGGCAGCGCCCCCGGACCATATTTTTTTTTATGAAGTTCTTCCTTCAGAACCTATCCCTTCTTAAGAAATTACATTGAATCCTAAGCCTCCTGACGAATCCTAAACCCTAAACCATGAGAAAATGGAGTTGGGACCACTAGGGGTCTGTCAAAGAAGGTTCACAGCAGTGAAAATGGAGAAAAGAGAGGAAGACCAAAAGTCGTCATGGGGTTTTTTTTAGGTCTCCATGCCTTAGAAGTTGTAGCAGCCCTTTAGTAACCCTTAGGAAGCTCTTAGGGAAGAGAAAGAAGTGAAAGAAGGACAACACACATTTTTTTAAAAAAAATTCCTGTCAGATGATATAACGGCCGTTATTTTGAAAATAACGGCCGTTATAACGGTTTGGCCGTTATATTCAAAGTAACGGGCGATTTTTGAGGCTGTTACATACCGCGGCCGTTATATACAATATAACGGCATGGTATCGGCCGTTACCATTATGTAACGGTAATGGCCGTTATTTTAAACCCTGGTTGCGGGCCCAGATGGATATCATAAGTCAATCTTCCTAACCAAGTCATGATAGATCTCCATATTTTCAACTACCACCTTTCGATGTGGAAGAGGAAGAGAAAAAGAAAGTGTTGAATTGTGGATGGAAACTCGAGGGCGAGTCTTTTTCAAGTGGTGGAGTTTGACATAGGAGCGGATGGCCAGATTTTAAGGGATCATATTTTAGATTGGATCTTATCGTATTTCCCAGATTTTAAGGGATCATATTTTAGATTGGATCTTATCATATTTCAGGAACTTGCATCGATTAATAGGGGGGCCCGATCAGGCAATAGGGGCAGCATCTAAAACTGGACAGTCAAATTAGGTCCAAAATAAAATTCAAGAGCAATTGCAATAGTGTTGAATTGAATGGGGAAAGAAAGCAGCTCCTTAATTGTCCTTATAGAGCAGTACATCAGGCGTACGTAGGCAGCTACGAGCCCAGCAGGCTTTTTAAAAAGGGGTGGCAGGTCGGTGGGTTCAACCCACCTGGAATTGACCCAGATCAGGACTAGGCCTGGCTGTCAGTTTATAAGAGATGACTGGTCCCAATAGCCAGTCACAGGGGGCACATTACCTTTACAATTCTCCATGAAAAGAAAAAAAAAATCATGCAATTACTTTCTTACTAAAACTCAGTTGCTTAGTTTTTGGATTTGGATTGATTTCATTATATTCAGTTATGAAGAGGATGGGAGTGAGATGGATCAAGTGATTTTCTCCACTGTTATGGGCATGACCAGTATGACTACACTTTCCCCGAAGTCGTCCAAGATAGTGAGGCAAACACGACGTTGCAGCTGGCTCTTCTCTTTTAACTAAGATAGGATTGCTATCCTGTCAAAATTATTCTTGTTTATAGATTAGATGGCTGGTGGAGATGGATTCTTTGGAGTTTAGAGGTTTTCTTTTTTTTAGTCTTATTTGTATTCATGTAAAGGAACGACCCATGCAGTCTTGATTTAATTTTTTTGGAAATTGATTTAAGTTGCATATTTTGCAATTTACTTATTTCTTCTCCCTTGGTTGAGCATCACCCACTGGATTGAAGACCTGTACAGTGGGTTTTCGCGATCAATGATAAGCAAATCTCTATGTTCCTCCTTGTTGGGTACATTCTCAACAACATTGAACACTGAGCAAATACAACATTGAGCAAACAAAATAGAGCAGCCTGCTACAACACAAAGATGTGCCACTTCAACATTGTTGCAAACTGAGATCTGCCAAAATTGACCACAATTATAGAGGGGCTTTTTCTGGAGAAGGAGATATGGAAGGGAAGATGGGTGGTGTCCTCAGGAATACATCATCAGGATGTATGGCGTCCTATCCGGAGAGAGGAGAAGCAGAGAAAGTCATCGTCCTTTCCAGAGAGAGGTGGTGAGGGAGGGAAGCAGAGAAGGGAACCTGTTTTTGAGGTTCCCTTTGGAGTTGAGAATTCAAACATCTCCTTTAGCGAGCAGTCCAATTTTTAAGCGAGACCTTATCTCTTTATTATTGCATTCCACGTCATCTGCTCCACACCAAAATGGTGAGGGATGGATGCACCTGAATATTTCCCTATATATATGCGTTTTTTATAAGAGAAACGCCCTCCGTTGGGCCCATTGGGAAGCATGATTGGTCATTAGTCCATTGGCGGAAAGAGTCCATGTGAGGGCCGACTATATGCCAAGCTTGGGTCCAAGAATCATCCTAACCGATTTAATGGTTTAAAGGTATCATTTTATTATGATTTCAATCCAATGGTGAGTTCGGATGAGTGTCAAACTTATACTTATGACTATTCATATGGGATGGGGGGGGGGGGGGGGGGGGGGGGGGGGGGGGGGGGGGGGGGGGTGTTGTGGCTATGTTGATTCAATATAATCTTTTCAGGCGCCCCCACCCGCCACCTCCACCCCCCCCACCCAAAAAAAAGAGGTGGGGCGTTTTTGAAGTGGGGCATTTTTTAGAATTTCATATATATATATATATGTATGTATGTAGGGGCATATTCCTGTGTATCCTTCTCTCACCATATGGTGAGGGACAAACTTAATGGGGCCCACCTAGGGACCCACTGATCATGGGACTTGTGGGGGATGGGAAGAGACACCTTGGATGAGACCATATATCAAATTTGGGGTTAATCCGATTCCTCTAACCCCTTCATCCGTGGCCCACAAATTTAATGACTTTATATTAAAGGAAAAAATTTGACCTTCGATCCAACGGTCCAATCCATTCGGATAGGTGAAAATTCAATGGGTCTAGTGTACTTAAGGGGGTTCCATGTGTGTGGATGGTTTAGATGTGTTATGAAGTCAACCCTACTATGTTGTCCCTCACCATAACATAGTGAGGGATAGATGCACATGAATATTTCCCATGTATGTATGTATATGTATATATATATATGTAGGGAGGTGTTCCAATGAGAGACACTCTCACCAAGTTGGTGAGAGATGGGTGGGGGCCCTCACATATAAGTTTGGGGGTCCTTGCATTTAAGTTGGTGAGAGTGGATATGGAAGTGAGGGCCGTCACCCATCTCTCATAAACTTGGTGAGAGTGTCTCTCATAGGAGCACCTCCCATATATGTATGTATATATATATGAGCAAGGCTCCCCTCAGCTCAAGCTTAGGATAAGGTAAGCTCAAGTGTGTGGTGGGGCCCACTTGGGGACCCACATGGGGGGGGGATTTCAAGGACTCCCTAGGATCTTCCTCCCTGCGAAAAATCAGCCACAACCGTAATTTCTATCATCTCCATATGGGCCCAAGAGTTTAATGGTCAACAATCCATTCGGATTGATATATAGTCAATCCAACGGTCCAATAAATTCGGATCTTATCGAAAGTTGGTGGACATGTGCAATTTAAGGGGGTCATGTGTTTGGTCCATTTGACCAAAGGTGGGCCCCACAAGCATGAGCTTACGAAATTTTCTCCCTAAGCTCGAGCTTAGGGGAGCCTTGCTCTCTCTCTCTCTCTCTATATATATATATATATATATATGGAGATGCTCCTATCAGAGTAATGAGAGGAGGGCCCCCACCCCTTACTCTCATAGTACCGTGAGAGTTAGTCTCATTGGAGCATCTCTCATATATATATATATATTGGCAATGGGTAAAAAAAAAAAAAACACTTGATCAGTGAGCATGACAGGAAGAGAGCAAGATGAAGTTATCTCTATTATGGGCATTTGAAAGAAAACAATATCTCTGTTTAAGTAAATAAGTAGATATTGCCAAAAAGAAAAGTTATATTTAAATGAAGTATGACCAAGGTGTTATTATCATTTTTACAAGTAATCTATGTTGAGGTGTTCTACTAAAACAGATCTTTCTTTTTATATCACACCATTATGTGTTTTTTTTTAAAATCAATTGACATAGCAATGCTAATGCTATTCATGTCCCCAATGTTTCTCTCCTAAGCATGTGTGCCACTTGTGCAAGATCCAAGCTTTTCATCAATGAGGCTCTCTGCTAGGTTCTTTGGGCCAAAAATCAGGTTTCATTGGTGAAAACAGTGAGTGATTAAAGGAAAGGACAGCAGTTGAAATTTAAACATACCTGTCGTTCTCCTGATGAGTGGAACACCCTGAATTTTCCCCTGTACCTGGGCTGGGCCTTGCCTGATAACTGGATCTTGCAGCGTATGCGAGTGGTCTTAGCAGAATTTTTGTTGTCATGATATTGTCTGGAGAGTGCTACTATTTTAGCATCAGAAATTAGGATCATGGTTCAGTACTTTCTTCTATCAGTGATTATTAGTACTTGTCTATCTATCAGGGTGCGCCTTCGGCAAACTGCTCAGTCAACCCTGTTTATGGAGCTTCAACCAATCCCTTCATTACAGTTGCTTCAGTTCTTCCATCATTGCAATATATTTTGCAGCAAAATACCATGCAAAGGGTCTGTGGCCACAGTCTTCTTTATATTTGGATTTCTATTTTTAGTATATCACTGTTCTTGAACACTATTTTATGCAATGCTGACAGGAACAAATAGCTAAAATGATTAAATGTGTGGAGCAAACATCTGGTAGTGATTGCCATTACCTGTTTTTCCTCTTATGTAGCCTTTCCTCCTTTGTTTGGCAGCGTCATTTAGTTTTTGTTTCTTTTGCCTGATACAGGCCACCACACAGAACTTGGTGATGGAGGAGGTACCAATGATATTGTACAGGTATGGAATAAACTTGAGGCCAATATGCAGCTATTATGAGATGTAAGATGTATATGTTCCAATGATGCGCTGTCTATGTATGTATTAGAACATATGCATACCATGTTATGCAGAAAGAGGAATAGAGAGGTAAAAAGCTGGAAACTTGTTTAAAGTGGTTTACATTTATGGTTTTCATAAAAAGTATTCGTAGAGATTTCTATGATTTTCCAATTTTTATTCCGGAATTCTTGCAATTGTGATATTTTCTTTTTGCGCTGATATTTTGAAATTATCGTACTAGTATCGGGGCAATACCCTTTTAGGTATATATTGCAAGGATTTGGACCCAGTATATACTTGAATGGTGAAACATCATTAATGTAGCTGACCCCAACATAGTTGGAAGTTGGAACAAGGCTTTCATGATGATGATGATTGTAATATTATCATAATGTTCCAAAATATCCATAATACATGTTGACAGTGAAATAATGCACCTTGAGGATTTCATGGAAATACATGTGTCTTAAAAAGGGATTATAGTAATTCATCTATTCATGATACCAGTGGCTGATATCCTGATATAGTTTAACCAATCTAAGTTTCAATTTGCAGCTTCCTCCAGCTTCCAGTAGGGAAAGAGATCTGCAGTCCCAGATTCTTCATCTACAACGACGGTATGAAAGAATTATTCTCAAACTGCAAAATGTTTTCATTGAGTTGATTTATCCACCAAACTGAAATTTGCCTTATACGTCAGTATCGGGAGTGTTGTGGAAGAACTGCAGATGTTGAAGATGAAAAATGCTCAGGTGGGTCATCTATTTAGCAACTTTGCATAAGAACTATGAAGCCAGTATACTATGAAGCATGGAATACTGGCTTCATATGCAGTGCGTCTGGTCTTTTTTTTTTTTTGCTCTAGTAAATACTTATACACACTCACCCAAGTCCCTCACCATCCGCGCTACGACCTGAGATTGATCCCTGGTTGTTTCTATGGAAGGAGGTGCCTCACCACTAAACTATCAGTGAGTCTGGTCTTATATCTTTTAAATTCTTTCATGTGTTGCATGGATTCTTTGGAATGATCCATGTACATGTGTCAGGCACATCACACGGCACATTTGGATTCTTCAGTGTTTTTCTAGTGCTAATTTAAAAATTGATTTTCAGTTTAACAGAATATTATTTCAACTTTCCTTGTTTTGAATCTATTTAAGATATATTTACTTGATTATATAGATTAAAAATTAGTATATTATTTCCATTGGTGTTATTTTTCATGCTATTTATTTTAAAATAAACACCCATTTTAATTTATTTTAATATTACATTGAATCCGCAAATTGTATGTTTTAAGATTTGCCAAATTGGAGAGCTCATACCAATGCCGACCATACAAGTGCAACTTAAAGATTGTTTTCCAGTTCCATTACAATCAGTATCATGTATTTTGGCAGCAATTACCACTATCCATTTCACAATGTCACGACGTGTTCCAGGTGGTGAAATGAAAATGAAAATACATTAGGCTGGAGACTATGTTCTCAACTTTTTCTCAAATCAGCATTTGTTGATCCGTGTGGATAATAGCTTGGAGCAGACTTGTAACAGATGAAAATCTCACCTACTCTGTTTCTCAATTTCCATGCTAATTGAGGAAATCGGCTTGGAGCAGAGTAACCTGTGATAGAAGAAAATCTCACCTATTGTATTTCTTAATGTCCATGCTGACTGGGGGGATCAGACATTACATTAGGGGCCTATATGTTTTGATAGAATACATAGGAATTGAATACAATGAAAATCCTAACTCCCAAATGTGCTCTCTCTCTCTCTCTCTCTCTCTTCATTTGGACAGTCTAATCATAATACAATGAAAATCCTAACTCCCAAATTCTCTCCCACATCTCTATAATTGAGTGCGACTACTGTACTCTTTTTAAGTGTAGCAATGTTGACCTAGTTCTCTCTTTTCTTTTGCAGCTCGAACGCCAACTAAGTGATGTGCTCAACAGAGAGGAGAGTAAAAGGCACGAAGGTCACTGATCCCTCCAACACCAATTAAGTAGTACTCCCAACAGGGGAGAGGAGAACAGAGAAGGCATCATGAAGATCATTGATACCCCTCACTTGTCAATCAATCCTAGGACATGGTGAGGAGTACTTCACAGTGCCATACTTGGGCAACTCTTTCATGTATTTATAGTGTACAAAATATGTTGTTTGAGAGAGGCATTGATATTTGATATCCAATTTTGAGATGATATCCCTTCGAGCTCATCGTAATCTGTTGTAATTTATTTATTGTATGATTTATTTTATATTACATTTTGATCTCTCTCTCTCTCTCTCTCTCTCTCTCTCTCTCTCTGTCTCTGTTTGGTGATCCTAAACCTTTCCGCTTGTCATTTAATCATTGGCCTACATGCTGCTGGAAGTATACTTGCGGCCAGAATAAATTGTCTTTTGAGCTAATTTGAAGGGCAGAAGTACTAAAAAATCACTGTCCAATGTGAGTTAATCACATGCTTTTCATAGGATGAATTCAAAGGAGACTGTCATTGGGGGTCTGCAATTTTAGTGGGTGGGGTCTTATTCAACGGTCTGGATACCAGGAAATTTGCTGGTTCCCTCAAAGCATCAGATCTTGAGTTTTATTAAGTGTTTTGCCATGTGAGCTGTTCTGGAACCTGCCTGGATGAAGGACATGTATGACACCGATCTAATCAAAGATAATTGTGGATTTCATTGCTGTTAGCTATGCCCTTTAGGATCCAAGTAATGGTTGACATGGTGGGTACATGCATTATGACATTTTTTTTCATATCTTTTGAAACTTTATTTTTATTTTTTCACATTCAACATTTTTTCATAAGGCTATCATACCAAGTGCATATAACATTGGTATCTTCCCATATTTCAGTGTGATCTACACTTCATTTTTTATGTAAGATATGTATAATTTGGGATAAGATGTACTCTTGGCATATCAATTCTTCATACCCAAAATATTAACTGTTGTTTTAAGGGCCCAAATTGACTTATACCCAAAGTATGTTAAGTGTACTTTTGTTGCTGATTTCCAACTTTCAAGCATGTTAGATAATGATTAATGTTTCAGGTCATTCTAGCTTGACTTGGCAACTAAGGGTGCAAAGTCTTACTTGCCGGGTATCCGGGAACTCTTGACCCGACAGAACTATTCCCCTGGGTGGTACCTGTCCGGGTGCCGCCTGCTAAACCCATATAAATGCACATTGGGCAAATCTGGAGTGGGTTTCAAACACAAGAAGTTAAGAGCAAATCCACTCCTTATGCCACTCAGCCTGCTCCTTAGTGGGTATACTTACCACACTAGCCATCTAAGAAAAATCAACAAACATGGACTTCTAGCTTTATCTCAATCTGGACTATTCAAACAGTGGAGTTTCATAATAAGTGCCATTCAATGATCTAACCATCCTTCTAGCAATGGAGTTTCATTCAATGCTACTCTTTTCTTTATCTTTCAAAATCGACACTGGATCCAACCTTTTGTGGTCTTTGCTTCCCGGTGAATTCCCCAAGAGACAACACTGTCTTTGTCAGGTGGGCACCACAAACAATACTACTAGTTACAAAATTTGACTCTTGATCAATGGATTTACCCCATCTTCATGGTTATGTTGAAGTTGCTTTCCATCCGAGGAGTTCTAGATCATACTGCAACTTTTTTCCTTGCACAGAGCATTGTCAAATTCCTTTTAGTTTAAGGGCTTTTCTCAAGTCAATTACATTGTTCTGGACCCTCTTTTAACATATCAGTGATAGCAGAGGAGGGAGCTTTTTCAAGCTGGAAGTATTCTAGCCTATTGGGTGACTGAGATGCATGTAAATCATTGGGATGAATGATGGAGAGGTCAAGGTATGGCCAAAAGTGTGCCAAAAGTGGGAGTCATCTGATCATCTTAAACCCGATTTACAAGCTTACAAGTCAGACAAAAAGTGCAAATTTTTGCTATTCAATCTAAAGGATAATGAACAGTTGGATGTGTCACGGTCCATTCATTTTTTTTCCACGAATGGTCTATGTTTCATCGGTTTCTAAAAAAAGGGGAGTTTTTAAAGTGGGGCCTTTTTAAAGCTTAGGATAGCCTTCCTTAAGCTCATGCTTGTGGGGCCTACACTTGGTCCATCCAAATGGACGAAACACATGACCCCCCCTCCCTAAATTGCACATGTCCACCAGCTTTTGGTCAGATTCGAATTTCCTGGACCGTTGGAGCGACTGTGTACTGATCCGAATGGACTGTTGACCATTAAACTTTTGGAGCCGAAATGAAAATAATAGAAACCACGGTTGGGGCTGATTTTTTGCACAGAGAAGGGTCCCACGGAGTCCTTGAAATTCCCCCATCCCCACCCCCCATGTGGGTCCACAACAAACAAAGGGTTAAAATTTAAAAAGAATTAATTACAAAGGTGAAGTGAGAAAAGAAAACAGGTGGATACATGAAATTCAGTCCATCAAAGAGATGGAACCATGGAGTTGGCTTCACTAAGAATCTTTAATTATTGAAAGCGACTCCTCTAATGTGATTTATTGGGCCTCAGATGTTATTGAAAGCTTCATCTTTATCACAATGAAATCAAGCCTTCTTATCATCTTCCCAACCAAAAAAAAAAAAAAAAAAAAATTGACATGCCCCTTGTCCTGTGAATGGGATAATTTTCTCATAAAGAAATCCAAAAAAAAAAAAAAAAGGGGAGCTCTATTGGCACCACAGTTTTTGCTCCTCACCGCGAAAAAAAAAAACCTTTCCTAAACTACCCCTCCCCCTTTCTCCCACCTCCCTCCACCCTCCCAGCCTCCACCCCCCACCCCCCGTCGCCGGCTGGCCTCCCTCCCCTCTCCCTCTTTCTTCCTCTTCTCCCTCTCCCTCCCTCTCCTTCCCTCCCCCTCTCCTCTTTCTTCCTCTCCCCTCTTCTCCTCTCCCTCCCTCTCCTTCCCTCCCCTACTCTTCTTCTCCCTCCCCCTCCCCCTCCCTGTCGCCCGGGGGGGGGGGGGTGATCGGGCTGCAGCAGGCCCCCGACGACTGGTGGGGGGTGGGGGGTGGGTGGAAGGGGAGGGGGAGGAGAAGGAAGAGTAGGGGAGGAAGGAGAGGGAGGGAGAGAGGGAGAAGAGGAAAGAAGAGGAAGAGAGGAAGAAAGAGGGAGAGGGAGAGGGAGAGGGAGAGAGGCCAGCCGGCTGGGGGCTTCCGCCGCCGGCTGCCGGCCGATCTCCCTCCCCGCCGGAATTGGGAGTGGGAGGGGGATGAGGGTGGAGGCTGGGAGAGGGAGGAAGGAGGGAGGAGGAGGAGAGTAGTTTAGGAAAAAACAATTTTTTTGTCTTGTAGTGCGGTGAGGAGAGAAAAATTCGTGGCGCCAATAGCACCGCTAAAAAAAAAAATATTCAACATCTCTGTGTATTTATTTAAATGGATAAGAAACTTGCAATGAGTAGGAAAAATTTTCAATCATCATTGGCCTCATCTACAAGCAAATCTTATACCACCAAATTTGCAATATTAATATTATATCCTCACAAGGAACAAGGAATCTCAGAATCCATTCATTAATTGCAGTCTGTCTTGAGAAATACAAGGGCAAATCACAAAATGCGTCTCCAGCTATTTGCTCAGCTGGTCAGAAACTTGTGGTAAGTGAGTGCGTGGGGTTCAACCTGACTCTGTCACTGGCACGTAAGCAGCTAGCAAGCTGATACAACCACCTCTTTAATTATGCTATGTCTGGAACTTGCATGAGACGAAAGATATGCTTGTAAATCCCAAAATCTGAATCTTACAACCAAATGGATACTAATACCAACCTCATCTTTTGAAGTTAAAGATCCAAAGTTTAACTTGATTGGCCCTCGGTCTGTCTTGGCAAGTCCATATCTATTTGAAATACAGCTGTTTAATTAAATTTTTTTCCAAATAGACTGTAATAGTAATATGAGCAGAGTTTAGTAATAGTAGTAAAAGCTAATTTGTATAAAGAAAATTTTGTAAGGGAAAACTTGCCAATAATATAAAAGTTAAATTAACAAACTCGTCGAAAAATAAAGCAAAAAAAATATCTTATTACCTTAGACATTCATGTCTATTTGACAAAAGTTGCTTTTGATCGGGCTAAAGGCCTTAAAGCTGATTACATCATATATCCACAAAAATATTGTCATTCAGTCTAAAGCGCTCAAACATCCATTATCCATTTGGATAGGTTTTAAATAGATTTGCCAAACGGCACCTCAATGTGCCACAGTACTCCAGTTTCATACATGTGATTTTGGCCCCACTTCAACTAAACCAATACCTCAGTTTCTTATATCCCAGCAGACCCAGACTAGCTTGAAGAGATGGGACTGCCAATCAAGATGCTTCTTAGGGCATGACCCATTCACAGTTCAAATCATCAGATCAGCAGTTAGATAATGCAAACTACAGAGCCGAGGGCACCAACTCTAGATCAAATAATACTTATCCTAGGAACTTGGTTAGGCCAAACGGATAACTGAACAACAAAAGAAAATAAGAAAGATGTAAGTCATTGAGTGCACAGTTCACACCAGAACCAAGTATGTATAATTCGAATGTCCATGCGTCGTGACCAAGCATTCAGAACATGTCTGCATTTTAATTTATTGGCCAAAAAAAGAGGGCACAGCAGACGTGGCCCATGCTCACTATATGTACCACAATCCTGTTCAAAATAAACAAAAATGGAACACCAAACATGCTAACCTCAAAAAGGCATTCTGAGTACAGGGCATTGCCTGTGTTTGATTAAATTATTTAGTAACGAAAAGGAAGACATTAAGCAGCAGATTCCTTGGCAATCTTCTCAGCCTTGGCAATGACCTCCTCAATGCCTCCCACCATATAAAATGACTGCTCAGATAGATCATCATATTTGCCATCCAGAACACCCTACCAACAAGAGAGCATAGCACATAAATCAACGGTCATGATATCAAGGTTAACCATTAAAAAACATGAAACAGAACAAAAACCAGACTTGAGAGACATCATAAGTTAGTTCAAGGAAAGAAACAAATCACTATGTATGAGACAAAGTCAAATGCACAACCGTATTGCAAACTGTTCAATTTACCAAAATCTTTGTTCACAGTTAAACTGACAATTTCAATAATGGTTCTCATAACTTAACTGTTCTGCCTCATTATTTTATTTATGGGGTTTGCAGATCATAAATACTGTTATTAGTCAACAAGGGAGTTCCAACAAGAAGCTCTGCTGCCAATGCTGGTGAGGGAGTGAAATGACGGTGACGAAGTGAGTCCACTAGTGTAGTTTTTGCTTGAAAGGGCTCATCAGAAGCAGGTAAATCATCCTATCACATTCACAAAAAGTCTGCCTCCCATTACAGAAAGTTTTCTCCACTTCGACAAAGTCAACGACAGCCTTGCTAAACTGTGCCCTCTGGCTCCCATCACACAAACAGTGAACCTTCCTCCATCACAGAACGTTTTCTCCAGTTTGACAAAAATGGCAGCTCAAAGTGCTTTGAATTATGTTGCTTCCAATAATCCAATGGCAGTGCCCATGGCTCTTTTGGTTTGCCTTCTTTATTCAAGAGTGTTCTTTGGGTCCATGAGTTCCTTGTCCTCATATGTGCTCTGTTAAGGCCCTTCGGTTGATGTTTTTCTTCTGGTGGTTAGGTCCCTTTTGGATGTTATTTTGGCCTGCCCCTAGGATAATTGGAATGTCTCCCTCTTAAAATCTACATCGGCGTTCCTTTTAATAGATATTTTCTTCTTTTTTTTTTTTTGAAATACAATAGATATTCTCTTCTTCAGAAAAGAAAATCAATCTTCTTATTTTCAGAGGCAGGGAGCAATGCAAAGCCTCATCATTCATCAACTGGAAAACCTAAAACGCTGTTAGAGTGAGCTACAAAAGGAGGATATGGCTATAATTATCTAACTGTGAAAACCAAAGGCCTACGGCTGTGACCATGAAAGAGACAGCTCCATCATCCAAAACACATGGGCTGACGGGCATATTTAAGCTATATGTAAATTGGAAATACATCCAAATAGGTTCACGATCCGCATTCAATGCCTCAGCTGCATTGTTTAGCATATTGTTAATAAGGTTTCTTATGAAGTGTTAATTATCATGAGCAAAGCATGCTCAGACAATTTTGGACAGCTAGGGATTCTATTAGATTTGGCAGACATCCCTCTGTATTAGATTTTGGACAAATGCACTTCTGCTTTTCACTATCATTCTGCTTTTTACTATCATAAAATCCCTTCATTATTACTTCACTAAAACATAGAAAATGAAATCAGTAGGCCTATTGGACATTCCTTGCAAAGATGATGTGACAAAAGTATACAGCCTTGCAGAAGTGACACCAGCACCCATCAACCATAGCAGGAAATGAAACTAGAAAGGTTGTTACGAAGGCCAATGGCTACCAAACCAAGAAAACAATGTCCCGACATTGAGAAACGTATTGGATTAAAATTAAAAAAAAAGGCTTCAGATGAAATTATCGTTCATAAGTACAGGGGAAAAAACACCGAGGTGATGATAAATTGAAACTACTGATGCACCATGATTGAATGTTTGGTTAGATTTTATTGAAAAAAACAACTTGCGTGCAGTGGAGCATGTATAGATGTCCAAACTGTGTCACCATTCATTTTTATTTTTTTTTAATGGGGTGTGCCACCATTCATTGATTTTTATATTCATCGTTTAGTTTTTATTTTTAACTATATTCATTCAGAATATATCCTTTGACTGCATTGCGAGTCATTTAGTCTAGATAATGGGTAATCTGCTAAATTTTTTTTCTTTAATTTCTTATCTAAATTTTTGGGATTAGATTTAATTTAGGATTAAAATTGTTATTCAGTGCAAATGAACTTTGTTTGAGCAATTATGAGGGAAGTGACATTTGAGTTGTGAGTACTGAGGACCCCTCCAGTTATAAAAATGTAATGGTACCAGGTCATTTTTCACTGCCTGGCATTTGCTGAATCTTGATGCAATTTTACTCAGGGTGCAACACAGGCAGGTCAAACGAAGTACTGACCTAGCCCAAGACCGACCCAAATTGCATGTGGGTAAGCCTGAGCCTGAATCGCAATTACAAGCAGGCTCAGACCCTTTTTTTATGAAAATATATTTTTTTTATTTTTTGGCTCTAGTAAATACTAACCCACCCCCAACCACACCCAAATCCCCCACCATCAGCACTATAGCTAGCTAGGGATTGATCTGTGGTAGTTTCTGTAGAAGGGAGGTGCGTCACCAACTGAGCTACCAGTGCATTGACAATGTGGGCTCTGACTTGGCCTGGCTAAGTTGCTCCTCAAGTTTCTCTACATTTTCTGCAAATTTCTTGCTTGCATATTTGGAAGATTTTTGGGTTGTGTAGTTTGTCCTATCAAAAACTGTTAATCTGACCACAGAAAATACTTAAAATTAACTGAGAAGACAGATCAAGTGGGTGAAACCCAATTATTGTGTAAGCACTGATAGAACCACAACAGCAACACTCATAGAGTTGAATAGATGTTAACTACTCTATTTAAAAATATATATATCATAAAACAAGTTTTCTTTTTTATCAGTCACTATTACCCCTTTTCATATTATTATGTTATATATGCCATGCCCTTCAATTAAGTATACATGCCAGTGATGGGTGCATAGGCTGTGCACAATAAGAGCAGAAAAAAGGATATTGCAAAAAAAAAAAATGAATACAGGAAACAAACGCCTCACCTGGAAGCTGGTGATGCTCTCTTTCAATTCAACATATTTTCCTGGAGCACCAGTGAACACTTCAGCAACATGGAAAGGCTGGCTCAAGAATCTTTGGATTTTACGAGCACGAGCAACTGTCAACTTGTCATCTTCACTAAGCTCGTCCATTCCCAAAATTGCAATAATATCTTGAAGATTTTTGTAGTTCTGAAGAACCTTTTGCACGCCACGAGCAGTATTGTAATGATCTTGTCCTAAAATATGAGGAGAAAGCATACGAGATGTGGAATCAAGAGGATCAACGGCAGGATAGATGCCAAGCTCTGAGATCTGTTCATGAAATGAGAACTATTAGATATAAAGGGCATATGGGAAAATCATCTCTGAGGAGAAACCAGTAAATCAATAATAGTGTAAACCTGTCGGGACAACACAGTTGTCGCATCAAGATGGGCAAAGGTGGTTGCAGGAGCTGGATCTGTCAAGTCATCAGCAGGCACATAAATAGCTTGCACAGAGGTGATTGAACCCTTCTTTGTGGTAGTAATACGCTCTTGCAAGCCACCAAGATCAGTAGCTAAAGTTGGCTGGTAACCGACCGCAGATGGAATGCGACCAAGTAAAGCAGACACTTCAGAGTTCGCCTGCAGGATAGACAGGGAGGAAATCAAACTAAGTTGATACCATGCAAAAATTACAAATAATCTCGACAGATTTGGAAATAAGGCAGCTTACTTGGGTAAAACGAAAAATGTTGTCGATGAAGAGAAGCACATCTTGCCCTTCAGCATCACGGAAGTGCTCAGCAACTGTCAGCCCAGTCAGGCCTACACGAGCACGAGCACCAGGGGGTTCATTCATTTGCCCATAAACAAGAGCGCACTTGCTTTCACTCTACAACATAAATAGCCATTGAGTAGCAATGGAAGAAAACATGCAAGGATAAGCAATGGCAGTGACATGTTACGATATGAACCTGTTTTTCTCCGAGCTTAATCACACCACTCTCAATCATTTCTCTGTATAGATCGTTACCCTCTCGAGTACGTTCCCCAACTCCAGCAAAGACAGAAAAACCACCTGTTAAGAAAAAATTCAGCATAGTATGATTAAACATAGTAATAAAACACAACTTCAAATTTCAAAATGAGCATCTTTGCAACCAACCGTGAGCTTTGGCAACATTGTTAATCAGCTCCATGATAAGCACAGTCTTGCCAACACCAGCACCACCAAACAATCCAATCTTGCCACCTCTCTGGTAGGGTGCAAGAAGATCTACAACCTGTACATGTACAGCACAGCATGTAGGAATCAAAGATGAGCAATATCCAGTGACATGCATTTAGTGCAACTTAAGAAAAAAACAAACAACAAAAATGAAATCTCTAGATTTTAATAGATAATAAGAGTGTTAATAACCATAGAATGTATTGATGAGAAACAAAAACAATGCGAAGTATGCATACCTTGATTCCAGTGACAAGAATCTGCTGCTCAGTTGCCTGTTCTACAAATGCAGGAGCTTCACGATGGATGGGTAGAAAATGATCGGTCTCTGGTGAAGCAAAAAAATCAGCAATAAATATAATATTTACTGGACATTAAAAAAAAAAAAACAAATCAAAACAATTCAGAAGAACTTGCTATCTTACTTAGGTCACCCCTTTCATCGATAGGCTCTCCAATAACATTCATGATTCGACCAAGGGTAGCCCTACCCACAGGCACCTAATCAAATGACCAAACGTATCAGCTACAATATACAATAAAAACATCAAAACCAGATCATAATACATCCAAGTTTGCAACGGAAAGCAGTGTGAGTGACAACACGTTACCCAATCCTTTAGTTCCTAAATCATATCAGATAACAAAGGAAATGAAGAAAAAGGTTCACACTACAAATCCAATCATCCAACACCGCCCAAATTACGGACAATTAGAAATAACCCCTAATCCAATTCATTCATCTAACTACCCTCGCCATCAATGTAACCCTGGAAGAAAGTAACACCGACCCAATGATCATAACCACTCCATTTTCAATTAAAAATAGATTGTGAAACAGAAGCCATGATGATGCCTTTTTTTTTTTTCCTCATTGGTAGCAGCTACTATCAAGTTTGGCAAGGAAAGACATCATCTTTATATCTTCGAGACCACAAGATGCTGGCCAATTCACATCCTATGAACTGTTGGGTCCCTAGAAACCGATCTGTTTCCACGGAGCTCTCCAATGTATTTGAAGACCTCAATAACCGATGCAATACCTTGCAGTATTATCATTCTCAATTTCAAACAAAGGATCTCGCAATATCAACAAATGAATTAAATAAATAAGACCCAGCATAAGCAATCAAACAAGTCTCCATCATTAATCGAATCAGCATAAACAGACTATACACTAAAACCATGTATTGATTTAACAGTAAATCTCATTCAACAACAAACATAAATAGATCTGAGATTATCAAGCTCTCCATCTACTCTACTCAACTGATTATTAAAGGAAAAAAAAAAAAACGCACCGTGATGGGAGATCCAGTGTTCAAGACTCTCTGGCCGCGAACCAGCCCTTCGGTCCCGTCCATGGCGATCGTCCTCACCATGCTCCCTCCCAAATGCTGCGCCACCTCCAGCACCAGCCGGATCGAGTTGTCCAACACCTCAAGCGCCGTCAAGATCGGCGGCAGGCCCTCGTCAAACCGGACATCAACAACAGCACCAATAACCTGGCAGACACTCCCGATGGAGCCGGCGCCGGTGAACTCATCAGTGATCTTTCCAGACGGACCGGCCGCCTTCGTCGGAGGAGTCTCCGGAGCAGCGGCGGCGGCGGAGGTGGAATAGTGGAGGGCGCGGTTGAGGAGGAAGCCCAGGGAAGAGGGGCGAGAGTTCGGAGATGGAGATCTAGGGTTTGTGAAGGGGGATCTGCAGGAAGAGGAGCGGCGGATAGACGAGCGGAGGAGGGAGGAGAGGGCCCGGCGAGTGGCCATGGATGGCTAGGGTTTGAGACGAACAAGGGATTTCGGATCGAATGCTAGGGTTTTTGTGAAGAGAGAAAGAGAAAGATTGGGAATTTTGAGAAGCTAGGGTTTCGATATTGAAGAAGATGATCAGCTGCACCAGCTGAGATCAGTGATAAGGCTTCATTTGGTTTTTTTTTTTTGGGTGCTTTTCGGGAAGAAAGAAAGAAAGATGCGAAATCTGTAAAGACCTAAAACGTAGTGTGTTCTTGGGAATTTTGCGAAATGTTTGCAGTACCTTTTGTTTACTGATCCAGCAGTGGCTCATTCGGTAACGATAGTCTACTAGTTAGCCTAGCATTACCTCTTTGTGTTCTCTTTTGTGTGGAATCTCCTGGGTAAAAAAATATATATATATCAAAATAGTAATTATCACATAACATAGTAACTTCAACCGCTACGGCTAGGGTTGTAAACGGGTCGGTTCCGGTCCGGGTCCAGGGTGGAACCGAAACCGGAACCGGAACCGTTTTCTAAGAAGGGGAACCGGAACGGAACCGGAACCGGATCCGGAACCGTTAAGAATAATGGGAACCAGAACCGGAACCGGAACCGTTTGTGAGGCGGGTCTGGTTCCGGTTCCGGGTCTAGACTAATACCTGTATTTTTCTTTAAAAAAATTATGCTTTTTTCACATTTCAATTGGATCACGTACCTATAAATACTAATGTGACATTTTGTCTATCAATAATAGACACTTTTAACCAAAAACTCAGAAATCACATCCAAACAGGCAATGAGATGTAGAAAAGTAGAAAACCCTAATGTAGAAAAGTAGAAAAGTAAAAAGGGTTCTGTTCTCACATAATAAAGTTACCTTATGTTAGTATATATTGGGTCGGGTCTCGGGTCCACGGGTCTGAGCCACTGTGGATCCGGAACTGGAACCGTTTAGGTATCGGTTCCAAAAAAAGGATCCGAAACCGGAACCATTTTCTTATCGGGACCAAAATAAGGACCCAGACCCGGATCCTAACGGGTCGGAACCTTCGGGTAATCGGAGAATCGGGTACTCATTTACAACCCTAGCTACGGCCGATAATATGTAGCGCCCGCTATTTTGAACATGTGTCTCAGCCGGCAACTCCCTTCCCGTTCAAGTAGTTGAATAGTATTGGCACCTTACATTTCATACATGTACCTAGGATTGGTTCTCGGGCCTTGAAGTTTGAAATATCACTCATGTTAGAGAAAAAAATAGAGTATAATTTGTTATTCACATACTCAAATGCCAGAAAGTTAGTAATGGTTTTCTTTTTTTTTATATAAAAATAATAAGTCGTGGTTTGTAATGTTAGGCCTTTTAAAAAAAAAAATTGCTCCGAATTCATTCATGTCTAATACATGACACCAATAAAATATGGTTTCTGACTCAGGTCCATGGGTTCATACTCGAGGATATGACAATCCAATGTCACATTCATATATATTTTTTTCATTTGTGCATGTATAATAATAAGAAAATATAAGTACACCATACATTGGACTAGATTTGGATACAGTGGGCCTTTTTATTTAGGTTTGGGTCTTTAATTCAAATTCATGTATGAGCATGGCCGCAGTGTGGAATTGGGTCCGAGCCCCAATTGGTTATTCAGATTTGGGTGAGGATACACTATTAATATGAACTAAACCCAACCCATTGTCATTCCTATTAACCACTGTCCCATATGTAAGGTTCACAATGTATCTAGATAAATTTGTATGATTCACACCCACCCACATCACTGTTATGGGTCAAGTTCAGATTTGATAATTATTCTATATTCGATTTGATACAGAAGATTTAAAAAGAAAATGTATAAGAATTCAATTCAACTTTATATGTTTTACAGTTAGAGCAATTAAAAGTAAGAAAATCAAAATTTCTGACTGTCAGGAATTTTTCTTTCAACAGAACAGCAATCTATAGCCATAGTCCAGATTCAATGAAATGTGGCACAGGCCATTTAGGAGATTTTCATCACTCTCATTGAAATATCCCAAGTAGGAGAACATGCACCCCCAAAAGTCCATCAAATCAATGTTCCAGGACATGGGTGGGTCACACTCAACATCATTATTGGAGATAAACTCCTCATTCACCAGAAGAAACTAGTTCAAATTGAAGTAAAACTGACCAAGCACCTATTTTTATCATCCACTGATATAAAAAGATTTGTTTACACATCTGCAACATTCTTACATAGGCCCTAGAAATTCAGAGGTCAACATCTTTAATAGCCTCTCTAAAAAGCAAATCAAGATAAAATCTTCATCAAGAGATCTTGAACGTTTATCCCACCTGCGGAGTCCAAACTATGCTCCTTTGAGATTGGAAGAAAATTATGACTTTGAAGCAGTCTCCTGTGATCAGATAGGTATTCCCAATCTGTATCTAGCTTTGGGCGCTCCAGCAAAATGAAAAGTTCAATAATTCCGGCCTATTTATTAGATTCAGATTTAGGGCATATTTTGTTTCATTTAATCGAATTTCTGTAAGTGGTTAACGATGAAGAATCCAAGTTGAAAATCAAAAACTGACACCAACTAACTTCCGTATCAATAGAAATTGAACAAAGGAAAGATGGGAAATGAAAGCCCTGCTATCACCATTGTATTCAATACCTAAGAAATTCAAGGTCCCATGTACATTAATTATTACCTCATGTCTTTCACCTCTTACCTCTTTAATAATTCTCCGGTGAAGTTCATTTGTCCATAAATTTCTATATACAAACAGGAGTACCCCTCTTTACACTATTGGAATATCACCAGTGCCAACGGAAACTAACTCTACCGGCAAAACTTAACTTCATCCAGTAAGAAACATGACTGAAAAACATGGTTCCTATTCTCTTTTATGAACAATACATGGTTCCTCTTTTGTTTGCTACTATAGGTTTGCATTATTTGACAAGGAACTACAAGGGAAAGATGCTATTTATGTTCTCAAAGTACTGGAAGCTCTAAGGATTATTTACTCAAATAATTTTCACATCATACTAGTGAAAAGTGAATCTTCAAATGTGATATCTTGATATCTTGTTTGGAGAAGGGTATGTTTAAATTTCAATTCCGTTTCAATGAAATCAAGACTATGTGCTCGTCTTTGAATATTGACTTTCATCATGTATTTCTGTCGGTATAAGACATGATGGAAGTTTTGACCAAGTTGAGGTAGATTGAGATGTAGCTTTGCTTGATTGTTTTGTAATTTATTATTTTTGTGTGGGTATTTAGCTCTAATACCTGATTGGTATTGTCGGTAGTCAGTACTAATTCTTCTGTTGTCATGGTTCATTCAAGATAGGGGTGTAATGGTTCGGTTAACCGGTTATTTTAGGAAAACCGTTAACCGAACCGTAACCGCGGTTTTATGTATTTTAAAACCGTAACCGTAACCGTAAAGACAAAAACCGTAGAAAACCGAACCGCGGTTAACCGTATAAGACGGTTCGGTTACGGTTAATAACCGTGGAAAAATCTTATCATGCTTAATTGAGCTCTGCAGCTATAGATTTTCATTTATCATAGACAATAACAGTTTATTAAAGATGAAGGAAAGTACAAATTGTAAATCACCAAAACACAAAATGGGCAGATACAAAAGCATTGCAGATTGCACCCACCAATCACAATAAAAACCAAAAACAAATTACAGTGAAAACAAACTACACACAAAGAGTACACTTAGGCCTTGTTTGGCATCTCTACTCTTTTTCTGACAGACCATTCAAAATAGAGCCATTAAACAAAGAGCTATAAAAAAAAAAGAGGCTAGAATAAAAAAACATGTTTGGTAATGAAGAGGTCTACTTCAAATAGACCGTTTGGTATGCCTTCTATTTACCTCTTTTTAAAAGAGTTTGCCTCTTTTTAGAGGGGTATCTTCTGTCATTTGATGCTAATAAAGATCAATTCCTTCAAACATAGTTTCTTGTGATGTGAACTTCTCAACCAAATGGAAAATTCACAAAAACAAACACGGAATAACATTTCCATGATGATAAAGAGTTTAGGGAATATAAAACAATTCCAGGATTACTTATCTAAATATCACTCTGAGAGTATAGTTAGGGAAAACCATATCAATGCATAATCAAGTAATTTCCCACATCAAACTACAAAGGTTCCAATCTAATCAGTTCCAACTAACAAACCCACTTCTTCTATAGTAAATACATAAATGATAAATGATAAATCACATAACCCAAATAAATTATCAGAACACTGATGTTGGAAGATGGAAATAAATGGATTAAATACCATTTCAATCTCCTCCAAATGATAGCATTGGATGATAGCATGTGTCATGTTTCTGGTGGCACCCATTTTCCAGATGATAGCATTGGATGCTCTACAGAAATTTTGATGGGGTCTTAGTTTTAAACCTCATATAACAAAACCAAACTTTAAAAAATGTCAAAACCCAGAAATGATTGCAACTTCTTCCTTCTACTTTCACTCTTACGTAATTTAAAATGGTAAATTTCTTCTGTTCCTCGCTAGAAACTGAATTTCCATGGCAAGTTTATGTACAGAGCTTGAAAACGGCAGCTTTTATCAGTTTCTTTCAAGTTTACCTAGATAGAGAAAAGCCCAACTCAACAAAACCTAATTTCCACCTGACAAAGCTCAAATTTCACCCAAGCTGTAAAATTTCCCCTTTCTACGAGGTGGGTTCCTCTCGTTCCTCCACAAAATAAAAAATCGAGTTCAAATTACAGCTCTTTTTACCATCAAGAAACACAGAATTGGGAAATGGAGAAAAGAAGGGGATGAATTGTCATTATACTGACCTTGTTTCTCTTAAAGCTACAATCTTCATCGAGTCGCCCGATTGACATCTCTCTTTTCTGAATTTCTTGAATGATTTCGTAAAAAGTTTCAATCTTTCTCTCCCTTTTCTGGATTTCTTAAAGAATCTCTGTGGAATTTGTGGGTGGATTTGATTTGAGACTGAGAGAGAGACAGAGGACGAAACCTAGCTTCATGAGACTGAGACAGCGACAACGAAGATGATGAGATGGAAGATTCGATCGCCCGCTCCGTCTTCCGAATCGAGTGATTTCTTTGATCCGAATCCAACTTTGTGTCCATCTTGGGCGGCGGATCGTACGGTCAGGATGATTTTCGGGATCCGATTGCAGAATCCGAGGCCGGAGTAGAGACGGCAGGGAGAGGGAGAAGATCGCCTCTACAATGTGGAAGATGAATTCGAAGAAGGAGACGCTATGGGAGAGATGCATTCAAAGGACTTTCGTTGAGAAAACAAATTCCGTCAGGGGCAATTTTGTCATAAAAAATGGGTTCCGCCTCATTTGTTTGAAGAGGCATTGCCTCTTATTTCCACCTGCCCAAAATGGGAGCATCTGGTTTTAAGAGGATGAGCCTCTATTTCTCTAAAATAGACAGAGGGTAAGATGGTGTGCCAAACGCTCTAAATTTTCAAAACTCCATCCGTTTTAGACGTTTAGACAAATAGAGGATAAAATAGATTTGCCAAACATGCACTAAAAGCTGCATCGGGTGCTCCTTGGTTCAATGGCTTCTTCTTTCGCTGCCAAAAGAACATGCCCAATCAGCTATCATTGAAGGGGCAGTAACCACATTGAAAGGCCAACCTCAGATGCTTCCATCATCCAATCTTTGTGGCTATTCTGTTCTTCGTCTAATCACTAGCTGGAGAAGAGTTGCAGGAGAAAGGGGCTGCAGCTAGGAGTTGAGAGAAAGGGCTAAGGTTTCTTCGTTTGTTACAATGTTACTTATATATAAGTTAATAAAATTTTCTTTCAGCCCCCTTTTTTTTTTGTATAACGGTATGGTTAACCGTGTGCGGTTAACCGAACCGTATTTTACAGTTCGGTTCGGTTAACCGCCGTATTTTATTATGGAAAACCGTAACCGAACCGAACCGTGCGGTTTTTTGAATTCATTAACCATATCCGTAACCGAACTGTGAAACACGGTTATTAACCGCGGTTTGGTTCGGTTAGACGGTTTCTCGGTCTGATACACGGATTTAACTATTTCTGTTCAACTTTAGAATCCTTGCTAATTGAGGAAATAAGGAGAAATTTGGAGGTGGAGAGGCCTCCTCTGAAGATTTTTCACTTCTCAATAGTGGTGACTCTCCACCATATTTGGATTTATCCCAAAACATAAAAAATAGTTAAGGAGTCATTGAATTCAATGCCCAAATGAGCCAAAAGGCAGCCCAAGATAATTGGCAGCCACCACAACAAAGCAATGACTGGCCCAGACTTATGGTATCATCAATGGATTCTATAAAGAAAATTTATGAGGATACAGAGAATCAGAGATCATTTCAGATCTGCTGAATCATATACATCAGTCAAATACATGGAATTGCCAAGGAGGGAGCAAAAAGGTAACCACATTACCAGACTCGAGGACAATTCTCTCTCATTTCACACAGGAGCACATGGGTGGATTTCACAAATTAGTGTCAACTGAAAGCTTTTTACATAGACAGTCGTAAGAAACAAACGATGCGCACTTGTCATCATAATCCTCAACTTTAAGGTCTTAAACCAGGTTCAGTTGACCCTCACCCTACGCAAAAGATAAGTTATTTTTTCCCATGATCAAGAGTTCTTCAAATAACCAACCCGACAATGAGAAGGAGAAACAGAGAAAGAGCAGGAAATAACTACATCCCACTGCAACTGAGAAGCTCCATATACCCCTTTTCAACAGTCATGTTCGACATCAGCATCCCCACATTCCTGGAGTGGCCATTGTGCTGTAATTCGGTGGTTTTCCCATTCAATTTCACTGAATCCTGCTGCTGGCTATTATTACCATCATTTATGCAGTGGTGACTGGTGTGAACGACTTATGAAAATCCAGTTCGACTCTTGTTGGTTTGGATGATTGCATTAGTAGTATTTGTATCTCATTTAGTTAGAACAGAAGAGAAAATCAAGTGAGTAGATTCTCTACAATATCCAGATTGGGTATAGATAAGTATTGGTGGTTAGAGTACATGGACTAGAATGCATGGCCTCAGATGAGCCAGGAATATTATCTATCAGGTGCCCATGTCCATGATGGCACTTCCTGTGCTTTCTCCGTTTCCCTGGTTCTCCATGATTGTCATCCAATTACCTGCCCCTGGGCCGGGTCCTTTCATGCTCAAAGTGACCAGAATCTGATGAAGTGGTTCCATCAAAGCTCGATCTATGGTGATGTTTGTGGTGCTTCACATGTTTTTTCCTTGATACTTTATCTTCATCACTAGAAGAATAAGGCATTCTAGGATCTGTTCTTGAGGAATGATGGTGTCTTTTTGTTCTCCTGTGGACATGTTTCTTCCTCCTTTGATCTTCCTCTAACCGACTTGCGTATTCATCACTGCTACTTCCATCGCTGGAGGTTGAGCCTTCTTTCCTTGATCTATGTTTGGATTTCTTCTGTAACGTTTCGGAGTCCCAAATCGACTATAGAGAGGAAAGTGATTGGGATTATATGTAGAGCTTACACCATTACCTTGCATGCCTTGCATGAGTCCTTTTGATGGGATGGGTTGAGGCCCATCAAAAATAAAACCGTGGCACAGCCTGCCCCTAGCCTGCTAGCCCTCTTGGCTCTGATACCATACCATTTGAGCATCGGCTCTGATGCAGTCTGCCATTGCTTGAGCTAAAGCCTCGTTTCTTTGGGCGAAAACTTGAGTCGGAGTGCCTGTGCATCCTGCGTTTCTTCTAGCCAACTTTTGTTGTTTTTCTTCCGGAGTCACTAGTATCACTATCACTGCCACAATCAGATCCTGACATGGATTTTCTCTTCTGCTTAGCAGCTCTAGCCTTCCTCTTGTTGGCCTCAGCGTCAGCTTTTGCCTTGGCAGCAGCTTCTAACTTCTGTTCCTATTTCAGACGGGGCCTCTTTTTTCTCAAGAATTCTTTTCTTCTTTTCCTCGACCAGTTGAATGAACTTCTTGCTGTCCATTTAGAAATAAAAGCCCACTGAATACCTGCATTTCCGTAAGATGATAGAAGGAAGTGCATCTCACAGAAGAAAACAACAATGTTAGTTCTTCCATCATCATCTCGTCCAGGATATAAGATACACATCAAGTTGGATGATAAGAAGTTAAGGACATAAATCCCATGTAATCAAGTAAAAATACAAAATCGCTCGAAAATATTATACTAATGTTAGCATCTAGAGAATATTACTTATGGAATTGCAACCCATGATCAGAAAAAAATGAAAGGAACTCCGAGCTACGAGTACTACTGAAAGAAATATTTAGGGGTTTCCGATTTCTAGATTGGTCTACTCAAATATCAGACAAAAGTGTGCAAATAATAAAAACTATGCAGCGGAAATAAAACTCAATCACACACCACAAGGACACCAAATTTTAGGTGGAAAACCCTAACCGGGTAAAAAACCACCGATCCAACCTGGATCAATAATCAAGCACTATGAATCTCGCAATTACAAGAAACTCAGATTTCCTCCCCAGATATCCCCTACCTAAGGACTGAAGTTACCTTGTGTCGCTTCACGCTTCAACGACTTCACACACCGCTGATTGCAACAGACTCAATCCAGCACTTGACTCCTCAAATCTTCTACGCAAGAAGACAATCTTCTACAAAGGATGCAGAAGAACAGGCTCTAGAGAACTTGTCAACACAACTTCTTAATAAATCTCTAGAAAAGAATTCTCTCAATCAAATCTCTAACTCAGCACTTTGAGAGGTGAGGTCTATCTTTGGAATAGCCCTTGAGTCCTTTAAATAGCCCTTGGGACGTGCTTAATATTCCCTAATTTGATTAGGATTAAAACCATCAGTTTGAGCACTATTAGAAAAGTGGTTTCCACTTTTTCCGGACTACCTGCGCCATGTCCGCTCGAGCGGACCCTTCATCCGCTCGAGCGGATGAGGTACTGTCGCCTCAACGAATTTTGGCTTCTGTAGAGGCCTTTGTTGACTTCATCATTCTGATTCTGACAGCCTATAAATCTAACAATCTCCCCCTTTTGACAATTCGTGGACAAATCTCCTAGAACTATACAATAAGATCTACCCAAAAGAAAAACCCAAAATACAATAAATTTTTTAAACAAAAAAATCAGCACTGTAGATCTTGAATTGCCTTAGCTTGTAGAACTCCTCTGGGCTTCATTCTTCTCCCCCTGAATTTGTCCATAATTGACAAACTAAAATAATCATACAGCTTTCATCAATCTGGATGCAGTAGCTCCCCCTCGATTTTGACTCCCCCTCAATATGATCTACGCATCAGCACTGGGAATGGGGACTTGACCTCCTTGATCAGGGCTGGTTATGAGTAGCCACCCATACTTTTGTAGTTTGAACTTTCAGCATAGTGTGAGAAAACTCCTTTGGCAAATCAGATTTTCTAACCCAAATTTGAGTTGTCTTGGGTGGAGAAAAATTCTTCTGCCATTGCTTGGTTTTTGGTAGACTATTCAGCTTTTTGCAATGGGGACGAATGTGTCCTTTCTTTCCACAATGATGACAAGTGGATGTGTGTGCAGCGCGTGACACATTCTTTTTCTTGAAACTACTCACCACATTATTGACATGTGTAGTATGTGGAGTAGTATGTGCAACACTTGAAACAAAAATTGTTTTACCTTTAGTATTTGAAGTGGATGCACCATGATCATAACCAAGACCGCTTCTGTCAAATTGAGACTTCTGACTGCACAAGATATTTGTAAGAGTTTTCGAACCAGTGTTCATCTTGTGTAGAGAAGCTTTTGTTACTTCTAACTCGGACAAAGTGATCTTTAGTCTTCCTTGCAGATCTTGATTTTCAGCTTTCAGAGTCACTGTCTCATTCTTCATATCTGCTACTTCTTTTTCAGCTTTCTGGAGTTTTTGACCATTCGTAGTCAAATTTTCAGTCAAACAGATTTTCTGACTTTTCAAGAGATGCACATGTTTAAGCGCTTGCTCTAATTCAATTTTCAATGTAGAATTTTCTTCTAGAGCAGCCTTCAACTTGATAGTGACCTTGTTAGCAAATTTAGTCATCTTGACGCAATCAGCATATGTAGCATGGTACAATTCTTCAAAATCTTTCTCTTGATCTAACATCTCATCATCACTATCAGTATCATTGTCAGACACAGACGCAGCCAGGAACGCCATAAACTTTTCCTTCCCTTTATCTGAAGGATCGTTTTCAAAATTGCTTTCTTCTTCCTTTTCTTCTTCAGAAGATTCTTCATCCCAAATTGTGTTGAGAACCTTTTGCTTTGTACTCTTTTTCTTGTTAGCACATTCATTAGCATAATGACCATAGCCTTGGCACTCGAAACACTTTGTTCCTTTGGCAGTGTCTTTCTTCCCAGATTTTAAATGCTTCCAATTCGCCTTTTTAGATATCATGTATTTTTTGAAATACTTCATAAACTCAGCCATATTATCTTCACCATCAGATTCAGAATCAGATTCAATTTTCTTTTCAGGCTTCTTTTTTGACTCTGAGATGGCTTTTAAAGCAATACCCTTCTCTTTTGATTTTCCTTTATTCAATCGGTTTGCTTCAAAGGTTTGAAGATTTCCAACTAGCTGGTTGATCTTGAGGGTATCAAGATTCTTGTTTTCTTCAATAGCGTCAACTTTAGAATCGAACCTCGAAGGTAGAGACCTCAGAATTTTCTTGACAATCTTGTTTTCTTGAATTTCTTCACCCAGATTAAAACAGAATTGACAATATCATTCAGTTTTGCATAAAATTGATCAAAGGTCTCATCTTCTTCCATCACGATGGTTTCAAATTCTTTAGTTAGCCTTTGCAATTTTGCTTGCTTCACCGTGTCTGTACCCTCATAAACCGTCTGTAAGACTTCCCACGCTTCTTTTGCAGTTTTGCAAGTGGAAATCCTACGGAACTCTTCAGCAGACACTCCATTGTATATACTATTCATTGCCTTGTTATTACAATTGGAGGCACGCTTCTCATCCTTAGTCCATTCAGCTTTAGGTTTAGGAACAGTTTGTCCACTAACCACTATCGTTGGTATGGAGTAGCCATCCTCAACAATATCCCACACATCATCATCAATGGACTTAAGAAATCCAATCATCCTTTGCTTCCAATATGCATAATTAGAACCATCAAACAAAGGAGGCTTGGTAGTTGATGTCCCTTCTCTATTGAGCACCATTCTAGAAATCTTTATAGATCAACACAATAACTTAGTGCAGCCCGCTCTGATACCAATTGAAAGAAATATTTAGGGGTTTCCGATTTCTAGATTGGTCTACTCAAATAATCAGACAAAAGTGTGCAAATAATAAAAACTATGCAGCGGAAATAAAACTCAATCACACACCACAAGGACACCAAATTTTAGGTGGAAAACCCTAACCGGGTAAAAAACCACCGATCCAACCTGGATCAATAATCAAGCACTATGAATCTCGCAATTACAAGAAACTCAGATTTCCTCCCCAGATATCCCCTACCTAAGGACTGAAGTTACCTTGTGTCGCTTCACGCTTCAACGACTTCACACCGCTGATTGCAACAGACTCAATCCAGCACTTGACTCCTCAAATCTTCTACGCAAGAAGACAATCTTCTACAAAGGATGCAGAAGAACAGGCTCTAGAGAACTTGTCAACACAACTTCTTAATAAATCTCTAGAAAAGAATTCTCTCAATCAAATCTCTAACTCAGCACTTTGAGAGGTGAGGTCTATCTTTGGAATAGCCCTTGAGTCCTTTAAATAGCCCTTGGGACGTGCTTAATATTCCCTAATTTGATTAGGATTAAAACCATCAGTTTGAGCACTATTAGAAAAGTGGTTTCCACTTTTTCCGGACTACCTGCGCCATGTCCGCTCGAGCGGACCCTTCATCCGCTCGAGCGGATGAGGTACTGTCGCCTCAACGAATTTTGGCTTCTGTAGAGGCCTTTGTTGACTTCATCATTCTGATTCTGACAGCCTATAAATCTAACAACTACGCTACCAACATTCCTGTAGTAATCTCTGGTAAAAGATTATCATTGAAAGTGTCTGTCAGAGTAATGTGAAAGGAAATCCAGATTTATATATATACCTTCTACAATATATGCTCCTTTGGTACAGACCGAAAGGGAAGCCTGTGCATATCATGTGTATGACTGACCCACAATTTCTTCAAAGCCAAAAGAAATACAGAGCATCAGAATACACAGGCGATAAGCATGGTGGACAAGAGGAAACAGAAGAAATTCCTATGAGATCTATTCTTCAAATCATGGAAGAAATAGAAGTCCATACCGTGGACACTAAAGAATCTGAGGAAGAAATGTCAGAAGAATGAGCACTAAGGGAATGGGAGAAAAAACTAGAAGAGAATCTAGTCAACCCATGGGCAAAGGAAATAGAGAGAATAAATAAATACTATCAGAATCTCAAGAGAATCAGTAAGATGGCCAAAAAAGCAGCCTAAGCCCTAAACCCTTTCAATAGAAGAAATCAAAAGAAAATTGAAAGAAAACATTGCTAATGACCCGTTGAAACTAGGAAAAAATATATATCAGCCAAGGTGTGAAATCAGTCAAATCACCTTAACAGAGCCTAATAAGATAATTAGAGTAAAACCCGTATAGTATTCTCCTCAAGACAGAGAAGAATCTCAAAACCAGATTAAAGAACTTTTAGAAATGGGATTGATAAGACCCAGCTATATATAGTCCCCACAGTAGTCCAGCATTCATGGTCAAAAACCATATCGCAGAAATGCTTAGGAAAAAGCCAAGAATGGTGATAAACTATAAATTCATTCACAGTTAGGGATAGATATTTCCTGTCCAATAAAAAAAAACTCTTATCAAAGAGGTCCAAGAAAACTCAGTGTTTGTCAAGTTTAATTGCAAGTCTGGTTATTGGCAGATCAAAATGGATGGAGCAAGCATCCCCCTCGCTGCCTTAAGTACCACTCAAGGGCCAAGTATGAATGGTTAGTCATGCCTTTTGGCCTGACTAATGCTCCATGAATTTTCCAAAAATGAAAGGACAATATCTTTGGACAGCACAACAAGTAACAAGTACTGTCTGGTCTATGTTGACAATATTATCATCTTCAACGAAAACAACAAAAAAGATGGAGCTCGAACAAGAAAGAATAAATTTTCTTGGCATTATTATTGACAAAGGTCAGGTTATAATGCAGAGTCAAGTCTTGGAAAAAATTCAGGGATTTCCTGATAAACTACATGATAAAGCCCAGGTCCAAAGATTTTTGGGATGTATAAATTATACGACTTTCCTGCCCAAGGTGGCCCAACTAATTACCCAGAGCTTAACGCTCAAGACCAAGAAGAATTATAAATGACAATTCAGTCAAGAAGACGTGGAAATTGTCAAGAAATTATAGCAACTCTGCAAGAACCTTTCAAAGCTTGAGTTTCCTTTGTAGAAATTAATACATCAAACACCCATTAAGGCGTGTTTGGCAATTAACTAGTTAAAGTAAAGTAAAGTGAATTCAGATAAGAAATGACAAATGCATGAGAAAAAATATTTTGCCCAGGAAAAAGAGATTTTAGCAATAAAAAAATGGGATGATGACATTTAAAATACATCTTCACCCTAAAAAGGTTCCTGATCGATAAGAACATATTCCAACTTTGCCGGATTCCTGAAATCAGACCTCCCTAAAGCAATGAACCAATAAAAAATTCAAAGATGGCAAGCCTGGTTCGGCGAATGGCAGTTCAAGATAGAACATGTTAAAGGAAAAGAAAATTGTTTGCCCAACGCCCTAACTCGGGAGATGGCTTACAAATTGCAGGTCAAAAGTCATACCATGACAGGAGGACAAAAAAAGGATGCCACATATATTGCCACCAATGCAAGAGGCAAATGGAAAGCCAGCCACATTAATGTTGCAGCATACAAACAACCAAAACATTACGTATGGACCGAGCTATTCCATATTCTAGGCTGCATCCAGAACCTTGAAGAGCCCAAGCCCGAGCTGACTAAAGGTCGATGGTTACTACATAAACATGCTAAAGAATAATATGTTTAAAAGTTTTGAGCATTTCGGTCTACACACTCCTCAGATTGAAAGCCCAGCTCAAACATCAAGGAAGGATGTTTATAAACGTTCCAAGAAGGGGTGGCACACTATCACTTCAAGTAATCAAAGTGTTAACTATGAGCGGGAAGTGATTACTCCATGCACGGAGAAGAGTGTTCGGGTAACGCTTGAATTCCCAATGAAATTGCTAGAAAATTTTTTTGGCAATATACACATATGCCAAACGAATTGGTATACATGGTTTCTTGGCGTTCAATCTGTGCCAAGGTTAGGAGGAGCCATAGTAACAAGAGGTCGCCACTTCAACTCTCTCTGTGGACATAGTGATGCACAAGATGTTGCCATCAGAATATGAAGAACTACTTGAAGAGGGACTTATCCAAAGAACAAATCTGCTAAGAGAGCAGAAATATTACCAAAAGCTCCATCCTTGTATCTTCGAAATTAAAACCATGAAAATATGGCTCGACGTCCATCCTAGGGAAAAGACAGCTGTAGCAGATGTCTTCTCAATAATACCCAAATGCAAGAAGATGAGTATTTTCCCAGTTACCATCACACTAAAATCAAAAGGCCAAGAGATCTAGAAGAACTCTCAAGGTTAATTAGGAGAAGCCACCAGGATCCCAAAAGGGATTGCGGAGGGAGATCCGCTGGTCATCGAATTAACTCTCAAAGATGCGAGAGCAACACAGTTCTTCTGATGATTAAGAAGGAAGACCGAAAGAACTCTATTGCTACAAGACTGGTTTTTGTAAGTGGCCGACTCATCGACGACAAGAGAACAAATTTGGTGGAAGATGCAGTGGAAACATACATGTGCCTACTAGATTGGTTTTTGGCAGAAAATAGGGAGCAAAACAAAGTGGTGGTAGAATCATGGTTTAAAAAACAGCGGTTATGAAAAGGTAACGGCCTATATCATTGCATTATTTACAATTTAACAGTCATAATGGTCACAGAATAAAAAAGCAGTAAAAATAGCAGTCCTAACGGCCAATATAATGGTCATAACGGTTTGAAAATAACGGTCAAATATCTATCGATGAAGATTTTATTTTTAAATTTCTTTTTCCTTCCTTTTCATTTCTTTCTTTTTCAAACTATTTGTGGAGCTTCTTAAGATTACGCTAAAGCTTACTAAGATTCTTTTTTCACTAGAACTCTTAAGTAATTTGTAAGATTTTGATAGACTCCACTGCTTTCACATCCAATCTAGCAAAAAAAAAAAAAAAAAACTCTTTTTCCTATTATCGTTCTATTTTAGTCAACAATCAGTACAAATAATCCAATCAATAAAAAACTCTCAAACATAAGTAATAACTGCATAATATTGGACCAAGATGTATGGCTTGTTTGCTTACTTCAAATTGAACTCCTAGGGCTAAACAGTAATGGGCATTTTAGCAAAAGCATGTTAAATATATGAAAAGCGATGGGTCAAGGTGTAGACCTAGATGTAAAGATGTAAATGGGTATTTGGTTCTCCAATTATCTGGAGGTTTCGACTCATTAAAAATCGGATTTTGGTCCTTATTTAGGCCCTGATAAGTAAACGGGTCTAGGTCCGGTTCCACCATTGTTCCGACCTATGGACCCGAAACCTATGCATATTATCTCAATTTTCGAGAATCCCTCCTAAATATTAATTTTTTTCTCTACCTAAACCCAAACCCATCCCATATATGGAAACGATTCGGGTTCTATATTCTCATTAGCGGTTTGGGGTTTGGGGTTTGGACCTGGACCGAAGGGACCCATTTAGATCCCTATATATATATCTAAATGGGACGATCATAATCCTAGGATTTAATATATTAGGTGATGGATAGGTAATTATTTCCCATCAAAGGAGAGTCTACATGATGGCTCCTTCTAGTTCTTCCCCTCTAATCCTCGACTTCTTAGAAATCCTTTGAATCTAATCCGGTTAAGCCAACCGTCCCTATGTGTATCATGTATTGAATTCCTCAGAATCCACAGCCACAGTAAAGACGGCCTTTTCAAAGAGAATTTAAAGAGGAGATGAGTAAAGGGTCCTAGGTGGAGATCTCAATGGGATTATGGGACCATAACATTCTTCATATTTTATGTTCTAGTGGTAAAGTATGGGCAATCAAAACCTATGGAACTGCAGATTATTTTGGTAGTTTCTTGTAAACCTTTCACATTCAGCATATAGAGCGTAATTGAATCCCATAACCATAAATCCCCATTCCTTAAAAAAAAAAAAAAAAAAAAAAGCTAGATGGGATTCTCCTAACACTTCTCATTCCAAATCCAAAACAACAAAACCCAGTACAGAAAATAAAAACCATTGAAAGCGGAAAGAAAAGCCGTATTCAACAAAATCAAGAAATCACAAAAAAGTGAGATTTCACCCATGAAATCACAAGCGTGACCCAAACTCTAAAACCACAGATCACAGAAAAACACATGAAGATATGTACCATTGCCTCGGCGCTTGTTTCAGCCCGTATACACTATTTTTCAACCTGCAAACTAACTGTTCTTTTCCTTCTACCTCAAACCCCTCTGGCTGAGTCATGTAGATCTCTTCTTTTAGATCACGGTAAAGAAATGCAGTCTTCACGTCTATCTATTTAAGTTCAAGGTCCATGTTGGCGACTAGACCCAAGACAACTCTGATAGAAGTCATCTTCATAACTGGAGAGAAGATTTCATCGAAGTCAATACCCTTCGTCTGCGCAAAGCCTTTAACCACTAGCCGATCAGTTTTCCACCGTCATCTCTCTTTAGTTTGAACACTGGGTTCTGGGGAGTGGCAATTCCATCATGTTGTGGTTTGATAAATGGATCAGTAAGGAAATAATAGCTCACAGATTTCCTCATATTCTATTTCCTTTCGATGATAGAGTGGGAGACCTCATTCAGGGCAATACTTGGTTCATTCCTCCTTCCTTTCCAGAAGAGGTAAGGAGCTTCCTCCTTTATCAGACCAACCTTCTCCCCCTTACAGGCCTCTTCAGCCCAGACAAACTTTCTTGGATTGGTTCAGATTCAGGTGCTCTATCTTTAAAACTAGTCTGGAACTCCCTGAGGTCTACAGAAGCTGAAGTTGGTTGGTATGGGCTTGTGTGGAATTCTATCATTCACCCCAGGTTGTCTTGTTTCAGTTGGCGTCTGCTCCTGAGAAAAACCCCCACAGATTCTTAGGCCATGCAAGTAGGGAGCTCCTTGGCTTCCAGATGCTATTCGTGCCTCAATGCAAGGGAATCAGATACTCATTTATTCTTCTCCTACTCCCTGGCTCAGCAGCTCTGGTCCTGGGTTCTTAGTCACAATGGTAATCTCTCTTCCTTCCCTTTATCGGCCTCACTACAACAAAAACTGCTTTTTGCGGCGGCCGGCGGCCGCCGGTAAAAGTCATATTGGCCGCCGGTAAAAGAAATAGCGATGGTTTGAATGGCCGCCGGTAGGTGTCGGTACATGTTCGGACGGTAAAGGTTTTGGCGGCGGTCAGTGGCCGCCGCTATTGGTATTTTTTGTGGCGGTCCTGACCGCCGGTAAAAGAGATTCGTCGCTTAGTTGGACGACGAAAAAAACTTTTAGCGTTGCCCGTTGGCCGCCGGTAATAGTAAAAATGGCCGCCGCTAAAAATTGCGGCGGCCTTCCGAGTGCCGTTAAAAGAGGGGTTTATTTTTTTCCTTGGCCGCCGGTAATATCAATATTGGCCGCCGGTAATAGCAATATTTTTTTTAGCGGCAGTCTTGTGGCCGCCGCTACAAGCAGTATTTTTTTTTTAAAATTTTGCTTTTAACGGCGAGCCTGTGGCCGCCGCTAAAAGTAGTAATTTTTTTTTTATATATATATACAGATATCTGCCCACCATAATCACAAAAATACCTGCTAATAATTTAGCAAGACCCATCCTAGCATATTCTTTACAAGTGGAAACAAGTGTAACTAGCTAATATTCACTTGCACAAGAAAATCATCACAATAAGACCAATGTGTCAAAAAGAAAACCAATAAATATGTTTCGAGTAAAAATGCATTGCATACTTGAAAATTTGTATAACAAAAGGCAAAAGGAACATAAAGATGCCATGGAAAAATCTAGTTCTTAGGAGAATATATAAGTCGTCTATTGAGTCTTAAATGGAATCCAACAGTCAGCATATTGAGCACAGATGGCAGATCATCTAAAGAGATGACATGATACTGTCATTCTTTAGATTTATGCATGCATATTGATTAATTGGAAACAAGTATTCAAACTCTGGGATGGCCCTAAGTTCAATTCAAAAAGGATTTATTTCTCTTTTGATTGGCAAAGAAATTTATAAGAAAGTGCCAAGAGAAAGTCAAGATATCACACCCTTCAGCACAGTGTTTGCACTCAAGTTCTCAAAATATATGCAAAAGGAGACTTAAAAGATGAAAAGTCCCTAAGATTTTCCACCAAGTTAACCAAGTAGCAAGATAAGTAATCAACATGATGAACCCATTTAATATCAACCCTAGAATCTCATTTAATATCAACCAAGTAGCAAGACAGACGTCTGATTGAAGGGTGTTCCATTTTGACTTCCTGAAGGAGAAACAGACAACAACTGTTTCAGAATTAATTAAAAACATGCATAGACCTTTGCCCAGTGATTTTCCATGTGTGCCTTTCAATCAGTACCCAATTACCCAAAATATTCGGATATTGGTCCTAATTATAGGCCCCATTGACAATTGAATCTCAAATTGGCTCCACAATTATAGGCCTCTCAGGTTTCTGGTCTAGTTCCAGTTCAGAAGGGACCATATCCCGTTACCCAAATACTCAAATGGTTGGTAAGGGTTTCATACATATCGGGGCTTGTGCCAATCTTTTAGACAAACTGATGAACTAAATATACAATGGACCACATTTATCAGACTATCCTGAAGCACCCAACCCATTTACATCTCTATTCCATGCAAGAAGCAGTATTTTCAGATTTCTGATGTGTCACTTGAGATAGCCATGCATATCTGACACAGAGACTTTGGAAAAAAAAAGAAACAGAAAGAAAGGGACCTTTCTTAAATTGTTAGGGAAATCTCTAATATTTTATTCAAAATCAATATATATATCCAAACTGTGAGCATCTCTGCATTAAAACATTTGGGAGAATACCTACCAGACAAGACCGATGTCTGACCTCTGGGTAATAGATTAAAGCTCCATGAATTTGCAACACTCGGAGTTGAACCATCACGAGCAAATCCACTTTTAGCATTAAGTTGTGAATTTATTTCATTGGCCTTTGTTTCAGTTAGAGGAGTTTTCTCAGCACTGGGTGCAGTAAGTGGCACACTTTCACCTTTTGCTGCATTAGCTTTGAGCCAATCCACCACATCCTTGTAGTTCTCCTGAAATAAGAGCAAATGAAAATGATCAAGAACAAGAACAAGATAAGTAATCAACATGATGAACCCATTTAATATCAACCCTAGAATCTCATTTAATCACAAAGGATTAATCAAAGGGAGAAAAAGTTTAACACCACAGAAGTAGGCCTCAACTACATCTGCATCACATACACCCACCAGCCCAGAAGAGGCCAAGATCACTACGTCAGTGTCACTGCCCTTCAAATTCAACAGAACAGAGCTGATTTTAAGTCGAAGAAAGAAATATATATTCCCTTGCGAATATGTTTCAAAATTATGGTTTTAACCAGAGAGTCCACGTATTGCAAGCGGAAGTAGTTGTTGCATAAGAACATGACAATCGTGACTCTTCAGCCCCGAGATCTTACATTGTTTGACTTGAACACATCGTGCAATGTTCGACGAATAATTATCCGGAACCTTCACCTCCTTCAAGCATTGACACAACTTTCTTTTCTCAGTTAAAGACATTGAGTAGCATGCAGAGGGTAATACCAACCTATTTCCTTCCTGTTTTGGGTGGAGATGTTCCCTTATGCCCATTAACTTTAGGTCAAGACGAGCTTTTAAAGTGTCTTTTGTTTTCTCCTCCATGTTCAACAGTGTCCCTAGAACACTGTCACACACATTTTTTTCGATGTGCATAACATCCAGATTGTGCCGCAATATAAGATATTTCCAATAAGGCAATTGGAAGAAAATACTCTTCTTCTTCCAATTCTTTGGCAATTTGCACTCATCCCTTTTTCTCTTCCTCCCCATATTATCCTTATCTGCCTTACCGAATGTGATTTGCTCATAGTCATACAATTGATCAAGAACATCATCACCAGATAACGCATTTGGCACACTTCTCAATTCCTTAAATCCATTAAAAGATCTCTTATTGTGTCGGAGCTTATGATCAAGTGGTAGAAATCGACGATGTCCCAAGTAACACCACTTACGTCCATTCTTCAGTCTGACTGAACAAGTGTCCTTGTTACAAGAGGGACATGCTTTTTCCCCTTTAGTGCTCCATCCTGATAAGTTAGCATATGCGGGAAAATCACTAATAGTCCATAAGACTGCTGCACGCATCAGAAAATTCTGTTTTGAAGAGGCATCGTATGTCTCAACTCCATCTGTCCACAATTCCTTCAACTCCTCTATCAATGGTTGCATGTAAACATCGATGTCGTTCCCAGGAGACTTAGGGCCATGAATAAGCAATGACAACATGAAAATGATTGCTTCATACACATCCATGGCGGCAAGTTATATGGAATGAGAATGACCGGCCATGTGCTGTGAGCAATACTCATGGTATTAAAAGGATTGAAACCATCACTCGCTAAACCAAGTCTAACATTACGAGGCTCCGAAACGAACATTGGGAATTCATCGTCTAAAGTTGACCACGCCTCAGAGTCTGCAGGATGCCTCAACACGTCGTCCTTTATGCGTCCCTGATCATGCCATCTCATGTACTCAGCTGTTTTTGAACACATAAATAACCTCTGAAGCCTCGGTTTCAATGGAAAATAACGCAAAATCTTTGCAGCTATCTTCTTATCTTTTGTAGATGAAGTTACAGCCTGTTTAGTAGCAGACGATTTCCACCTAGACTCACCACATACGGTACATTCATTCGTATTCTCATATTCCTTCCAATACAGCATACAGTCATTTGGGCAAGCATCTATTTTTATGTAGTGGAGGCCAAGATCCCGAAGTATCTTTTTTGATTCATAGTGGTTCTTGGGCAACATTTCACCAACAGGAAGTGCCTCTTTTAATAACTCAAGTAACATGTCGAATGATTTGTTACTCCATCCGTTAAGACACTTCAAGTGAAATAACCGTACAATGAAAGAAAGCTTTGAAAATTTAGTGCAACCCGGGTATAGTTCATTCTCGGCATCCTTCAAAAGTTTGTAAAATTTCTGTGCTTCCAAGTTGGGCACATCCGGAATGCTTTCTTCCGGTGATTCACTATCTTCCCCACCATCTAAGTTTGGCATTCCGAATGCATCCTGTAACATTTCATGCATTTCATCGCCCTCCTCAGACTCATCACTAATATATTCACCTCCATACATATCCTCCCCATGGCTCGTCCAATTGATGTATCTCTGCATTATCCCACTCCATAATAAGTCACCATGCACATCTTCTCTATTCTTATAGTACTTGTTACAACATTTAATGACATGGGATCTTGTCATCATTCGTTGCATGGTCAAACGCAAAATTTAGGAGTTCTATAACACCATTTAGATACTCAGGGCTCGATCTTGACTTATGCATCCAACTTTTGTCCATCGTAATATCCGGTTCAAGCCAATTCCTACCGACCAAAAACACATAATCACACAAGGCATGTGATGTGAGTTTAGAGTAGGATTTTACATTCACACTACAAGAGAATATTTTAACAAAATTTGATCACCTACAATAACACTCAACAATTTTTATATCTGTCCTTACATTTTCATATTCTTATTCTAATGTTCAGCTGTAACAACAGGAATAGTACAGTGTTAAAAAGCCACCATGAAACCAGCCTCATTCATATATGACAAAAATTTTTTTCAACAAATGAGTTTTTACTTATTGATTTGTAAAACATTTTGCACCCTCTGGCCAGGTCATTCAAGAAATGACAAAACGATCAAACATATTTATTGCATCATATGAAGAGGATCATCACCATCGACTGATTAAAACAAAACCCAAACAAGCAATTGCAGAAAAAGAAAACAATATGGATTGAATCGACCAAAACAGACATCATACCCAAAGAATAAACACCAATGATAGAAAGAAATTAGAAGGAATTCGTAAAAAAAACATGACAGAAATAAACAAATATGAAAAGATCAAGAGGAGATAAATGAGAGTGTGGGTAAATGGCAAGAACGGCAAGAACGTGAGAACAAGTCTCGTTTTCCAGAGAGGCATGAAAACGGTTCATAGAACACCGAGATATATATTATTTCATAAAAATTAAAAATACAAGATCTCTCTCTCTCTCTCTTAAGAATAAAAATGCGTATATTTCAAATTCCAACAAGAAAACAGAGTGTTACTCCAAATACCAACCAGAGCAAACACTAATTCAAAGTATTACCATTATTTGCTCAACTTGGGATTTGTGAACATGCCAGAAGACCTATTGACTAATTCAGAATGCACTACCAATCCAAAAATCACTAATTTTTTCCAAACCAATTCCAATATTTCCTGTTTGTTTAATTGCCATTGCGTTTTTAGTTCCTTTTTTTTTTTTATCAGAGACTTTCTAAGAATTCATAATAAATGAGATTACATGACATACATATTAAAGAGTTTATGACTGAAGAAACCCAAGGTAAGGAAATCGATGTGACCTCAATCAAAGCAAAAATCATTGAATGACCCTTGCGAATCTTAGCCTTCACATCATTTCTTAAAATCCCAAGGAAATTCAACACCAATTAAACAAACGAGCCCATAACATCCCCATTTCCCCCCCAATCCCACCATCAATACACATCAAATCAAACATAACAAAAGAGAAGGAAAAAGTCATCGATCATTACATCCCGCAAATGCAAAATCCCTAAAACTACAATTAAAACTCGATTCGAGTTAGATCGCAAACACAATCAATGCCAATAACTTTGCATCCTTGAAGAGAATGAGAAATCAAATTCCAATCGTAACAGCAATCAATCAGAGATAGATAGAAAGAGAGAGAGAGAGAGAGATCGAATTTCATACCGCTGTCGCCGATCAAGAGAAGCTTGATGAGGTAATCGTAGTCGGCTCTAGCCCTAGCAGGTGTCCAGGAACGATACCCCACAAAGATTAAGAAGTGGAAACTTTAATACCTTATCACCACTGTCATCATCAATTAAAAAGAAAAAAAAGGTAAAGAAAAAGGATCATAACCCCAATCATTATCATCTCAGTTATGCTCCTCAAAGTTTCAGAGTGTTAAGATGATATAATTTCAAAGATTCAAAGTGTTAAGATGCATGATATGAAAACCCCCAATGAAACCATGACAGAACTGTAACAGTCACACACACAAAGGAGATGATAAAGATAATGATGATGATGATGTGGTGCAATGGGTGCAATGAACACACCTTAGACGCACTCGAGGCCATGAAAATAATGTGGAGGTGGGGATGGAAAGATCTGAAGGAGACTTATGGGTGTGCAAAATATCAACCCCATTAGATCATCATAAGCTCTTGAGGTAACTCAGTAATAGGTGGGTCCAGGTGAGTTCATCACACCATAAGTTCATCTTGCATGCTCACACTTATGTATATAAGTAATTAAGTATATATTGATTGGTAAAATTAAAGGTTTATATACCCATTGGGAGTCAAACCCACCATCACCAAATTTGAAGGGAGTGCTGCACACATATCAAAATAGAACCATCAGTTGTGGAAAACAGAAAACTAATTACAATTATTTATATTTGATAAAGGTATCATATTTCTTTACAAATTTTTTATAAATAACAGACCTCTCATAGTCACCAACTATATGACATAGCAGTCCTATTCTCTAGGAGATGAATTCTAGATCCGGTACTACATGGGGATCCAGCTTCAAAAGAGCTTTCCTGAAACCATGATGCAGTCTACAGCATAGGCACAAACAACCTAATTGGTCCTCAGGGAAGTTGCACAGGACTTGAGAAATGAACAAAGCATAATCTTTTAACTTTCCAACAAAATGTTTGAACTGGAGATTATCATATTCAACAAGAACGCTTTTGGAAAAATGACTCGTAAACCTTTTTAAATTAAAAAAAATACAAATTGTAATCACAAGGTGCGCGCCCAAAGGACTGCATTTACAGACCAAAGCATTATTTGATAGTCTGCAATAGCAGAATCATCTAAACATATGCACATAGGCATTGGAAATGAGGTAAAAATGGATATCAACTTGCATTGCTCAAGTTATAGGCCTCAGTGACCATGAAACAAATAAATAAGCCTAGCGCTCCAACCCATGGCAACAAAATGGCAAAAAAAAAAAAAAAAAACAGAGAGAGAAAGTGCCAAAGTCTATATCCCATCTACACACAGGACCCAATTTGTACAACTAAAATAGATTTACAAGCATACCCACAAGCACATTGGCCATACAGATAGTCATCATCTCCCAAATTATCACAACATGATCGCTTTGTCATCTCTCGTTGACAATTTGCATTGGACAAATACATAAATCTCATAATGCATAAGTGAGAAAATGAGAGAGACTTGCAGGGGAGCGAGTGAGGATACCGTGAGGGTTCCGGATGATTACAGGGATGCTTGAAACTTGAAATATTCTAAAGAAGAAAACCAAACACAACACTGCAACCAACCCCGCCTGATTGAAGAGAAGGAAAGAAACTAAATATAATGAGAAAAGAAAAGGAAACAAAAAAGGCCCAAAAGGAGGAGGAGGAGAAGAAATGAAACCTATCACAATTATGAACCTGTTTGTGGAGCTATAGACGAGTGTTTCTTTCGGAACTTCCCTTTCTGATGCCTGATCTCGGCATCAACACTTGCTGTGAAGCCAATACATGGTGATTCGTAGGATTGAAGGATCTTTCAAAGGAGATCTGAGCCAGAATAGGGCTGTGAGAAGAGTTCTGATTTCACCGGGCTAGAATAGGGCTGTGAGAAGAGTTCTGATTTCACCGGGCGATGATGATGATGGGTTGGGATCGATGATGGTCAGTGGGGATGGGATGCATCGGCGATCTCAACCGGTGACAGAGTGAGAGAGCGAGAGAGATATGCAGTGGAGGTGCGCAGGGGAAAGATGAGCGAGAGAGGGATGAGATTGAGAGAGTGAGATACCGTGAGGGAGAGATGAGCGAGAGAGAGGGATAAATTAGGTGGGCACTTTTTACCGTCGGGTGCCACTTATGGCCGCCGCTAAAAATAATTTGTAGCGACATCCAATACTTGACTGTCGGTAAAAACAAAAATTTTTGCCGCGAATTATTGGCGCCATTGGATCAATGTTTTTAGCGACGGACGATGCGAAGGCCGCCGGTAAAAGTAACTTAAAAATTGTGTTACAGCGATGTGTCAGATTGGCCGCCGCTATAAGTATATTATAGCGACTAATTTTATTGGCCGCCGCTATAAATTCGCCGCTAAAAATGCATTTTCTTGTAGTGCCTCTTCAATTTGGACAGCTCTGGTTTAGGGTGCAGATGCCAAAGGAAGATCATCAGCAGCAGCTATCTTTTTCCAAGCCATCTATGCTCTAGTTCCTAAGAAATAAAGCCAAGCATCGCAGTAAGAGGCCTTCACTGTTGAAAGCGCAGCTGTTCTTTGTAGATAAATGCAGTGGTTTTTTCTCCCCTTATTAAGGAAAGTCTCCTCCTTCTCATGCAATCTTTAGGTCTTTAGGTTGGGGAGATTAGCTTCGCTGTTTCTAGCCTCTCCAAGTATTTCCCTCAGGGTCCCAGGCAGTCAGTCTGTTCAAGGTTCTCTTCCTACTAGTAGTTGCTTTTCATGGAGGAATTTTCTCTGGCCAATTGGGATTTTCAGAGTTTTTTCGGCTTCGGGCCCAGCTAATCTTCTTTGGCTTTCTTTCCTTTTTTAATGGCTTAGTGTGACTCTCTCATTGGAGGTTTGCAGTCATGTCGGGGGAGGCCTCAAGTTTTTGGGCCGGGCAGGGGAGACGTTATGGAGTAGCAGTTTTTGGTGTTCCAACTCTGGATGCTATGGTTCTTTGTAAGTTCTGGGAATGAGTTTCTCTGTGAGGCTGTGTTTCTTTGCAGGTACTAAGATAGAGTTTCTCTGTTTAGCAATGCTCTATGGAGATTTGTTTCTTCCCTCCTTACTTTTTTTCCCTTTTCTTGCTGGTCTCCTTTTCGGTAGCTCTCTGTTTCTCCTTGCTCCAATGTTGTAGCAAGGTTGGGTAGTGCTTTGGTTAACAGGGGTTTTTTCACTGTCAGTTAGACTGGCGATTCCTTTTGCTCCTGGTTGGTTCTGCTTCTTTTTGTTGGTGGAGTTAGCTTCAGTAGTGCCAAGCTTTTGTTGGTCGTTGAGGAGCTGGGGTTTAGCATCTTATACCTGCCTTATATTTTGTGCATAGTTTTGCTTTCTGTTTTGCCCCTTCTTGTTACAGGGTGCCTTTTGTTTTCTCCTTTTGGTAGTATTTTTTTTCCATCTCCTGTTCTGAGGGCTTTGCTCCTTTTCTTTAATACAAATTTACCAATTTGCAAAAAAAAGTTTGAACACCCATTTGTTCTTCAGAACCTTCTTGCCTTTTGGAAATACCTGGAACACTTGATCCTTCGATCTCAACGCATAAACCCAGACTTTCCTCGATGAATCATCAATAAATGTGACAAAAGACTTATTGCCACCCAATGACTCCAACTCCATTGGACCACAAACATCAGAATATACCAAATCCAACACATTAGATTTTATCGCTGATGTTTTAGAGAAAGAAACCCTATGTTGTTTATAAAACAAACAATAATCACAAGGGTCAAGGGATGTACCTTTGGAGTAATTAATCAAATCTTTCTTTGCCAATAACTACAGTCCTTTCTCACGATCATATGTCCAAGTCTCTTGTGCCACATATTTGGAGAGGATCTGTCTTCAACAGCATTTAACACACCTTTGCATAGCTTTACATGTGTCTTGTACAGCGTATTACATGCCTTCCCTCTCTCAAAAATAAGAGACCATTTAGTGAGTTTCCACCTGCCATTTTCAAAGTAACTTTCATAACCTGCACGGTCCAATGAAGTCACGAAAATCAGATTCAACCGCAGATCAGGAATATGTCGCACATCTTTCAGCGTCATTGTGCAGCCAATATCGGTTTGAATGCAGACATCACCGATCCCAACAATATTCAAATGACTCGTGTTGCCCATCTTCACAGTGTCAAAGACCCCTGCTTTGTACGTCGTGAACATCTCCTTAGAAGGAGTAGAATGGTAGGATGCTGCTATGTCAACAACCCACTCAACCTGATCATCTGCAACACTCAAACATTCTCCAACTTCACCGGTCAGAATCACTACTTCATTATCCAAAGTAGCTATAGTGTTAGTGTCATTCTTCTGCTCATTGTTGGCTTCTTTCTTTTCCTTCAAGGCAAAGTAATTCTTCTTAATGTGTCCCTCCTTGCCACAATGAAAATATTTTCCAGACTTTTTCTTAGTCTGTGATCCACCTCTTGACTTGCCACGACCCCCCTTTGGTCCCCTACTCTTACTCCTCCCCCTTTTCTCAGTAATAAAGGCCTGTGCATTATCTGTCCCTGTAGTTTTCCTTCTTGTTTCTTCATTTAACAAGCTGCTAATTACTTGACTCATTGATAACACACCATCTGGAGTAGAGTTGATCACAAAAACAACTAATGTCTCCCATGTATCTGGCAAAGAACTTAGAAGAAATAATACTTACATTTCATCATCAAGGACCATCTTCATTGTAGCCAACTCATTCACAATGCATTGGAAATCATTTATGTGATCTTTAATTTTACCACCCTCCTTGAATTTCATGTTCATAAGCTTTCTAATCAGAAAACTTTTGTTCATAGCGGTTTTCTTCTCATATCATTCTTCTAACTTCTTTCAAAGGGTTCTCGCATTGGTTTCATTAGATACGTGATGAAATATGCTGTTATCCACCCACTGTCTGATGTGACCAACGGACTTTCTATGCATCTTTTTCCAATCTAGATCAGACATCTCTTTTGGTCGGGCCATTATCCTCCTCAATGGGATCATATAGGTCTTTGCAATAAAGGATATCCTCCATCTTATGTTTCCAAATCAACCAATTGGTATGGTTGAGTTTGATCATGGTAGGGTTCATAGTGTTGTTTTTCATCTCAATTAAATAATCAAGTAATATAAACAACTTTCACTAACCTCAATTTCTGTACCAATCTGTAGATCTCGTCACCACGAGCACGCTGGAAGAAACAGATCTGAAATCCGACTCTATATGGCTCCGATATCGCAAAAATAGATTTTTGCACTCTGATTAGTCAAACTTCCATGTTAACCATCAAACTGCCATTCTCCTTCCACAATTACATAGATCTACTTGTAATGAGTCTGTAGGCGCAAACGGATTTCCGATCTGACCTCGGATGATCAAGATATCGCACAAATAATTTTCAGCCGTCGATCACAATAAAAAACCACTGCTGATTGAACGTTATGCTGACGTGGCGCTGACGTCAGTGGCTGCTGGAATGGGCTTCCTGCTTCTCGGATTAGGCTGACCTGATCCAAACTGACCTGACCTAGTCTGGATTGTGGGCTGGAATTCACGAATTAGGTGGAACTGACCCAAATTGACTCGAACCCAACCCGGATCTCGCCAAGTCGTCTTCTTCGTTCTGATCTGGTTTCTGAAACCAGAATGAGAACCAGCGTTGCGGGAGTCTTCTTCTTCCTCCCCGGCGATAGCGCAACAGCGGCGAAGGGCGATGAGTAACGGCCGACGACGATCGGAATAAATCCGGTGACGGGCGGTTGTGACTGCTCCGATGACAGCGAGAACCGGCAGCGGCAGGTCGTCCCGAATCCTCTGCTCTCGCACCCAAGTCGTCTTCTTCAGCAGCGGCGGCAGCAGGCCGGATCCCAATCTCTCAGGCTTCTTCTCCGGTCAACATAGAACCTGAGCCTCAAAGCCTCATTTTATGCAATAGAGGAAGATCGATCCCACTGTCTTCTTCTTCTGCGCTTCAATTCCATTTTGCAACCCAGAACCAGATCTTTACTGCAACTGATCGTGTGGCCCAGCAGAGATCGGAAACAATCTCTATTTTCTGCGACTAAGAACCACGCTCAGAAATCTGGATACCCTTGATCTGATCCGTCGATCGCAAAGCAACACAATCCAACCCTAGCAAACCTAGGCTCTGATACCACTTGTTGTGCGCGTGTAGGCGAAACGTGAATCAGCGATCGAACACGCAATCAACCACACAAGAACAAACAATCACACACAAGAGAATTACGTTGTTCGACAATCTTGCTTATATCCACGTTAAAGAATCTCGACTCTCCTTTAGGTTCACTCTATATGATATGACAGTACAGTATCTCTCATGGGTTACACATTACATGAATATATAATGCTCCCTTTCTTATCCCCCAAGAAATCCTATCTTAGTCAATAAGAAAGTCTCGGTACAATTACCAAAATACCCTTGACCATGAACCCACTTGGTCTGGACCACTAGGCCCAACAATTACGATGAGACCCCTCAAGAAGAGAAACATGCACATGTAAAAAAGTAGATACATGGAGAAAGCAGATTCTAGCGATCGAAATGACACAAAGCAGAAAGGGGATTTCATGCTTAAAGTGACGATTAATAATAATAATAAGAAGAAGAATCATCCAATAGCTAAAACAGCTGTGTGAATTTTCTGGGTTTGTATTCTGCAACGATTCCTTTTCTTCCCTCCTAGTACGAGGCCCTTTTTCTGTTGCAGCGCCCAGCTTTAGATACCTGCGTTTACAACCTTTTTACATGGTCACCTCTAAAAATCATGGTACATGACCCACTGATACAAATTAGATGGATCCTACTTTCAGAGGAGGGGAAATTTTTAAATAAAGCCTTGAGTTTTTTTTTGCCTTATTTCAGAAAATGAGACAAGTTTCAAAATTTTTAAAATTAATCTCTAAGTTTTTAAATAAGCTTTCAATTAAAGACATACAGGCATTTCTAGCTATTTTATGGTGACCTTTTCCCTCCATTTTTTTAAAATACCAAAATTACCCTTCTTTTAAAGCCCCAATGACATGGTTTTGACAACCACTGCAAGCAACTAATACCCACGGAGATTCTGGGTGTTCTTGTTCAAAGTGAGGACGCTGGTGAAGGAAATAAAGAAAACATAGAGGAAGTGAATCATAGTTTTATTTTAATGAAGAGTAATTTGAGTTTTTAAAAAATCGAGGGAAAAATACCGAAAATTGCTTTAAATGAATGAATGTCCTAAATTGAAAACTTTCATGGAAGTTTAGGAACTAATTTGAAAAGTTTTAAAACTTGTATCATTTTTTTTTTAAAATAAGGTAAAACTTAAAGCCTTACTAGAAAATTTTCATTTTCTAAAATTATGGTACTTTGGGGCCACTTTGAAAATCATGATACGTGGGCTGTCTTTACAAATTAATCAGTAAATCAGAGTTTAGCTGAAAAGTCATTGGAATTTATGAGTTTTTAGAATTAATAAATGCTAGTTGATTTGAGAATTCTAAGAATTTAGAATTCCTAAAATTATGATGGGAATTTCCGGGGTCCTAGACAATTGGAATCACTGTTGTAAATTCTTACAAAGAAACAGGCTCAAAGTCAATTAGTTTGCATGGAGTTGAATTCATAGAATTCATGATGAGGTGGCCGTTTGGCTTAAAGATATAGGCTTGGGGCCACCTCCATTAATTCGTTTCCGTGGGCACCATGGTGGTCTTTTTAAAAAAAAAAGATTTCATATTTATTTTTTGAAATAAAAGTCGTATAATTGTGATGTGTTCGATTACTTGAAATAAACAAGCCCTAAATGGATGCAACAAAAGATCATTAAAGTAGTTAAAAGCAAAGGATATAGCGTGGATGTTGATTTTTCATTTTTGTTGATTCGTTCTCTATATATTGAAAGAGAGATCATTTTACGTCATAATTGTTTATACTCGCTTTTATTACTCTTTTACCCACTTTTGAAATAAAAGGCTTACATTTTGTGGACATTGAATTACATGAAAATCTAAATTGTTGGATGTATCTAGTTGTCCAACACACAATTTTGTTGAAATATTTGTGAGGGAATATGACCTTTGCAAATGACATAGGACAGAGTGTCACATCATATTTAAAAAAAACAATCCAATATATTGAATTTCAATAAGGAGTTCTAATAAAAAAATTGGCCCTAAAACACCTGGCGGTCCAAGTGAGTGGGGCCATCAGGGTGTGTGGTCATGTACTTATGTGGACTACATCCAATAAGTCTAACAATGTGGGCCTACAAGTTGGGCAATCCCTATGCTTGGACTGATAAGACGTGTCATCCCTGTCTCAAAATTCGTATTTATAGTTTTATATATTTTATGCGATCATTTTTAGAAAAAAGTTGTCGGGTGTGTTTGTGTAGAGCTGTGGACGAGGAAATCCGGTTGCTCTTTCGTAGCTTTGGATTTCCGATGGGGTAGATGGGATTACCGGATCCTCTCTAGTAACGAAAGATGGCGTAAAATCCCGGAATTCTCTATGCTTTCTTTGCTACACCAAACAAGAAGAAGAAGGTGCCGAATGTCGGTAGCCCCTTTCCGTTGAAACCTCGCTTGCACAAACAGCCAAGTAGAACGAACTTGAAAGCATGAAAATCACAAAAGAGGTAAGATGTTTGTTTGAATGGAATCTCTATAATTTACCATTGTATAAAAATAGTAATTAATTGACAATATTGCCAATGAGGGCCTCAAAGTTGTACAATTCTTTGGCAGTTAGATGGGTGGTGTCAAAATTGCTGGATGAATTCAAAGGACTACAAAACTTGGATAAGTGTTGATTTTGGGAGTGTGTAAAGGAGTTAGTGAGTGGGACCCATATACCAGGCCTTTCCATGCTAAAGCTGTCCCTAAAAATTCTATATTATTTTATATTTCATATCACAATACTCACATAAATGTAACAGTGACTTCCAACACTGATGTAAAAAAATAAGCAAAACCATTAGCTTAGCCACGTTATTTCAAATTGCCACGTTATTTCAAATAATTGCCTTGACAACTCTTTTTTTGGTAAATGTCTTGACAACTCTTGACGAAGTCATATTTTTCACATGATCTTTCCAGTGCCACCTCTACCATGAGTTTGGGTTTCATGAGTCATGACATCTACTAAAGAAATAGAAAATCAATATAAAAAATTCGACAAGGCATGTGTAGAAATATTTCCAAATCTCCCACCTTATCAAAGACCTGATTGTTCATATTATTGTTTCTTGGGAATAGATCATGTGTATCCATTTGGCATACTAATAAGTTGTTTAATTACCCAAATCTGATATATATGTCTAATCAAACATGAATTCTTAGGATTTCTAGACAAAGTCTTCCTACAAGAGTGACTGCAAGTGAAGGATTACTAGTAAAATTCATATAGGGGACCAACAAAAAGCTTTGTTTAAAAGAAAATAATCACCCACCCATCACCTTAGTATAAAAAATCCTGGGAAAATGAACTCTCACCTCTTAAGTACATACTCTTTTAAGGAAAAACACCCTTTACTAGACTTTTTAAGAATTCAAAGCAAAGTAAGCAAGTGGGCCTTATCAAAGAGGGACTTGCTATCCATATATCATGAGAATTTTCATTTATAAAATCTTTGTCTAAATCCACTGAACTATATGAAAGAATCTTAAGAGCTCATTTTAATAGAAAATCCTTCAAGCCTTAGCAGAGTCGTTTAGTTAAAACTATCGAATCTAAAATTAGTTTAAAATTAGAAATCGATTTGGAAATCTTGCGAGATCTGTATTGTTAGTTTGTTACTAACCTCATAATCTTTTTGAATAGATATGAACAGTTGGGTCTTGAAGCTTTTGATTCTCACATGCCAGCAGCACCCAATGGGCAATGCTCTGCATTATTCTAAGATTCCTCATAGACAAATGCTGTTAGTTGGAAATGTAATCTGCAAGACCATCATAATATGCACCCAGATGAGTCCGGTTTTGGTCCCTCTTCTTAGAAAAAAAAAAAAAATCCTTATAACAAGGATTTTAATATGTTTAAAATGAAGCATGCTTATAAAAATTTAAGCTACTCAAAATAAATGCCTCAACGAATTTCTCCAATTCCCAGTGTCAATGTACTTGAGCCGGATGTGGCAGCAACATAATGCAGAACCAATGGGAATTTTGCACCTTAGAGAGTTGCAGAGGTCATACCGAATGAAGGGTTTCCATTCACTGAGGTTGGTTGCAACTGGCATACAAAAATGAGAACATGTGAACTACAAAAATGGGCTGCAGGGGAATCATTGCAAGAATCCAATATTGAAATTAATAAAATTGGAGCCTAATTTGGTTAAGGATTTCAAGCAACATGTAAGACGAGAAGGAATATATTGTTAAGTCAGTGTGCCACCTTGAGATTGCCATTTTCTGGATTTGGCTCCTCTTTTTAAGTCGTGAGGATGGAAAATTCTTTTATAGGGTTGGGGTCTTGGGGCCGCAGATGGGGTTCATTTGCAAGGAAGAAGGATTAGCAGTAAAAGCTGTGGAAGGCACCTACTAAAAAATTAGCCGTATTGGGAATCAGAGGGTGTTGCTGTCTCATGGACCTGTCAGGGTGACAGGGTGGTTTAAAGTTTTTTCTCTTGGCCACTCGGCCAACTCAGAAAAGAAAAAAAAAAAAAAATACCGTATTACCTATTTGGACCGTCCAATCTATTTCAATCATGAAGTGAACAATCAAGATAATTTATCTTATGGTAGGTCCTCACTGTCTTGGCACCTTCCATGCCACCCCCACCACTGTCTTGGCACCTCCTATTACACAATCATCAGAAGATTTCACATACTTTCACATTGTGAAAAGTACTAATAAGTAATAATGAGTTCATTAAAAACAAAAACAAGTAGATGAAAATGAAATAGAAAAACTTCCAACAAGTACCATATGAAGGAAACGGGACAAATTTTTTAGAAGTTTTAAATTCATCCATAACCTATTACAGTCCTCACTTTGGCAAAATTCACAGACCTCTATGGTCAATTGGTCATGCTGATCATTGGTCCTTTCTACTCAACATTCCTTGAGAGGTTGTTTGTTTCAAGTAATTGAAAACTTAGGAACACATTTCTATAAAAGTGACTAAAAATAAAGAGCCAAAATTCTTTTTTGGTAAAAAAATAAAGAGCCAAAAGTTAAAATCCAAAAGTGACTATCAAATAACCTCTCTCCTTCAACGGAAATTAATTTAATTAGGAGAATATAGGAACTGAATATGTAACTATCACTACCACCAGAATCATCGTCGTTATCATCATCAAAGCCTTGTTCCAACTATGTTGGGATCGGTTACACGAATTCTGAATAAGCAACTATCACCATATATAGTAATTTAAGAGCAAGAAAAGTCAATGTTTTATCTACATCTTAACTTGATATCTTTTGCTTTTCACCTCTTTAATAATTCTTAAATAGAGCTCATTTCACCATAAATTTCTATGTATTCATATCCTATGTGTTTATCAGTTTATCCAAATAAATAGGACAAAGTAATTAGAAGGCCTAGGATATTGTCATGTGTGATTTGAGTCTTCCATATTGGATAAGTTGTAAATGATCATCTTTTTTAAACTATCTTCATTACTAACATAATGGTACAAAGAGTACCGCGGTGGTTGGACTTTAGATGCAGCTTTAACTATGTTAATGGTTCCAAATTATTGGCTGATAGATAATCAAAATTCATTTACCATCAAGAGAAATATTATAGTTCGTGCACATGACTTCTTAATTTATTCAAAAGTGATTAAATGAGATTGTGCACCTTGTTTTCATTATAAGTACTTACCTATTTAAGATTAAAAAAGTGTGCCTATTCTTGAATGAGCTTTTTGTATATACCACCCTAAGGTTTGTAGGATTTGTAAATAGGCACTTGAGGTTTTAGTATTTGTAAATAGCCCCCTGCATTTTCTTTTTAATACCTTTCATATCCCCAAAATCAGTATTTCTAATAAGAATGAGAAGCCACCATGAGATTTTTCTTGAGTTTTTACATAAATGACAGCTCTGCCTTTAAATCCATTAAACAAAATGAGTATAGTATTATTTATAAAAATACAATTATTTTATCTCAAGTCCTAGCGATTTCTCTCAATAACTCTCTCTTGCACATGACCAGGGGTGGACCGTACCCAGGTACAAGGGCCTGGGGACTGAAGCCCCTACCCATCTGTGAGAAAAGTGTAAAATCCCTCCTCCCCCCTCAAATTATAAAAGTTAATATATATTCTTAACATTTGCGTCTTCCCCAATGTTTCTTTTACATAGAGCCAAACACCACCCCTCTCGCAAATTCTAATTTTTTTTTTTTACATTTTTCCATTCCCCCAATATTTCTTTTACACCCCCGACACAGGAAACAAAATCATGTATTTTAAAACTTTCATCAATTCAATAGTGGGTAATATATAAATTGGATAAATCACATCCGATTATAAGTAGAGGTGTTGATTGTCATCATAATCAATTTGGACTTAAAGAAATGAGCCATGTAATGATAAAAAAATGAATTTATGTAGGGTTGTTTTCTCCCACTAAGTGCAATTGTTAATGTTACATGCTTTACAAAAAAGAAAAATTGTGTAAAATTATGCATATAAGGGTAAAAGGGATGGACAAAGTGTCATTTCGCACTAAAAACACTTATGGTGTGGTTGGAAGACTATTGATTTTGGGGACACGAAAGGTATTAAATAAAAATACAGGGGCCTATTTATAAATACTAAAACCTCAGGGGCTTATTCGCAAATCCTACAAACCTCATGAGGATATATATATATAAAGCTCTTCTTGAAATACACAAATTGCATCCACTCACTTTAAGAAAGATCAACACACCAAGCAATGTAGACGCTATAGATGAACAAATCATAAACATGAGCCAAATATTGCTTATTTCTTTTGTCTTCAAACTTCTCCACCTTAAACTTTGCATTTGAAAATTTTCACTGCAAATATTAATACTCAGTGGGCATATAAATTACGAGCCAAACACCCACAACATAAATTAAATAGTAAGAAGAAACATGCACTAGTAATGTAAAATTCAAAGACCAATAATTTACTACTCATAAAAGTATTTTCCAATGTGGGGGCCACTCAGACAGCACCTAACACGTGCATTGCAATCACGAGTAGACAAGTAATGTTAGGAGTAATTTTTTGGGGGCTTTGGCCGGAGGTCCCTCATAACATAACTTTGTTGCAAACAGTACACAAAAAAAAGTCATGCAGCCAAAGGTCCCTCTCACACTTATTCATATACCTGAAAAGACCAATTTGCCCTTTTTTAAAGTAACCAAACTGTCCAGCGTTTCACGATATCTCGCGAGTCCCTCATATGCTCTCGTGCCAGTGCGTGCATGACATTATGATCCGACACCAGCCATCTTGATCTGCGACACGTATAAAGTCCGAGGACACCTGTCAACTAGATTTCGAACTCGCTGGCTTGTAATCATAATTCAAAAATGCCTCAAGTGGAGGAGCAATGCTGGCAGACTGAAACAAGAAGATGTCTATGCCGGGCAGTTGGGACAAGAAGAAGAAGAATGGAACAAAGAGTGGCCGCTGGCTGTGCATATGCAGGGAGAATAGCTGCTGGGCAGTTTGCAGGTGGACTAACCGCTGGGCAAGGAGGAGATGAAGTGGCCGCTAGCCTGGGGAGTTGGGCAACTGGCCGCTGGGTTTGGGAAGTTGCAGGTGGTCGCTGGTCTGGGTGCGTGTAAGGGGGTGGCCACTGGCAACGGTCTGGGAAGATGTCTGTGCAGGGCATCTGGGACAAGAAGAAGAAGAAGAAGAATGAAGAATTGGGACAAAGAGTGGCCGCTGGCTGTGCAGGTGCAGGGAGAATGGCCGCTGGCAACGGTGTGGGTGGATGGCCCCCACCCTCACCAGATTCCGAATGCTCTGCCACGTTAGCAAAAAGAGAAAGTTGATTCACCCATTTTTCGAAAAATAAGAAAAGATTATTCAAGCTCTACTTGTTTTTTGTTGAAAAGGTTGAGGATAGATAAGATAGGAAAGCCTCTACACTACAGGGTGTAGAAAGAGTTGCATTAGAAATGTTTGGGGCGCGTACTCTTTCCTGTCTTTTTTCTCAAGTTTTGTTGCCTTGGACAGTCTCCGTCGAATTGAATAGAGAGCGAGGAAAGGTGAGGGAGAGGAGATAGAAGAGCTTAGCCGCATGCTTTACTGAGAAGGGAATTTATCTGAGTTTTTGATAAATTTATTTGAGTTTTTGTGAAATTTATCTGAATTTTCGTCAAATTTATCTGAGTTCTGGACAAATCTATTTGAGTTTTGCATAAATTTACCTGAGTTATAAAACAAATTTATCTGAGTTCAAATTTACGCAAAACTCAGATAAATTTTATAATAAAAAAATCAGAACTCGGATAAATTTTCGCAAAACTCAGATAAATTTCATACAAACTCATATATATTTGTCAAAAACAACACCGACGGACCTTCTTCCTTTTCAATCAATCACACAGTCCGTATGCCACTCAAAATCAAGAAGTAATTATGGCCTGCAGGTCTGATGGGCTTCTGCGAAAAAGGTCAAGTCCAATTGTCTTGGACCTGACTTGCAGCTACTGCTGGGCTTTTGGAGCGGGCGGGTCGGACCTGACCTGGAACTGACCCAACAGACCTCACCTAGATGGGTCTCCTTCTTCTTTCGATTTCTGTTACAGAGTAGAGACTACAGCCCCTTCCTTCCTGCAGTGATCTTCTCCGACGACGATGGGCGGCGGCGAAGAGAAGCCGGCGACGGCTACTGTGACGATGGGCGTGACGGCGATCATAAACTTGAATGGGTTCTGCAACTTTCCAAAATCGAGAAATCAACTTCAAGCCCCCCCCCCGCCTCTCCAATTTTTTTTTTTATCTTAATCTCTCCACTTGTCAAAATAATATAACATTCATTTTGTCTTTTAAAAACCGAACCACAAACACCTTCTTCTCCTGCGAACAGCCAGATGCGACGAAGCCTGAAAATTACGTCAGTTACCAGGGCAATTTAGTCCTAAAAAATGAAAACGTGTGGGCTCAGGGACCTCTCGCTGCAAACAGTCTAGTCGAGTGGACCATATGCTTTAAAACATTTTTCCTTGGATTGGAGGCTGGATTCATTCAACTATAGGGACCTTTCGCTAATTTTGCCTATTTTTTTTGGTACCCCAGCTAAGCGGGTTGGGACCTAAAAGAGCCCATGCACGTGAAAAGAGGATGCCCAAATTGCGGAAAGGAGAGGCCACACGTGAGAGGAGAAGCTCACCCAAGTAGTAAAGAGAGTTGACATATATGGAAAGAATGGCATACTTATGAATCAATCCTTAAACTGGATGAGATATAGGGTTGCCAACCGAACAACCGGGGCCGGTTTTCATGTTAGAAGTAATTGGAACTTTCAAACTAGTTGGTAGAAACTCTTTCCTTTGAAAGAATTAGGAATTAGAGCTAACAAGGCCCCTGTCAATCTTCTTTTTCTTTTCTTAAAAATCCATGCATTGTTAGGTGACCCACCTAATGAATAATTTCGTGTGGGCATTGCTTCTTTCCATATCTTATCATTAATCTTTAGCCTTGTCTTGAAGTGACCTCTACTCCATGCCTAACCCATGTGCTCTGCCCTTATTAAACTAATAATACACAAGAAAAATGACCCCCCTCCAAACAAAATCTTTCTCTCTCTCCCTCTCTCTCTCTCCTCTCTCCTCTCTCCCTCCCTCCCTCTCTCAACTACCACCTATTGAAATGGATAAATTCATTCATGACCTTGGACTCATCAACATGAACTTACCCTTTTCATGAGCCACCACAATTCACAAGTAACTAGAGAAGCCTCTCTCTCTCTCTCTCTCTCATACACATACACAATCAGACATGGGGAATACTTCTTGTGCTGCCTCCATGGTCTCTTCTAGAGCAGTTAAGGTTGTGTTTGCTGATGGACGAGTTGAGGAGTACACTAGGCCAGTTAATGCAGCTGAGCTCATGCTAGAGAACCCAATACAATTCGTCTGTGACTCCGTTGATCTCAAGGTCGGCCACCGGATTCCAGGGCTAGCTGCTGATGAGGAGCTCGAGCCACGCCGCCTATACTTCCTTCTACCCATGAATATGCTCTACTCAATGCTTACTGTTGATGACATGGTTTCACTCTCTTATAAGGCTTCCAAAGCATTGAAGCAGGGGGGCTCAAAGAACATCGGGAGGATTTTTCCTGTTTTTGGTGACCTATGCTTGTCCCCATCAGAAATCAAGCCAATGAGGCCACCCATTAAAAATTTGCATCCTAAGGAGAGATACTTGAGCCAAAGGTCATGGAGACCCGCATTGGATACCATAGCTGAGAGCCCATGCATGTTGTGATGAAGAAGAGATCCGCATTGCATACCATAGCTGAGAGCTCATGCATTTTGTGAAGAAGAAGCAGCAGCAGCAGCAGCAGAAGAAGAAGAAAAAGATGATGATGATGGGTAAGGACTAAGGAGTCCTGTAATTTGTGTTCTCTTCTATGAGGTTTTCTTTGTAATTTTGATCAGGAGCATTTTTTTTATGAATAACATTTGCTCATCTTCTATGAGGTGACAAAGCCCGATGCGACCATGTAACCCCGACCCACATGCAACCCGCAGCTAATATGGGTCAGAAAATCCTGATCTGCACTTAAGCAGGTCAGGTTGGGTTTGATGCGTCTGAGAAACAGGTTGGATACAGGAGGGTCTCAGCATGTTGACTTCCTCTCCTGACTATTGGACCTGTTTACTTGGTCCGCATCTAACTTGCAGCTTAATTGACCCATTCAATAAACGGATCAGATACAGGTTGGGTCACACTTCTAGCGGACCAGTGTGTACCCGACCCCATTTGATGAAGTTGATGGTCTCAGCAGTTTGCAGGAATGAAAGCGAGCTGAGTTCTAGAGGGTCCAAGATGTACCCGGACTTAAAACACTCCAACTGTCAGAGAGTGGAAAATTTTCCATGGCATATGCACAAACAAGCTGTGAGTAGTATGGAATGGGTCTTCATTTTTATTTTCTAATTCAGCCTGCTCTGCTACTTATGTAGATCACATCATAGTTATCCATCACTGAACTGGTCCTTTCTCAAAGTTCAGTCCTAAAAGTTTAACCTTTGGGTTCAAATTGCTTGGAAAAGTGTATTTTCACGTGGTGGGCTATAGAATTCTGAATTCTTGCATCAAATAGAGTATTTGAAATGCTCAAGGGACAAATGGCGAAAGCATGTCAGGAATTCCCAACAAATCCAATTTTTTGTCAGAAATGCATTTAACCAATTAGGCTGTTTAGTGGCTTGAATTTGAAATTCTGATGAAATAAATATAGCATCTAAAATGCATAGGACAAGCAATTACATCATGTCTAGAAAAACAAAAACATCCCAAATTCTTATCATAAATTTCAGAGGATTTTACAAAAAAAAAAAAATTTACGTGACCAGTGGACCGCGCGAATAGGAAACTTTAGCCCAACTCATACCAAACAAGGAATCCATACAAAAAAAAAAACAACTTATTTTTTTCACTTTTTTTGTGGTCGACATCGACCTTCATTTTCTGTGTTAAGGGTTGACGGTGACCCTCGCTATATCAAGTGAGGGTCGCCGTCGACTGTAAGCATGCACGTTTCCTCATTTTCCTCCTTCTTCCTCTCTTCCCCAAATCCAATCTAATGATGAAGAAATTCACATGTCCGTCCCAAGGATTACATGAAGAGGAGATGGAGCTTGGCGGAACCAAATAATCACAAAGAGGTTTGCCTCATATATTTGCTGAATCGAACCATGGTTATCCTTGGAAAGGCAATGGATTGACTTAGAAGGTACTCTAAACTAAAGGTGGCTAAAATTTTAAAAGAAATTTTATGATCCTTTAAAATCAAGTGTTCAAGAAAGCCCCATTGCTATATTATCAACAATAGGAAACCATGCTTCCAAAATTTATGATTTGATCAAGGATAGAATGGGGTAGGGACATTTGAGTTACTATGTAACTTTTGAATTCATATTCCTCAATGGTGGGAAATTCCATCGTCAAAAATGGAATTTAAAGAGATTCTTAATGGAGGGACTACTTATGGTGATCAACTTATCTGGTAATTAGTTGCTGGATGGAGGTTCTACATCTAGTCCCGGAATCTCTTTGGGTCATCTGTGAGGAACCCCTGTGCATTTTTTGGACCAAGGACGCAGTGGAGGCTTTAGGTTCACACCTTGGCCAGCTGTGGAGATCAATGAAGCCACAATTTCTAGAAGTGGTGGAATTTGCTATAATCAGAATTCTGTTGCTTCAGCCTAACAACATATAGAAATTTCTTTACATCGAAGTTCAAGGTATTTGGTTTGAGATTGCTTTTAATGGTGGAAAAAAAAAACAGATTAAGTAAGAACTGTGAGTTTTTGGCTAAAAGATGTAGACAGAGATCGCTGGCCCACCCCAGCAGCGCGCCTTTGTGATAATTTGGCTCAACCAAGCTCCATCTCCTCTTCATGTAATCCTTAGGGCGGACATGTGAATTTCTCCATCATTGGATTGGATTTGGGGAAGAGAGGAAGAAGATGAGGAAACATACATGCTTAGCGAGGGTCGCCGTCGGCCCTCAACACAAAAAATGAAGGTCACAAAAAAAAAAAAAAAAAAAAAGCTGGTTTCTATATACGGATTCCCTGTTTGGTGTGAGTTAGGCTAAAGTTTCCTATTCGATCCACTCGCCGCGTAAAGTTATAATTCTTTGTATAATCCTCTAAATTCTAATAAAAAGACAGGACCTAAAACACAAGAGTTTGAGTCAACTGATGCGGGGCGGTAAGGATGGCAACAGGGTGGGCGGGTTCAGGTCAGGGTGTTTTCTTACTTGACCCGGCCAATTGACATACAACCCACCTCAAACTCTTTCCAAAGTTGACCCAATTGACATACAGCCCACCCCAAACCTACCCCATTAACGATGGGTTTCAGATGTTTCAATTCAAATTCACCCACAAACTTTCATTAAACTACGTACATATCCACTTCCACCCGTCCTGTTTATGATGTATGGGTCCGGTTGGGGCAGAAAGATAAAATACGAATGAACCACCATGATAGGTTTTTTCTTACATATTAAAATCCGCACCAAACCTGTCCCTGATAGGAGCGGGTGGAATAGCTTGTTAGTTCCCCATTTTAACATGCCCCATTTTAAGTAGGGACCGGAAAGCATTCGAAATTTAAAATTAAGGGGTCCATGTCCATCCTCCTGCAAAGGGAGAACAACTAGTCAACTAGCCGGTCCATGGTTTTAAATACGGCCAATAAATTATATTTTGGTTTCTTCAAGAAATTAATACAAAGTATCTTCATCATATCACGTTTGCTGCTCGTTGTGGTATTGCCGATTTAGTCGATCGATACAGTTGATGCTAACTGCTATTTATTTTCTAAGTTAAGATAAATTAAAATATAAATGGTCAAGAGTCAATCACCTTTTAGGCATGGGACGATAAAATAGATTTTACATATGTAAATGTCAAATGTCAAACGTGTAAAACATATAACCATGTTTGTTGAAATCACCATTTTTCAATGAGTACATCCCATGATTTTAAGTGTGCATTTGGATATTTTAAACATTTTTTAAGATATAAAACTACGAGAAATGGTCCAACAAGATGGTGCGGTATATGAGCTAACTTCTTAGAGCCCACCTGAATTTGTGCCAACCATGAAGGGCATGAGGGATTAAAAGATCATGATGGGAACTAGGTATATATAAAAAAACCAGCCCAATCCAATCATCCTGATGTGTGAAATCAGCCATTTGCAAATGTGGACTGTTAAGATGAAGTGGCAATGGTTATTGGATGGAGTTGATTTTTCGCACATACCTAGTTTCCATCATGATCTTTACAACCCTCCGGCCCTTCATGGTTGGCACAAATCTAGATAGGCACTAAAAAGCCAGCTCATATGACGAACCATCTCACTGGACCATTTCTCATGAAACTATAGCGTTTTAATACATATAATTAATATGAAGATATTGAACGATATAGATCATGAATCGAGCCCACACAAGTGTAGAAATTTAGATCTAAAAGCTGAAATATTTTGGTCATTTTTCAGAAATTACTCAAATATTCCATGAAGATTTAAGATATATAATCGATTTAAATTATGTCTTGAGGTTTATTAGTCCAGTAAACAAATTGAACAGTTTTCATTAAAAACTTGGCGCATAAAGAATTTAAAAATAAGTAGTTGAAGGAATTTGAATGCATGACCAATCCATAACCAAATGCAATCAGGCAGGTGTCAAATAATACAATGACACCTTTTACAAGTTGGAGATGTGAGACACTTTCACACTTGATTAAATGTCAATATTTTTTTGTGTAAAAATAGTCATATTTACACATCATTTTCTTACCTAATTTATGCATCACATGCATAAATGAGCGTAAATAAATGTGATGATACATAACTATAATGTTTGTAAATCATTTACATATATAGATAAGTGTATTAGATAAATATTTCAAATGAGTAATTTCATATAATATTCTTATTCTTGTAAAGTTTGGGATGGGTTCTCGTAATAAAGCCATGGTTATTATTTATTTATTTATTTTTTGCAATGTAGTAGTTTAAAAAGTTATATATATTAGACTAGACTCAAATAGAATTTGATGTGATGATGATGGACTCTACCAACAAACAGTGACCACTGTCAAAATATAATGATAAATTTTGCCAGATATCGGTCGTTTATTATCAAAGATTAAAAAAATATTGCGGGGTTATATATAGGATAATCCCATTAGATGTCCAGTGATTAAAAATGGCCTTTATAGTTCTTGTATAACAGTAAAGGCCCTCTATCACCAGCTATACACTTGGTGCACTCACCTCACCTACCTTCTAACCCACAAAACCCAATGTATATTCTTACCACCATCCATCTCTACACTACCGTCTAAACAACTCACCTAAGCTTTACACCACACACAGAGCTACCTTCCAACCAAACAGACTTGGAAAAAAAAAAAAAAACAGTCCTATACTCCTATGAATACCCATCTCTCCTCAAATTAACTTTCATCTTTTCATCATCTTCACAACCCACATACGTCCTATGAACTCACCATCATCACTCCCTTCCATCCCATGATGGAGGTGTTGATAGGTGGTAGGTTGGGTGAGAAATGGAGTGGAAAGATGGAAAAAGAGAAGGGAGAAGAGGAAAAATGAAGAGAAACAAAGAAACGAGCACTAATATCGCCGCTCAATTGAAACGGCCATATCATCACTCATTTAAAAGGCAAAAGAATAAAAAGTAAAAATTGGGAGAAAGGGCCTTTACTGTCACATAGAAATTATGAAAGTTATTTTGGTTCATTAGACATCTAAGGGGATTTTCCCCATCAAATCCTCTAAGATATATTTTTTTTCTTTTTGTTCCCAAAGGACCTTCATTCTTTGATCATGTCCACACGCCAAAGCATCATTCTTTCTTCATTAATAAGTCAATGTCATCCACATCATCATAATCCTATTCCATCCACCAAATCAACTTAAATTTTGTTTACAATTTAAGTAAAATTAAATAAGCCATACCATAATATATATACTAACTTTCTACCTTCATCTTAAACTGGTTGTCCCGCCAAATGCCCAACCTTCTCTATTCTCTAAGGGGTTGTTTGGAAACTCTAATCTAATTAATAAGAGCTAATTAGACTAAGGTCTAAAATAAAATCTCTTGCTTTCAAGTTCTAATTCAAAATTAGTGTGTTTGGTAAAATTATATAAAAATTATTATTATTTCATGAGGTAATTGGGGCCCATTGCAATTATGATAATTAGGGCCCACCTTTTAAAAGTTATAATGTAGAACCCAACATTTATTGTCATTTTGAAGATTTAATTATGAGGTTATTGTCATCTAAAACATATATAAGATTTTGCATTGTCCATCTCCATCTACTTCAGCTAAAAAATCTCTAAGAAAATAAGCGGCCCTCCTTAGCTTATTATGTTTTAAGAGGCAAAAGCAATAATTTGTAAATAAGCTCTAAAATTTAAAAACTAATTATAAGTTGACCAAATTCTGATATGTACAAACAAGCTCTAAATCATGAAATGAGAGCTTATTTTTAGAATTACCATAATATCACTTATATATGTTAAGAAATACAAGTGCCAGGGATCAAGAGTCTCCATCACATGAGGCCGGATTTCAACACCAGACAGGGGGGCTGGATGAGAGGGCTGGGCTTCTCATCAATCTAATCCAACAACAAAACTTTCTAGAATTGCCAAACAGGCTGTCTTGTTGGAACAAACAAAGCCAAAAAGAGTCGTTTTCACGTAATTCTCACGCACACGATCGTTGACTTGATCGTCATCCTTAAAATCAAGTTTAGGTACAATAGATCCCGGTCTGGATACTCATTCCAGTTAATCTGGAGCTCGGACTTGCAACAAATTACAAATCACTTTTAACAAGTCTAAATTGGAAGCTCAAGATAAATGCCTCTTTTGCATGAGCCTTCACAAGATCTTACACTAATAAGTGTGGGCCCACTGAAATATTTATCACTCATGAACCCCTTCAACAAATTATATTATAAGTATTTAAGTTGTTGGCATTGGATATGGATGTAAGAGCCCCACCAAATCTCTCATATAAGGTGAGAGATATCTCGCATAGCAGTATCTCCCTTATATTAGGAAGATGCTCCTATGAGAGATATCTCTCACCTTATATGAGATAGGAGTGAGGCTCTCACATTTAAGTTGTTGGTATTGGATATGGATGTGAGGGTCCCACCAAATCTCTCATATAAGGTGAGAGATAGGAGTGAGGGTACTCACATTTAAGTTGTAAGCATTGGATATGGATGTAAGGACCCCACTAAATCTCTCATATAAGGTGAGAGATATGTGTCATAAGAGCAACTCCCTTTATATTAATCTATCTAAAGAGGTCTCAACTTTTACTATGGCAAAGTTCAGCTTACTTTCACGGCCACTGCATTCACTTTTCTTATGGATAAGTTTGATTGAATGATGGAGTCATAAATATAATAAAAAATCATAGCTGCTAATTTAGTGGGCCAGCTAATAACCTATGATGCCTAGATACAACATGTATATATGTCATAGAGAAACGGCTGCTGTTGGAATTACTTGTTGAGCCAGATGGCTGTTGGAAATTGGAATGAACTCTCCAAAAATCTTTGTTTGTTTCTGTGTTAGATAGATCTTACAAATAAAGGTAACAAGGTTTGAATGGAGATTGCCGCTTGCGAACACAAAAACCAATCAGAAGTTAATTAGATGGGACCAGTCAAAATAGCTTTTAGCAGAATACCAACAGTCATATGAAGACTATGAGTCCATGACCCTTTCTCTGAATGGCCACCCATTAATAGTTCACTCCAAGTCTCACATGTGGAGAAATTGCTTGGAGATCTCCATGTGTTTAGAGCGAGTCATCATTGAAGGTCCCCACACGTATTATTAAGACATAATTTAGAGAAAGAGCATCTCTTTTCACTCCCTCCTTCCACGGAACTCCAATGAGAAAAAATCAAAGTAATCACAACTGATGGAATCAACCTAACGACGAAGACGAAGACGAGGTCTCCTTTTGTTCATCTTTTTGTTACTTCTGCTCGTATGAATGAAACCTTCTCTCCCCCTTCCACACACATTCCAATCACATCACCCATACCAATTGACTCTCTCTCTCTCTCTCTCTCTCTCTCTCTCTCTCTCTCTCTCTCTACATTTTATAAAAAACCCATCTCCCTATTCACATACCAAACCCCGCCAACACCATTTTGTTCTTCTTTAAAAACCCATCTCCTTGTTCACATACCAAAACCCCCGAACTCCATCTTCTTCTTCTCTCATGGGTAACTACATATCTTGCACCCTCTCAAACCCAGCTAGCAGCTGGCAACCCAATTCCACAAAAGTCATCTTCCCAGACGGAGAAATCAAACAATTTCATCAGCTCACCAACGCGGCTGAGCTCATGTTGGAGATTCCAAACCACTTCTTGGTGAATTCACAATCGCTGCACATCGGGCGCAGATTCTCGGCTCTGTCGGCCGATGAAGACTTAGAAATTGGGAACGTATACGTCTTGTTCCCCATGAGAAGGCTCAACTCAGTGATCACAACAGGAGACATGGGAAGGCTATTGATGACCACCAATTCATCTGTCAGGCGGGCGGCCGCAGAAGGTACGTCGCCAGAGGTGAAGAGTTGGGGAGAAAGAGATACTGAGAGGTTGAATTTGGAGGAGATTGAAGATGGTGGACTTAGTGAGTTTAAGGTTAGATTGACCATGAGCAGGTCTAGGAAACCTTTGTTGGAAACCATAGCTGAAGAGACCGTTCGTTCCAGATAACAAAAGAGAGATTGTAATTGAAGTAGCTAGTACTTATATGTTATATCTCATCCTCGATCTTCTTCTTCTGTTCCTTTTCTTTCTTTTTTTTTTTTTTTACATGTATTTTGAGGAATCTGAATTCTTCTATAGTCCATACAGAATCTTAATTTGATGTGGATCATGATACTCTTTTGATTGGTGGGACCCACTAATACTTGTTTGGAATGATCAGAAGTTATAACGATAGGTGGCCCACAAGAGAACTGATGAGTGATTTATTTTCATTCAAAGTTGAACAATGGCAGTTTGTTTGAAATTGAATAGTATTGAATGAATTTATAAGAGTCTTCACAAAGAAAAATAGGCTTCTAGATTTTATGGACTTGGATTAGTATTGCGATCTTTGGGAATGCCTTGTAAGTAACAAAAAGTCTATTTGGACATACTTTTTTTGCATGAATTTTGATGTGGATCATTGATATTGAAGGGGATAACATAAGGGTTTGTTCAAGATTCGTGCCAAAAAATATGTACAAATAGCATTACTCTCGTAAGTAAAGGGGACTTGCCTATACTGGGCATGTGAGTTTAGGGTTGGCACTTGGCACTAGGCTCCTAGCCAATTGGTTGGGTTGGTTTGTCATTTGAGGGTAACAAAAATGTACCTAACTAGCTAAAACCAACACGTATATAAACTCAAAATACGTAGGTCCAATACAAACTTCAATTTGTAAAAAGTCAGGTTGGTTTGGAATTGGGTAGGCCAAGAAAATATAAAGTATATATTAAAAAATACTTATAAAAGTTACATACACGTGCACACGTGCATACACATATACCCACACGTACACGAGGACATACGCATATATCTAAATATTTATTTAAAATAAAATAGATAATTTAGAAATGGTTTAATATATTCTTATGAGGCCTTTGTTGATAGTTTAATTTACTCCAAACCCAGATCTAGCAGCTAATTGTATGGTTCAGGCAACAAATTTATAGCAAACCCACAGCTTGTATGGTTCAGATGTTCGTTAGAACCTTGACCTGTACGTGAGGGCAATGGTTGCCTTAGATTCGACCTCCCCAATATACGGGTCTAATACTAGTTAAGTCCTCAAGTCAAACCCTCAAACCCCTCCCAACCTCAACCTTCATACCCAATCTGCCTAGTTTGTCACTCAAAATATTGCAACCGTCAATCCAACTCGCGTTTGGCCCACATAAAATAACCCGTATCCGATCCTAGGGCGAAGAGCCGCGGTGGGCAAATGTTTTATAAAATCTGTTGGAGTGGTGCCCTGATTAGGTTTCACACGAGAAGACATGTTGGTGAGTGAACTTACATAAAGGGGAGTATTGAAAAGTATTTATATATGTTACGTTTACTAACAGTTTGAGGTTTTTGTAAGAATGGTCAAGTAAGGAAATTTATAAAATCCTCTTACAAATTTGTGAAGACTCTTAGGAGACGTTTGTGTACATACACTTTTCGCCCGCTAGGAATACAATGTTTCGTGCTAATTAGTTTGCTACACAAAAAAAATACCTAAAATAGTACTTTTTCTATGCTTAAAAAAAGGATTTCGGCTTTACACAAACGTCCCATTAGAGCCCATTTATACGAAATTGTTTTCCCAAGAAAAATGGAGGATTGCGGAAATGCTGTTCTGTGCTACAGTAAAATCTTTCGTTTGTTGTGGCTTCTTTTCTGCGAAAAAAAGCACAAAAATGAACTAGATTTTTCACTATTCCGTAGAAAGTCTTTTTTTATTGGAGGGTGGAAATGTTTTTTTTTTTCCACGAAACAGGAAAAAGTCTACAAAACTGATCTTTCGTCGGAGTTGAACAAGTGAGAAGAAAGAGATGTTCGGATGTTGAATATTATGGAGGAGATTGAAGATGATAGGAGTTGGTGAGTTTTAAGGTTTGATCGAGTATATACAGGTCGAGGAGACCATAGCTGAAAACACCCTTTGTTCAAGACATCAAAGAGTGGTTGTACCCTTTTTTTCTCGTTCTTATGGGATTTTTACAGATTATTTTTTCTGATTGCTGTCAATACTAGTTTCCAAAACAGCAAAATTAAAGACCTTGGAAAAAAAATGCATACTTCATAGCCAGTTTTTCTTTTTTTTTTTTTTTTTTGTTTTTGGGTATGAGCTCGTCAGGTTTTAGATTGGTCCTCTTGTCAGGTTAGGGAGCATCATTGGGTCGGCCAGGCTAGTGTGTCCAAGGCTTCTCCCATGTATAGCCAGGCTACAGAATCAGATCCAGCTAGCTTGTCTCTATAGGCCTACATGTCAAGCCAAGGCTCAGCCATTTTTAAAAAAATGTGGAACTGGACTCAAGGCCCATGTCCAACACTAGTTTAATTAACTTGTTATTGGTTGATTATTTTTATTTAATGAAACTAAGAATGTTCTGTTTTGAGTCATCGTTGGCTAGATTTAACTATGAAGGATGAAGAATTAGCTTTTAAAAGACAATCTAGTGTAATTTAGACAGGAGGTGCCCTTAATATGGTGGAACAGAAAATATCAAAATGTTTGAAAGACTTAAACTTGCAGATTTCCTTGTTATGAGTACGTGTGAGGAGTCAGTTGTGATTTTAAACCTCATCCTAAACTGAATATTTGTGGCCTTACGGGCTCATTTGTTTGTGGAAATTTCTAGCAGTGAATTCGATTGTCAGGCATTTTTTGGAAATCCGCCTCTCAGCAACAATGTTTGGGAAGAAGATATAGTTGAGTTTTTGTAAAGCCCTAGGCATCTAAATTCCCACAAATCCATATTTATGAATGCTAAAGGGCATTCAAGCATTTGTAAACTCAGATCTTTAGAGAGATTGTTTTCTGGCTTTCCAACAAGATATGGTCATCTCCAATGGTCACTATAGCTTTGGATTTCAACATACTGCAACTCGTAACAATATTTTTCTTATCCCCTTCATTTCCCCCAACTTTTTTCTTTTTTTCTTTTTTATGTTTTGGCAGTTTTTGGCACGACATAATTGGAAAAGGGGCAACATGTAAGCTGCTGGTGAATTTATATTCCCCATCCTCCTCCTCATGGGAATTGAATACATAAGATTAATTCATGGTCAAATGAGGGGTTAAGTTATCGGTCGCTCCCTTTTCCTATGGCATATGAGAAAAACTGTATCTTCTACTTTAGTATATAGGAGAAATCACAATAATGCTATTAAACAACAACAACAACAATAACGTTTTTATTTTCAATAATAATAATACTTAATAATAATAATAATAATAATTATTATTATTATTATTATTATTATTTAAATTGAAAAGCCCTATGTATGGAAGCATCCACTTCCTCATAGAGGCTTTCTTTTCAGATGGAGGTGCTTAAGAAATGGCAATCTCATTAAGATCTTTCTTTAGCTCCAAAATTACCGAATCTTCCATTCCTTGCTCAATTTGGGAGAATTATTAAGGAGTGTGTTAGTGTTAATATGCTTTATGCTATTGTAATTTTGCTAGAGTGTGTTTTGTCTAGTTCGCACTTTGATTTATTCTCACATATAATTCTAATGGCACGTGGTCTATTCGAATAATGGAATGAAATATTTGAATTTATAATGTTCAGGCTAGCAAAGGGGACAGTCGGGCCTAAACGGGTCGGGTCAATGGAGTTTATAATATTCTGGCCCATATTGACCGGTTTTATAAATGGATCGAGGATTAGAGGGGATGTGATGTTTGGGTGCCAAGAGGGAAAGAGAGGGACTGGTCGTGTGGGGCGGGGCGGGGCTAAGAACGACGGATGAAACGAAAAGTCCAAACGGCTGACCAGGGTTAGGCAGGTCAATTCTAGCCTGACTCATTTTATACCGGTTTAATAATTATGACCCAGGACCGACCCGTATATTTTACGAATCAGGTTTGACAGGTCAAAAGTGGGTTGAGTTAAGAGTCGGATTGGCTGGACGGGTTGCATTTTGCCGCTCCAATTCTAAAACATGGTGTTATCTTTGTTGTCGGTTATTTTTATCTAGTGATCAATCCATTGGTTAGCCACTGAAATAGACTTTGAATATTCAAATACAGAGTATAGAATGGGTCTTAGGGCTGTCGAGCAGTTTGAGTTTTCCAAAAGTGGGCCCCACACATGTTTTTAACATGGGCGTTGCACCATACTACATCGCTGCATGGTAGATCTAATTTTACCGTACATTCAATTCCCGGATATTCTAACCCAAACAAATAGGCTGTAATCAATTGTTTCCTAATTCTTTGAACCAAGATCGTGGAAAAACTGTTTGCTTTAGATTTGACCAGTCATTGTGAAGCAACCTCAAGTCTGATGGAAGGTTAGCTGACAATGGGCCCATTTTTATAGGCCAATAGCTCAATGGACTCTTCTGGGTCATTCTCTATTGAATTGTATGATTAAATACATATACCAAGCTGGCTGAATATATCTAACATATGCGGACATTAGATACTGAAGAATGAGCCTGTCCGTTGGGCCTGAATGTGTGATGCCTTAGTGCTGAATGGTAGAAACAACCAATGAATCTAAAATTATGCAGATGGTCAATGGGCTGAGTTTGGGAGGAGAAAGAAGGGAGGAGAAAGGTGGTGGGTTAAGGTATTTTTATCATTTTTTGAATTCTTTTGGTAGAGTAGAAAGGTCTTAATTGAAAGAAAGATGGAAAATGTTTACACTCTTTTGAAATACTTGAATGATCTTTATATAGTTCTTTCAAAATTAGCCAAAAGTTTTATACTTTTTCCAAGTTAATCTTCATAAAAAAACCTCCATTTTAGATGATAAGAAGAAATAAAGAAGTGAATTGAATCATTTGAGCGTTAGAATTTGATTTTGGCAATACATTAGTGTATAATGTTTCCCAGGTTTTATATGGTGTAAAGAGTCAATATTCCAATGGCATGTATCACTCGATCCCATTCAATAGATATATGGGGTCTCCACAATTCATGATGATAGGAACGGCCGGATTAAACGGTATGGATTCAACAGTTATGTGCTCCATCAACTTGGGGTCGAGTTGCAATCTTTAGGATCCATCAATTTTAGATGAATTGATTGAACGGTGAGGATTCGAGTGTGCAGAGCCATCCGTCACTCCGAAAATTGAATCCTGGTCAAAAGTCAAAGCTCTAGCCCCAAAGGCTAAAAATGCAAACTAATGCTACTTCACGAGAACATCTTAAATGAAATTTAAGAGAGAAATACAAGTAGGTGCTCTCATGGGCTTTATAAATACATGCATATCGTAACAGCTCTGTCATCATCCAATCTCAACTTTCACTACTTGAGAAAAAAACACAAAGAAGTAGCAGAAATGGAAGGTAAAGGTGCTGGAGGGGAGGGGGGCATTGCAAATTCAAAGAAAGTTGGAGTGAGTGGAGATTCAGCAAAAGCCAGAGATGTTGCCGTCAGTAGTACTGAGGGAATGATGAAAGCACCAGGAAGGGAAGGTACCAATATTCCAAGGGCTGTTTTTGAAAGCAATCCTCAAGCCTACTTCGCTGCTCAGCGGTCTGATGCTAAAGAAGGCAAGAAGTAGAAGATGATGCCTTCTTTAATTTGGTGGTTCTTTTGGGTCTTTTGTCTGGTTTGAGGTCTTGTTTTGATGGGAGTGGAATAGGTGGTTGTTTCTGTCTTTTTTTTGTTTCTACTTGACCTCTATCTGCGATAGGTATGAATGTGGTGTTTTATAAATAAATGTGACTAGTTTTATCACTAGATTATTGTGTTTGGATGGTTGAATGTCTCTATCCTGATCTTATAGATGTTTGGTTTTTCTTTTTTGGATACCATTTACTGAGTCATGGAAAGATTTTCCTCATTTACCAAAGCGAACTAAACAAGGATATTGGAGAATTCGGATTGTGAAACTCCTTTGAAATGCATCAAGGAGATGGATACATAATTTCTGCATAGGAAATGAGTCTGTATTCACTGGCTTTGACTTTAGAGAAATCCTGAGCTAAGTTGAAGGAACGGATCAACTCTATGCCTCCCTAGATATTGGGTTAGATGCAGGTTATGAGTCTTGACCTGCATGGATAATGTTGTTGTGTCAGTTTTCACCCCTAAAAATTAAGGAGAAAGCTCTCCTAAGGACAATCCACATGGGCCAGATAGCCATGTGGGGCCCAATTAGGCACTGATCCGAAAGGACCATTAAAACCCCAAGCCCCATTTACAAACGGATCCATTGGATTTGCAAGATCCGAATGGACTACACTATTAGATCGATGGTCCATTTTTTCCTTATATAAATGCAATAAATTTTTGGGGCCACATATCAAAGGGTTAGGATGATCTAATGGGCCTGTTTACACATAGCTAGGTCACATTTAGATCTTTCAATTCTCCACCTCCCCCAAGACTGAAGGGGTCCCAAGTGGGCCCAACAAGGCCGTCTAGACCCAGGTCCATGAGAACCATCCCTAGCTATGCGTAAACTTGGACTGACCCATAGACCCTTTCATATTAAGCTTTGATAACACAACCAGCATCTGAACTCCATAAGTAGGACCAGTGGCGGCTCCAGGAATTTAAGTCAGTGGGGTCAACAAAAGACTTATCTTCCACAAATTTAATAAATTTATTTTTCCCTTTATGAACATCTGTCATCTACTTTCGATAACTCGGCAAATATAATATAAAATTCTTATATAATCTATTTTCGATAATCTGACAAAGTTAATATTGAATTCTCAAAAAACGATTACATAAAAATTTTAATACATTATTACTAGTAGTTCTTAATAAAAAAAAATCCAAATACGTAAACTCCTACAGCTGCCCTCAACAGGTTTTGATGTGTTGAAATCATTGCATAATAGCCTCATTATCAACACTAGCAAATACATCATTTTCAATATATATGACCAAACAGACATTTATTCATTGATCTCCCATTAGGTTACGTAGCATGTTCTTTACGCACTTCATTGTTGAAAAAGCTCTTTCTACCCTGGTAAAATCAATGCCAATTTTATAAGCAAATAAACCAATTGGTATATAATATCTTTCTTTGTCTCCACTAATTTTCTAGCAATGTCACCAATTCCTTTAAGTTCTAAAAACTAGTTGCTAGAACCCATATCAGCAATGTGGGCCCATTAATTTCTTTTATTTTGATAGATAGTTGGCCCATTAACTTAGGCGGTGGGTATTTTATGGTGACTTTTGTCTACCACCACAGCAACAAGGAAAAGGTGTAAAGTTAGCTAATGTGGGGTGAAACTCTTAAATTGAGTGGGGTCAAAATCTTCCCATAAACTCAATTCATGACATAAAAAACTTCATTTTTAAATATGTTTTCAGATCTTAGACCCCACTTTGATCCATGTGGCGCGCCACCCATGAGTAGGACTTCTACCCTCTAATAGCCAGTTCAGATACGGATTGGGCCCTAATTAACCCTTCCAAAACGAACCCATATATTATCCACCTGCTCCACACTCCATTCAATTCAACCAACTGCATCTAGCTAAAAACACTAAGCATCTAGTCGGATCCCATGAGTGCAATTTTAGCCTAATGCCATTGTAGGCTTTTCCACTGGGAGTGTCTAATAGTTGGGCTTAAGTTAATGGACCAGATAATCAACCCAACCTCCATCCATGACTTTAATCTCATCCACATACAATTTTTTAGCATGACCCATTTGCAAAACAGACAAGAACTCAAGTTGAGGCTCTCATCCATAAAACTAGCAAGCTCTTAATCATTGGCTCAATTTACTTATAATATTTGATTTAGCTCTAATCCTTGCCAACTTCAATGGGTCAGTATTTTATCAAAATTATTGCCAACTTCAATATTGGGTCAGTATTTTATCAAAATTGAAAAGTGAATTGGCTTTATTTGATGGTCCCTCAATTTCATAATTGAACAGTTCTGATCTTTCGGATCAGTCCATGCCAGGATGGTAGAAATCGATTGAACGGTATGGATTTAAACTATTGTGGGCCCTGTTAATTTGAAAATGGCCCCGCCTACCGAGCAGACTCGACGCTTCGAAAATTGAGTATTGGTCAAAATTCAAAACCATAGTCCCAAAGGCTACATGCAAATGGCGGTAATTCACGAGAACGTATTCAATGAAAAACTAAAAAATTACAACCATCATTCTTACTTTCCAAAAATTAAATTAATTACAATCCAATGAAAAGTAAACTTCCTAAATCTAAAAATCCTAAACTAAAAACTAAAATTGCTACACAATAATACACAAGTTAGAACTTCCAAAAATATAAAATTAATAAAACTAAATAAAATTAGAAACTATACTAAAGTTAGAAAGTTAGTAAAGTTAGTAATGCAATGCGTGCAATGCTATGACAAGTTTCCTAATGCACAAATTTTATATGAGATGCAAACTTTCATAAAAAAAATGAACCTAATCTAATGCAATCTAAAACTAAATTTCATGGCTGGAAATTAAACTAGGATGATGTAAGAATTCAATAAAAAAAAACAGAAGTGAAAAAGAATTAAAACAAAAAAAGTTATGTTTGAATGAATGAGATCAACACAAGAAGATTGCAGATTTCTACACACAGGCAGATCCGACCAATAATTTTGTAGCCACTAGTTACCCCTCTTCCCAAAACTATTTTGATCTGAAAGTCTGGGATATGAAATTAGACTCCTCAAAATTAAATCCAACCAAATTTCAATGAAAAACTCACTGATTTGATATGGTAACTAAATTAAAACTTTCGGATCAGAATCTGTCTGTGAGACCCCACCCCTGGTGGGCCCTCAATGTGAATTTGAATACTATATATTAGCCTAAGTATTTTAGTTATATTAATTATGGGACTTAGTGAGGGTAGTTATGTATTTTCCTAGGATTAGTCTAGTGGTGTAATTAGTAGAGTCAATAGGGGGTCTTTTGTTATTCTTAGAGTTAGTTAGTTTGTTAGAGGCCCTAGCTAGAAATTTGTATTTACCATAGGGGGTTTGCACCAAAGAATCTTCTAGAAGATCACCTAAAGACCCAAATACCCTCTACCCTAACCCTAATCCTATTCTAACCCCAAGGGCAATTTTGTCCCTAACCCAAAAACCCAACCTATATAAACGAAACCCTCCCCTGCCCTAACAACTACTGTTCATCTCCTTTTCTCTCAAGTTCCAATCTCTTCTCTCTTCTTCTTCCCCAATTCCCTTCAACGAACCCTCATCTTCCCCTCCAATCTCTCTTTTCTCTTCCTCGCCCCAGAAATCCCTTAACAGAAGGCCAGCCGAGATCGACCTGCACCATAAGAGCTACTGTCGAGACCTTTTCTCTTTTTCTCTGTGGTTTTCTCTCTTTTCCTTCTACCTTCAATTGATCAAGGCAAGTGCACTGTGCTGGTAGTCTAGATTGCATGTTTCCTTCCTTTGATTTGCAGTAGAATTCCAATTTGTAATATATATGTTTAAATCGATCCTTGAGCATGTTTGTTTGGTTCCTTTGGCCATTGATGGATGGGATTACCTCATTTGGATGATCAATGGCCGGTTGATGATGGGTGGATGATGTAGGAATGATTTATTTTGCTTCTGTAATGGTCTATGGAGAATCCCAGAAGAATTGGGTCACGGGAATGAGTTTCCGGAGATGGAATGACGAGAACCCACCTCGTTGTGTTGTGATCGGAATCGAAGTAGGACCACCCTGGTAGATCAGGACCCTATGTCTATGTGAGGGGGGCCCTGTGCGACCCTGGGGTGCGACTTGATCTGGATTTTGATCAGAGGTGGACCACCATTCCTGTGCTTAATGAAGAGAAGTTGTGTCCTGTCGCAGAACTGGGTTCTGTAACAGAACACAACACTGATAGGAGAGATGGACAGAGTCCAGCGATGGCCGAGCTCAGCACTTGCAGAGCCCAGCGGTTGTCGAGCTCAGCCTTAGTGCAGCTCAGCAACTGCCGAGCTCAGCACTAGCCGAACTCAGCGATGGCTGGATTCAACAGTAGCCGAACTCAGAGTTCTGCCGAGCATAATGGTTAGGATGAGATTCGCGTTTAGCCGAGCTAAGTGTCTAGGCCGAGCTCAGTGCTCAAAGCCGAGTTCAGTGTTACGGCCGAACTCAGTGTTATGGCCGAACTCAGTGTTTTACTGAGCTCAGCGCCAGACCGGGTTCCGTGCCAGACCGGACTTCGAGCTTAGCCGAACTCAGTGCTTAAACCAAGCTGAGCTTGACCAACCTCAATGCCTAGCCGAACTCAATGCATTTTTTCTGAACTCAGTTGGGTGGCCGAACTGAGCTAGGCCTTTGCCGAGCTGAGTTGAGTGACCCAGCTGAGTGTAATTGAGCTCCAGTGTTTAGCCGAACTCCGAGATGGATTTCCAAAAAGGCGGGATTTCAACAAAGGAGACTAGAACCTGTGACATTCCCTTCAGCCAGAATTCTTAGTGAGCACGGCCGACTACCCAGGCCAGGGAGTTAGCCGAACTCACAGGAAGTCCTGGACAAACAGGCTTTGCCTGTAGGGTGTTTTTCCTTCTCTGGACCCAGTGTGCCGAACTGACCGCCCAGGCCAGGAGGTCGGCTGAGCACACTGTGTACAGTGACACTTCCCAGATTCTAATTTCTATTGTTGCAATCATATGTAGGGCCCATTGACCATTCAAATAGACTTCCATCACTGTGCCAGCCACGAGTCAATGGTACGGCTCAACCTTGACTCGTGGGGTCCACTAATTAAAGTCCAGGTTATGTAATCTAAGATGATTCGACCTTTATACGTTACCAAAATGATGCATATAACTTCTAAGCACCAAACACAATATTCCTTAGCATCTGTGGTTTCACTTAAAGATCGAATTACCTGAGATGGACCTGTATCCGAAAGTGGACCATTTACCTAGGTTGGACTGTTGCTATCTCCCTATGATTCGTGTACTTGGAGATTCATCTCCCTCATACTACGATTATCACTCTATTGTCCTTATTATTGCTCATACCTGTTAATTAAATGGAAAATAGAGGACCTAAACCTAGGAATACTTAGAGGTGACCCGGTAATCTGATTGGGTGGATCATTGACCCGTGTCTGTGGCTAGGCGGGCCCTATTTATGGCCTAAGTTGGATGTGAATTACCCTAGAATGGAGAGGTTAGATTGTATGGGCTTGTGACCCATTAAGGTTGTAAATGGATCATATGTCATTGAATATGGACTTGTATCTCATATGGACTGTTATAGATCAGGCCATGTATTTGGTGGGCCTTGGTATGGACCCAATGATTGGAATTGGACTTGGACTATGATCCACAGTTTATATTGAGTACTTGGACCTCTTAGGGACTTTGTTAGGACCTTGTTCACGCAAGGTAAAGCCTAGACAGACACAGACCTTTATTGTTTTCGAGTCGGCATAGACATTCACTGAGTTGATTTAAGCTCAGCCAGTTGGACTGATCATCACTGGTAGGAGCTATTGAGATTTGTTGTGTGGCTATCATGATGAGCACTGTTGGGACGGACGGTGTGATGCCGGTTCCGGTCGTTGTGGATGATGTTGATGATATTTTGCGGGGTTAGTAATCCCTAGCATTAGCTTAGGATCCCTACCGCGACTGTGTTCAGTATGGGAGGGCCGCGGCATAATATCCCGCGGTGACCAGCTTATGTGGATGTGCCATATTGTGTAGGTTTATTACTGTTATGCTTATTATGATTCTACATTGTTATCTTGCACGACTGCATAGCATATGTACCTTTGTTACTCTCTTAACTATATACATGTCTCTACTCATCTTGATGCATACATTCTATATTATCTGCATATTGTGACTTGCCAGATCTTTAGATCTGACCCACTCTTGGTGCTTAGGTCTTGACCCAGAGTTCGAGGGCGACGCGTTCGCACTCGTTGAGGTGCCCGTAGCAGGCGACTACGGATGGGGGCCGGCCGACCATGAGGTCGAGCCGGAAGGTGGAGAGCCGACACTAGCTGCAGGGGTTTGAGCGTTCTTTTATTTAGGGTTTTGAGAGACATTTGTTGTGAGTTGGGTAGTAATGAAAAATATGTAATTAAACTTTGATTTGTTATCACTATACATCTAGGCTGGACTTCAGCCCTTCTACATTTGACATATATACAATGATACCTTATGCTTTCGCTATCTCTGTATGGCTTCCGCTTATAATACGCTTCCGCAATAATAACTGTTGTTACATTATTGTTCAAAAAGTTTTAAATTGGACCTCACTGCGGACCTACGATCTTGGAAGTTCTCGGATTTTCCGGGAAGTAGCGCGCCAATTTCGGTACTTTGACGATTTTCTCGGTATCCGGAATTGGGGCGTTACAATTTTATGGTATCAAAGTGGGCAAGTCTCTAGGAAATAAAATGCACTAGAAACTTTAGGACGTAGTGAGGATCTCAGTGTGGGGGTACGTGTAGGGTCGATGGATCGGGTAGAATCAGTGTAGTCCTAAGTGTTGGACTTGAACTAACCTAATTTCTTTCTCTTGACAGATGTCTAGAGAGGGTTCTCCATCATATATGATGCCAGCAGCCGGTAGTCACCCAGACTTCGAGCAGCGTTTCCAGAGGTTCTTGCAGGCCTTCCTCGTTTCCTAGGAGGCCCAGGCGTCGGCGCAGCAACAGCAGGCCGAGGATTTTGCCCAATTCTAGACGCAAGTCTTGGACATCATGGACAGGGTGGCTCAGTCAGGCACAGCAGCGGCATCCGTTCGGGAGGCAGACCCGAACGTCATATTTGAGAGGTTCCTCAAAAGAGGACCGCCTGAGTTCACTGGCGCCGATGACCCGCTGGTGGCCGACGAATGGATCGTGCGGATGGAGAAGATCTTCAAGGTCTTCGAGTGCACCGGTCAGCAGAGAGTGCAGTTAGCCGCTTACATGTTCCGGGGAGTCGCGGAGGACTGGTGGAGGACGATTCAACGTCATTTCGAGACGATAGGAGACGAGATCGCTTGGACTGCATTCAGGGCGGACTTCCTTCGGAAGTTCATACCATCTCACGTCAGAGACCGCAAGCTGCGGGAATTTCAGGCGCTGGTGCAAGGCAGCATGACTGTCTACCAGTATGAGGTTCGCTTCACCCAGCTTTCTCGTTTTGCAGAGGCTCTGATCACACCTGAGTCCGAGAGGATCCGTCGGTTCGTCGATGGGCTGAGAGATGAGATTCAGTTGAGCATGTCCTGCATCGAGCTGCCCACATATGAGGAGGCTTTGAGGAGAGCTTACTGGGCAGAGGAGCGTCTGCAGCGGATAGAGGCCAGTCAGCAGCAGAGGCGAGTTAGAGCCGCCTTGGTCAGACCGCAGCCCTTGCCCATACAGCAGCAGCCATTTCAGAGACAGAGGCCAGCAGGCCAGGTCAGGCAGCATCAGTATCAGCGGCAGCCTCAGCAGCAGCAGCAGCGTGGGCCCAGAGTATGCTATGACTGTGGAGAGACAGGACACATCTCCAGATTTTGCCCATTCAGAGGAGGACAGCCTCAGGCCCCGATGCTTCAGCTTCCAGCACCACCGAGAGCACCAGCTCCAGCTCCACCCGTTCAGCAGATTGCACCGGCACCCCAGCCACCTCAGCAGCAGTACCGTGCCCAGCAGCAGGCACGTGGACCCCAGCAGCCCAGGGGGCAGCACTACCAGAGGGGACGATACCAGAGGCCCCATGGACAGCAGCGACCGCAGCAGAGACCTCAGGCTGTAGGTCAGGCATTCGCACTCACACATGAGGAGGCCGAAGCTGCAGGGAACGTCGTCGAAGGTACTCTTTCTGTTTGTGATATGGTCGCTAGAGTATTGTTTGACCCTAGTGCGACACATTCCTATGTGTCTTCTGCTTTTTCATTAGTTCTTGGTGGGGTAGGAGAGGAGTTACCATACACGCTAGTTGTGTCTACGCCCGTGGGTAAGAGGGTAGTGTGTCAGACTTACCACCCCCAGATGCCGAGTGCAGATCGGGGAGTACATTATGTATGCAGATTTGATCGTGTTACCCATGCATGACTTCGACGTTATCTTGGGGATGGATTGGTTGGCCAGATATCGAGCGGTGATGGATTGCTTCGAGAAGATAGTCAGACTTACTATCGACGGTTCAGATGCCACGATCGAGTTTGTGGGTGAGAGGAGACCACCCAGCACTAGGTTGATTTCAGCACTGAAGGCAGAGAGGCTAGTGAGATCAGGTTGTGAGGGCTACATCGCATTCATCTCAGAGGACAAGAAGTCCAAGGGAGTCGAGGAGATACCAGTTGTCTGTGAGTTCCCAGATGTATTTCCCGACGAGATCCCAGGATTGCCTCCAGTCAGAGAGATCGACTTCACCATTGAGCTTGTGCCAGGCACTGCACCGATTTCTAGAGCTCCTTACCGCATGGCTCCAGCAGAGCTGCGAGAGTTGAAGACCCAGTTGCAAGAGTTGATAGACAAGGGCTTCATCAGACCGAGCATGTCACCTTGGGGAGCACCTGTGCTCTTCGTGAAGAAGAAGGATGGATCGATGAGGATGTGCATCGACTACAGGCAGCTGAACCAGGCAACAGTGAAGAACAAGTATCCTCTTCCCCGGATCGACGAGCTCTTCGATCAGCTTCAGGGAGCGCAGTACTTTTCGAAGGTGGACCTGAGATCGGGATATCATCAGCTGCGAGTCAGAGAGCAGGATGTGCAGAAGACAGCGTTTCGTACTCGTTACGGGCACTATGAATTCCTTGTGATGCCGTTCGGGTTAACGAATGCGCCGGCAGTGTTCATGGCCCTGATGAACAAGATCTTCGCCCCGTATCTTGACAGCTTTACAGTGGTGTTCATCGACGACGTGTTGGTCTACTCCAAGTCCAGAGAGGAGCACGAGCAGCATTTGAGGACGTCTCTACAGTTACTACGTGATAACCAGCTGTACGCGAAGCTCAGCAAGTGCGAGTTCTGGTTAGAGCAAGTAGTCTTCCTCGGACACATCATCTCCAGAGACGGCCTAGCAGTGGATCCAGCAAAGATCGAGGCAGTAGTGAACTGGGAGAGACCGAAGAATGTTACAGAAGTTCGGAGTTTCCTTGGCTTAGCAGGCTACTACCGCAGATTTGTCAAGAGTTTCTCTTCGATTTCAGCCCTTTTGACCAAGCTGACAAGGAAGGACGTACCGTTCGTATGGACCGATGCATGCGAGGACAGCTTTCAAGAGCTGAAGGAGAGACTGACGTCAGCACCGATCTTATCTTTACCTTCTGGTACAGGCGGTTTCGTTGTCTTCACCGATGCTTCAGGGACCGGTCTTGGTTGTGTTTTGATGCAGGAGGGCAAAGTCATTGCTTATGGATCACGCCAGCTGAAGGAACACGAGAAGAAGTATGCTACTCACGATCTAGAGCTTGCAGCAGTCGTGTTTGCACTGAAGATGTGGCGGCACTACCTCTACGGAGAGAAGTTTGAGGTCCATTCAGATCATCGCAGTTTGCAGTACCTGTTCACTCAGCATGATCTCAACAACCGTCAGAGGCGTTGGATGGAGTACATCAAGGACTACGACTTCCCTATCAAATACCATCCGGGTAAGGCGAACGTCGTAGCAGATGCTTTGAGCAGGAAGACCGCCCTAGTCAGTTTTCTAGCAGCAGAGGGCGTGTGGACCGATGTCTTCAGTGACTTGGATGTCCAGTTTCAGCCGCTCAGCGACAGAGTTATGCTTGCCACCATGTCCGCATGGGAACCAGAGTTGCTCGGAGAGGTCAAGGACAGTCAACGCAGCGATCCCAAGCTTGTCAAAGTGATTGAGCAGATTGACCAGAGACCAGAGTTCAGACTGATTGGTGGAGTACTCTACTACCAGGACAGGCTGTGTGTACTAGATATCCAGGAGCTGAAGGACCAGATCTTAGCAGATGCACACCACAGCAGATATTCGATTCACCCAGGCAGCACCAAGATGTACAGGAACCTGAGGAGCTACTACTGGTGGAACAACATGAAGAAAGAGATTGCAGGCTATGTGTCCAGATGTCTGACGTGTCAACAAATCAAGGCCGAGCACCAGAAGCCACCAGGGTTACTTCATCAGCTCGAGATACCTCAGTGGAAGTGGGAGCATATCACCATGGATTTTATTGCAGGACTTCCAGCTACCAGGAGACGCAGTGATGGCATTTGGGTGATCGTGGACAGGCTGACCAAGTCAGCTCACTTCTTGCCAGTATCGATGAGAGCGGGACTCGACGTCCTTGCTAAGCTGTACGTGGATAAGATCGTCTCTTTGCACGGAGTTCCAGCTTCGATTGTTTCAGACAGAGATCCACGCTTCACATCTCATTTCTGGGAGAGTCTACAGCGAGCTTTGGGTACCAAGTTGAGCTTCAGCACAGCCTATCATCCTCAGACAAACGCACAGACAGAGCGCACCAACCAGACCTTGGAGGATATGTTGCGAGCTTGTGTTCTAGACTACAAGGAGAACTGGGAGGATTCCTTGCCACTCTGTGAATTTGCCTACAACAACAGCTACCACTCGAGCATCAAGATGGCACCGTTCGAAGCGTTGTACGGCAGGAAGTGCAAGACCCTAGTCTGTTGGGAGGAAGTTGGTGTCAGGAATTTCCATGGACCATCTATCGTCGGCGACACCAGTGAGAAGATCCACCAGATAGTGGAGAACCTGAAGGTTAGCCGCAGTCGACAGAAGAGCTACGCAGACAACCGACGCAGACCCCTCGAGTTCCAGAAGGGAGACCGTGTCTTCCTGAAGGTTTCCCCAGCTCGAAGCACCCTCAGATTCGGCGAGAAGGGCAAGTAAGCACGGAGGTACGTTGGACCCTTTGAGATCAAGGCCAGGATCGGGGATGTCGCCTACAGACTTCAGTTGCCAGCAGAGCTATCAGGTGTGCACGACGTCTTCCATGTCTCGATGTTGAGGAAGTATGTGGAGGACCCTACCCACATTCTGCACCACCAGCCGCTCGACATCCAGCCCGACGCGTCCTACATCGCCAAGCCAGTCGCCGTCATCGACACCAAGGAGAAGGTGCTTCGGGACCGAACCATTCAGTTCGTGAAGGTTCAGTGGGAGCATCACACTCCGGAGGAGGCTACTTGGGAGCTACGAGACCAGGTGGCAAGAGATTATCCACATCTTCTACTGCAGGTATGTCCCTACTTTGTTTTTACATTTGGGGACCAAATGTTTTAAAGGAGGGAGGAATGTGAGACCCCACCCCTGGTGGGCCCTCAATGTAATTTGAATACTATATATTAGCCTAAGTATTTTAGTTATATTAATTATGGGGCCTAGTGAGGGTAGTTATGTATTTTCCTAGGGTTAGTCTAGTGGTGTAATTAGCAGAGTCAATAGGGGGTCTTTTGTTATTCTTAGAGTTAGTTAGTTTGTTAGAGGCCCTAGCTAGAAATTTGTATTTACCATAGGGGGTTTGCACCAAAGAATCTTCTAGAAGATCACCTAAAGACCCAAATACCCTCTACCCTAACCCTAATCCTATTCTAACCCCAAGGGCAATTTTGTCCCTAACCCAAAAACCCAACCTATATAAACGAAACCCTCCCCTGCCCTAACAACTACTGTTCATCTCCTTTTCTCTCAAGTTCCAATCTCTTCTCTCTTCTTCTTCCCCAATTCCCTCCAACGAACCCTCATCTTCCCCTCCAATCTCTCTTTTCTCTTCCTCGCCCCAGAAATCCCTTAACAGAAGGCCAGCCGAGATCGACCTGCACCATAAGAGCTACTGTCGAGACCTTTTCTCTTTTTCCCTGTGGTTTTCTCTCTTTTCCTTCTACCTTCAATTGATCAAGGCAAGTGCACTGTGCTGGTAGTCTAGATTGCATGTTTCCTTCCTTTGATTTGCAGTAGAATTTCAATTTGTAATATATATGTTTAGATCGATCCTTGAGCATGTTTGTTTGGTTCCTTTGGCCATTGATGGATGGGATCACCTCATTTGGATGATCAATGGCCGGTTGATGATGGGTGGATGATGTAGGAATGATTTATTTTGCTTCTGTAATGGTCTATGGAGAATCCCAGAAGAATTGGGTCACGGGAATGAGTTTCCGGAGATGGAATGACGAGAACCCACCTCGTTGTGTTGTGATCGGAATCGAAGTAGGACCACCCTGGTAGATCAGGACCCTACGTCTATGTGAGGGGCCCTGTGCGACCCTGGGTGCGACTTGATCTGGATTTTGATCAGAGGTGGACCACCATTCCTGTGCTTAATGAAGAGAAGTTGTGTCCTGTCGCAGAACTGGGTTCTGTAACAGAACACAACACTGATAGGAGAGATGGACAGAGTCCAGCGATGGCCGAGCTCAGCACTTGCAGAGCCCAGCGGTTGCCGAGCTCAGCCTTAGTGCAGCTCAGCAACTGCCGAGCTCAGCACTAGCCGACTCAGCGATGGCTGGATTCAACAGTAGCCGAACTCAGAGTTCTGCCGAGCATAATGGTTAGGATGAGATTCGCGTTTAGCCGAGCTAAGTGTCTAGGCCGAGCTCAGTGCTCAAAGCCGAGTTCAGTGTTACGGCCGAACTCAGTGTTATGGCCGAACTCAGTGTTTTACTGAGCTCAGCGCCAGACCGGGTTCCGTGCCAGACCGGACTTCGAGCTTAGCCGAACTCAGTGCTTAAACCAAGCTGAGCTTGACCAACCTCAATGCCTAGCCGAACTCAATGCATTTTTTCTGAACTCAGTTGGGTGGCCGAACTGAGCTAGGCCTTTGCCGAGCTGAGTTGAGTGACCCAGCTGAGTGTAATTGAGCTCCAGTGTTTAGCCGAACTCCGAGATGGATTTCCAAAAAGGCGGGATTTCAACAAAGGAGACTAGAACCTGTGACATTCCCTTCAGCCAGAATTCTTAGTGAGCACGGCCGACTACCCAGGCCAGGGAGTTAGCCGAACTCACAGGAAGTCCTGGACAAACAGGCTTTGCCTGTAGGGTGTTTTTCCTTCTCTGGTCCCAGTATGCCGAGCTGACCGCCCAGGCCAGGAGGTCGGCTGAGCACACTGTGTACAGTGACACTTCCCAGATTCTAATTTCTATTGTTGCAATCATATGTAGGGCCCATTGACCATTCAAATAGACTTCCATCACTGTGCCAGCCACGAGTCAATGGTACGGCTCAACCTTGACTCGTGGGGTCCACTAATTAAAGTCCAGGTTATGTAATCTAAGATGATTCGACCTTTATACGTTACCAAAATGATGCATATAACTTCTAAGCACCAAACACAATATTCCTTAGCATCTGTGGTTTCACTTAAAGATCGAATTACCTGAGATGGACCTGTATCCGAAAGTGGACCATTTACCTAGGTTGGACTGTTGCTATCTCCCTATGATTCGTGTACTTGGAGATTCATCTCCCTCATACTACGATTATCACTCTATTGTCCTTATTATTGCTCATACCTGTTAATTAAATGGAAAATAGAGGACCTAAACCTAGGAATACTTAGAGGTGACCCGGTAATCTGATTGGGTGGATCATTGACCCGTGTCTGTGGCTAGGCGGGCCCTATTTATGGCCTAAGTTGGATGTGAATTACCCTAGAATGGAGAGGTTAGATTGTATGGGCTTGTGACCCATTATGGATGTAAATGGATCATATGTCATTGAATATGGACTTGTATATCATATGGACTGTTATAGATCAGGCCATGTATTTGGTGGGCCTTGGTATGGACCCAATGATTGGATTTGGACTTGGACTATGATCCACAGGTCACATTGAGTACTTGGACCTCTTAGGGACTTTTGTTAGGACCTTGTTCACGCAAGGTAAAGCCTAGACAGACACAGACCTTTATTGTTTTCGAGTCGGCATAGACATTCACTGAGTTGATTTAAGCTCAGCCAGTTGGACTGATCATCACTGGTAGGAGCTATTGAGATTTGTTGTGTGGCTATCATGATGAGCACTGTTGGGACGGACGGTGTGATGCCGGTTCCGGTCGTTGTGGATGATGTTGATGATATTTTGCGGGGTTAGTAATCCCTAGCATTAGCTTAGGATCCCTACCGCGACTGTGTTCAGTATGATAATATCCCGCGGTGACCAGCTTATGTGGATGTGCCATATTGTGTAGGTTTATTACTGTTATGCTTATTATGATTCTACATTGTTATCTTGCACGACTGCATAGCATATGTACCTTTGTTACTCTCTTAACTATATACATGTCTCTACTCATCTTGATGCATACATTCTATATTATCTGCATATTGTGACTTGCCAGATCTTTAGATCTGACCCACTCTTGGTGCTTAGGTCTTGACCCAGAGTTCGAGGGCGATGCGTTCGCACTCGTTGAGGTGCCCGTAGCAGGCGACTACGGATGGGGGCCGGCCGACCATGAGGTCGAGCCGGAAGGTGGAGAGCCGACACTAGCTGCAGGGGTTTGATCGTTCTTTTATTTAGGGTTTTGAGAGACATTTGTTGTGAGTTGGGTAGTAATGAAAAATATGTAATTAAACTTTGATTTGTTATCACTATACATCTAGGCTGGACTTCAGCCCTTCTACATTTGACATATATACAATGATACCTTATGCTTCCGCTATCTCTGTATGGCTTCCGCTTATAATACGCTTCCGCAATAATAACTGTTGTTACATTATTGTTCAAAAAGTTTTAAATTGGACCTCACTGCGGACCTACGATCTTGGAAGTTCTCGGATTTTCCGGGAAGTAGCGCGCCAATTTCGGTACTTTGACGATTTTCTCGGTATCCGGAATTGGGGCGTTACACTGTCCCACTGCAGAAATCTGACAGATTTACATGCATGCGATTAGTTAATCGAAAATCCATCTTCCCAAGATCTTTTCCTTCTGAAATTTTTATGTATTAAAGGTAACTCATAGAACAATAATTCCTCCAAAATTCGGATTAAAATAACATCATCAAGTCAACTTTTAAATTACTCAAATTCAGGTAAAAACAACAAAGGTTGTTGTCTCCTTATGCAGTCCAAATCTTTAATCCGAGTTTAATTCCTTTTTAATAAGAACTAAAAATTAAAGAAACTCCAGATCTGAGAAGATTATTTCTAGCAACTAAGTTATGAAAAATAATAAAAATGAAACTAAGCATGCATCCACTAAATAACCAGCCACAACTATGCACTAATAGATTCATAAAGACAGATTTAACAAGAAACTAAATGTGACATTCAGAGATTTAAATGTGTGTAGAAACATTAAAATAAATGTGTGTAAGACGAGAAATTAAATGTATGGATAGACAAGAAATTAAATGTGTGTAAGACAAGAAATTAAATGTAGTGAGTGCAAAAATTAAAGTGTGTGGAAGTGTATTCTTCTCTTTCGAAATTCTTCTCTAAGCGGGGTCATAATTTGAATCATGCTCTTAGGGCCTTTGGGTCGTCAATCCAAACACCAACAAGAAAAGAAACATAAAACAAGCACCAATCACCCAACACTACAAGAATCTGCACTTTTGGCGACGAAAATTTTCGTCGCCAAAAGTTAGCTTTTCGTCGGTAAAACTATTTACCGACGGATATTTTTTCGTCGCCAAGACGTCGGTAAAACTTCGTCAGCAAAACATTTTCTCGACGAAATTATTGTTCGTCGGCCAAAATTATATTTTTACCGACGATTATTGGACTTTTGCAGATGTTTTTTTTCGTCGGCAAAAGGATTTCCTTTTTTATATTTTTTTTCTTTTTTCTTTTGCCGACGTTTTGTTTTCGTCGGCAAAAGTATTTCATTTTTTTTTAAATTTTTATTTTTACTTTTGCCGACGTTTTTTTTCGTCGGCAAAAGTATTTCATTTTTTTATTTTTTCTTTTTAGTTTTGCCGACGTTTTGTTTTCATCGGCAAAAGTATTTCATTTTTTTATTTTTTCTTTTTAGTTTTGCCGACCTTTTGTTTTCATCGGCAAAGTATTTCATTTTTTTTTAAATTTTTATTTTTACTTTTGCCGACGTTTTTTTTCGTCGGCAAAAGAATTTCCTTTTTTTTATTTTTTATTTTTTTGTTTTGCCGACGTTTTTTTTTCGTCGTCAAAAGTATTTCATTTTTTTATTTTTTCTTTTTAGTTTTGCCGACGTTTTATTTTCATCGGCAAAAGTATTTCATTTTTTTTAAAATTTTTATTTTTACTTTTGCCGACGTTTTTTTTCGTCGGCAAAAGAATTTCCTTTTTTTTATTTTTTCTTTTTTTGTTTTGCCGACGTTTTTTTTCGTCGGCAAAAGTATTTCATTTTTTTATTTTTTCTTTTTAGTTTTGCCGACGTTTTGTTTTCATCGGCAAAAGTATTTCATTTTTTTATTTTTTCTTTTTAGTTTTGCCGACCTTTTGTTTTCATCGGCAAAGTATTTCATTTTTTTTTAAATTTTTATTTTTACTTTTGCCGACGTTTTTTTTCGTCGGCAAAAGAATTTCCTTTTTTTTATTTTTTATTTTTTTGTTTTGCCGACGTTTTTTTTTCGTCGTCAAAAGTATTTCATTTTTTTATTTTTTCTTTTTAGTTTTGCCGACGTTTTATTTTCATCGGCAAAAGTATTTCATTTTTTTAAAATTTTTATTTTTACTTTTGCCGACGTTTTTTTTCGTCGGCAAAAGAATTTCCTTTTTTTTATTTTTTCTTTTTTTGTTTTGCCGACGTTTTTTTTTCGTCGGCAAAAGTATTTCATTTTTTTATTTTTTCTTTTTAGTTTTGCCGACTTTTTGTTTTCATCGGCAAAAGTATTTCATTTTTTTTTTAAATTTTTATTTTTACTTTTGCCGACGTTTTTTTTCGTCGGCAAAATAATTTCCTTTTTTTTATTTTTTCTTTTTTTGTTTTGCCGACGTTTTTTTTTCGTCGGCAAAAGTATTTCATTTTTTTATTTTTTCTTTTTAGTTTTGCCGACGTTTTGTTTTCATCGGCAAAAGTATTTCATTTTTTTTTTTAAATTTTTATTTTTACTTTTGCCGACGTTTTTTTTCGTCGGCAAAATAATTTCCTTTTTTTTATTTTTTCTTTTTTTAGTTTTGCCGACGTTTTTTTTCGTCGGCAAAAGAATTTCATTTTTTTATTTTTACTTTTACTTTTGCCGACGAAATAAAGCGTCGGTAAAGGTCTTTTTTATTATTATATTTATTTATTTTTATTATTTTCCTGTAAACCTGTTTATACACATATTCATCTACTTATATTCAACATAAAATATGCAATGAAACAAACGTTACTAAATGATCAAACAACCATCTTCATTTTTCATTAAATCATTGATCTCATTAAACAAATATAACAATCAATAATGATACAGTCTCATATCAATGTCCAATATACATTGATATATATATATATATATATACAAATAAACCGAAAAGAAGTCCAACACCCCAACAATTCTGCAACCGACCCCAATGCGTTCATCAATCTGCAATGAGAAAAACAACATTAAAATCTTTATAATGAATTAAATTATAAATTAAAATAAACTTGTATATATATAACTTTTCCTAAGTTTTTCTTCGAACTTTTTTTCCAGCCAAAATGTTGACAATCAGACGGCTTTTGCGTCTAATTTGTTAACTACAAGTCCGATTCACTAACCGTCAATTCCAACAAGTTACTTAGGCATTTAAACAAGGTACCTGTTGCTGATTTGCGAACCGTCCATTCCTACAGGTTACTCTACCCTAGAGCGAAGTGCTCGTGCCGATTTCTGAATTTTCCCGCGGCCGTTTCCCGTTCCGGACCCCCGACGGGCCGTTTTCGAGCCTAAGTGTTGGAAAATCATATGTTTCAGTCATAATTCTCTAACCGGGAGTCCTATTTGCGAACCGTCAGTTCCAATAAGTCACTCTACCCTCGAGCGAAGTGCTCGTGCCGATTTCGGAATTTTCCCACGGCCGTTTCCCGTTCCGGACCCCCGGCGGGCCGTTTTCGAGCCTAAGTGTTGGAAAATCCTATGTTTCGCATGTAATTCTCTAACCGGGAGTCCTATTTGCGAACCGTCAGTTCCTACAAGTCACTCTACCCTCGAGCAAAATTTCGGATGTAAAAGATTTGTCGAAATTTCGGCAGAGTCTCCCCTGTACGTGTGACATTTAATTTTTTTTTTACAACCTGCTAAGTACCTGTACATGACAAAAAAACACTTCATATAAACAACCCAATGCCCAACACACTACAAAGTCATTCACCACTACGTCATCAGTCATACACCATTCGACCATAGCACTTCAATACCACAACCCAATGCCCCAACACACTACATCTCGTTATTTTTACCTGTGGGACCCCTACCACCATGAACTATAAGCTCTTGACAGGATGATCTGCTATATATGGACATTGCTCAATGGGACCGATCAGATTGGAAATTGTCATGCTTGTGTTCTTCAGTTTTACAATATTGGAAAACTTATTAAGATAAGTTGAAAACATAAAACCTTATTCGAATTGGGAATGAGATTCTGCAAGGCTTTCATTTTCTCATTGATCCTGCTCCTCCTCTGTCCACATCAAAAACTCAATCAGGTAACTAACAACTACAACAAAAAAATACATGAGGCAGATATATATATTTAAATAATAAAAGAGGAAAGACAACATTTGTATGTCATGTTTAATACATTGTTTAATATACTTAAATAATCATATGTTTCGGACGTAATTCTCTAACCGGGAGTCCTATTTGAGAACCGTCAGTTCCTACAAGTTACTCTACCCACGAGCGAAGTGCCCGTACCGGTTTCGGAATTTTCCCGCTGCCGTTTCCCGTTCCGGACCCCCGGCGGGCCGTTTTCGAGCCTAAGTGTTGGAAATTAACAGGTTTCGGTCGTAATTCTCTAACCGGGAGTCCTATTTGAGAACCGTCAGTTCCTACAAGTTACTCTACCCACGAGCGAAGTGCCCGTGCCGGTTTCAGAATTTTCCCTCTGCCGTTTCGCGTTCCAGACCCCCAGCGGGCCGTTTTCGAGCCTAAGTGGTGGAAATTAACATGTTTCGGTCGTAATTCTCTAACCGGGAGTCCTATTTGAGAACCGTCAGTTCCTACAAGTTACTCTACCCTCGAGCGAAGTGCTCGTGCCGGTTTCGGAATTTTCCCGCTGCCGTTTCCCGTTCCGGACCCCCGGCGGGCCGTTTTCGAGCCTAAGTGTTGGAAATTAACAGGTTTCGGACGTAATTCTCTAACCGGGAGTCCTATTTGAGAACCGTCAGTTCCTACAAGTTACTCTACCCACCAACGAAGTGCCCGTGCCGGTTTCGGAATTTTCCCTCTGCCGTTTTGCGTTCCGGACCCCCGGCAGGCCGTTTTCGAGCCTAAGTGTTGGAAATTAACATGTTTCGGCCGTAATTCTCTAACCAGGAGTCCTATTTGAGAACCGTCAGTTCCTACAAGTTACTCTACCCTTGAGCGAAGTGCCCGTGCCGGTTTCGGAATTTTCCCGCTGCCGTTTCCCGTTCCGGACCCCCGGTGGGCCGTTTTCGAGCCTAAGTGTTGGATATTAACAGGTTTCGGCCGTAATTCTCTAACCGGGAGTCCTATTTGAGAACAGTCAGTTCCTACAAGTTACTCTACCCACGAGCGAAGTGCCCGTTCGGTTTCGGAATTTTCCCGCTGCCGTTTCCAGTTCCGGACCCCCGGCGGGCCGTTTTCGAGCCTAAGTGTTGGAAATTAACATGTTTCGGACGTAATTCTCTAACCGGGAGTCCTATTTGAGAACCGTCAGTTCCTACAAGCTACTCTACCCTCGAGCAAAGTGCCCGTGCTGGTTTCGAAATTTTCCCACTGCCGTTTCCCGTTCCGGACTCCCGGCGGGCCGTTTTCGAGCCTAAGTGTTGGAAATTAACATGTTTCGGACGTAATTCTCAAACCGGGGTTCCACAGGTAAAAATAACGAGTCATACCATATTATTATAGCTTGGATTTGATCTTTATTGCTCTACCCAACTCCCCCACCCACCATTTGGTTTGTCATAGACAAAAGGCCATGGACGAACAATATTTATCTTCTTCCACCACAACAAAAGGCATAAACAAGCAAATAAATGTCATTTACTTGTATCTTGCAAATGGGTAAGTAGTACCCCACCACACCTCCATCACAGAACAATCCAATCAGAAAATGATAATGTTTTAAAATATGGCAAAGAATTGATAACAAGCACAAAACTAAGAAAATGATGTACCCCACTTAAGGGTTTGAGATATAATAAACAGGGGTCAAAAAAAAATTATTATCCCCCTACAAAATTTGTGAATTACTTTGAGACCCTACAAAATTTTATACAGAAATCCTTGAGTCCATTTTGGTACTTCAATGATATCATAACCTTGGAATGATGAACAAACAAATTGCAATGAAGACACATAAAGAAGCTTAATTACCTTCCCCATTTGAGTTTGATTCTGTTGCAAGTTTTTTCCATTTATTTCTGCAAAAAAGGAATTTTTGAACAGTGAGTGTGTTGATAATAGCAGTAGCAGGAGGAGGAGTACCCAATAATGAATCCTACCTCCTTCTGATAACACAACCCTACTCAATGAGACACATAGCCAACCTTTGAAATATCACCCCATATTCTGGACACCCTCTTCCTATGGAATCTTCCCAGGCACTGCAGACCCCCACCACACACACCCAGAGGAATCTGATTTGAATATTTAAAGCATTTATTCCCAACATTCAACATGTAATTTGTGAATGTGCTACACAGCTTTAAGTATTCATTCCTAAATACCTGAATGTTAGAGATCAATTCCGATCATTTACCTCACCCCTCAGAAACTTCCTCCATGTTAATTGCATGCCTAACCAATTAGTAATTGCTTTTATGAAGTAACATATCCAAGCAGCTCTAGTCTTATGGCCCATTGAGAATGAAAGTAGACAACAATAATCAGAAAAAGGAAGGTATAACTGAACAAGTTGTCCCACTGACTGTTTCATGTACGGCACCAAATAGAAGGAAATCCCATGTGAAGGCAATCATTTGAGCTGCCCAGAAAAGACAATAACATAAGGTATATGCTACTAATATACTATTTAATCAGGTTGCACTGATTAATCAAATCTATATATGAAGGTAGAGTCAAAAGGGTGCGGAATCTTCTACACATCTTTAATAGTATCTTCTACACATATCTACGAACAGTAAGATGGCAAGATTTAAAAGGGATACACAAAACACCAATTGGAAGGGCCAACACTATAAAGAATTAAAGATAAAGAAAATAGCTCAACACATCTTTAGCTCTATTCACCTGATCCATCATTGCGGCTTCTGATTCTAAGATGACCGAACTTTTCTTCCCATCTGCAATATTGATGTGTGCTTGTCTCTCACCTATTTAAATATAAGAACCCCTTTCATTTCAGGCTTTTATAGAGTAAGAGATTAAAAGGACATGTAATTATTTTCTTAACCAATCTTTGTATGATCACAATCCTTAGGTGAAATGACAAAAGATGTGAATACAGCCATTTTTAACATATTAATCCTTTCACAGCTGTAATGGGAACCTTCAAAAGAAAGGTATAAATCTTTTAGTAAATTAAAAACCTTCGAATTCTAGAACTTGAGCATGTTTCCTTCGTTCTGCTTCTGCTTACATCTCCATAGCTGCTCTCACTCCAGGAGGAGGAGATATATCCCCTGGACAGAGAGATGGATAATTAGGCACAAGCACCATCTTCTTGGAAAATGAAAAATGCATATGTTAAAAGCTCGAGTTGGTCATTACTCATTTTGAGCTTGAGCTAGAGCAATCTGAGTTGAACTCTCCCAACCTAACAAAAGAGGAGCAAGGAGAATTTTTCTTTTCATTTTCTGTTTACATTGAACTACTAATCAGAAATCCTACTTTAAACTTGAAGACAAAATTCCAAGTGAAAATCCACTCAGCCAATAGTGCTCTTTTTTTTTTTAACACACAGACTTCTCAGTGGTATATAATCTAATAATCCCATCGGATTATATAGAATCACCAATGAAAAAATGAAAAGCAAAAACACCCAAGTTATCATTTCTTCAATATAGAATCACCAATGCAGAAATAGGCAAAACCCAATTAATAAAACAAGAACCCAACACAAAGTAAATTCACCCAACAACAGCAAATGCACAAATTAACCAGAGACAGATAGATTTCTACAAACATTAGCAGCAAAAGGCATAGATTTCCAATGTGTGAAATGGAGGCAGGTGTTCTCCAAATCCAACAGATTAATCATTGAAATGTACTGATAAAGTTTAAGTATCTTAACAAAGCAAATGAAAGAACAAACAAAGGAATAATAGATTCTTGAAATGAAAAACAACCCAGATGGGTTTTGTCACTGTTGAACATATTAATGTGAGAATTGTTGATATGGCAGATTCTCACATGAGGAAACGTAAGGAAGAGAGCGAGAGAGTGATAAGAGAGAGAGCGGGCGAGAGAGACCCGGGAGGCGAGGAGAGAGAGAGATGAGAGACTACCAGGGCACCAGCTGAGAGAGGTAGAGGGTCTTTGTCGGCCAAGAAGATGAGTAGGTTAATCTGGATCAAATGAAAGACTAACACACATTCAACCCTCATCTTACATCATTCCCATTCAACACCCCTTACAAACAACATACAAATAAATCAAATGAACAAAACAATTACCAGAGCTGTAGGGCAAGAGTGGGGAATGGGAATTAGATTCATTTCCCGCAAAAAAATAAAAAATAAAAACCTGCCTTGTCCAATCGAACCCAATTCTTCATCATCCCCAAACCCAACCCTTTTCCCACATCTAAAAAACACCCTAATCTCAGAGTCAGACCCAGACCGAACCCACACAATCCGTCAAAAACCAAGATTTCGAATCATCCCAATCTAGTAACCCCCTGACCAAAACTGCTTCCAGTCACGCATCTCAAACCATTCCGCCCGAGCCCAAATCAAGCCCCCACAAAACCCAATCCCCATCCGAACCCCAATCCGAATGAAAAAAACAAGAGAAAAAAAAAAAGAAAGAAAGAAGACAGGGATTGAGAAGAAGAGAGGAAGAGCAAACCCCCTATGGTCGACTCCCTGCCGCTCGTCTCTCACTGTAATCGTCGAGATCTCCACCCTATCGGCTTCGTCTTCGTCTTCGCCTTCGTGAATTCCAAATGAATCAACAGGCAACGTCTGGGAGAGGTCTGCGAGAGTGAGAGAGCGCGAGAGAGAAAAAGAGAGCGAGACAGAGGAAATCAGAGAGCGAGAGAGAGAGGGGAAGAGCGATCTCACTGCGCTCGATCTCGCGCGAGAGAGAGAAATAGGAGAGTGAGCGGAGAGAGCGAGACGGACAGCAGAGAGAGTGAGAAGCAGGACAGAGTGAGACAGAGAGCAGGAGAGAGAGAAGAAAAGAGGGAAAGAGGGCTTGGCGCGAGAGGGAAAAAAAAAACGTGAAAATTTAATGCCACTAATTTTCGTCACAAAAGAAATAAAATTTTTATCTGTAAAAATTATTTATTTTTATTATTTCAAAACATGAAGTCTACCAACTTTTAACCGTTGGCAATAAATATTTCGATGCAATTTTCGACGATAAAAAAAATGTCGATAAAGGACTCTGATTTTAATTTTTTTCTAAAAATAGAGTTAAACATTACCAATGTTTTACAAAAAAAACGCCGTTAAACGTTTATTTTATCGACGTCATATAATTCGTCGATAACAGTCTCTGATAGTTTTACCGGCGTAAAATAAAATATTTAAAAAGATTTTCCAACACTTTATCAGTACAGACGCAGTGGGGAGGAGAAGAGAAGTGGGTAGCAGCGGAGAGAGTGGTGGGAAGGAGAAGGAGAAATGAGAGGATAAGGAAGAAAGAAAGGAAAGGAGAGGAGAGGAACAGGGGAGGAAGAGAGAGAGAGAACCAAGGAAGAGAGGGAGTGGTGTGCAGGTGGGCGCAGGGCGGAACAGAGGAGGAAGCAGGGGAGAGGGAGAGGAATAGGGAAAGAAGAAGAGAAGAAAGAGAAAGAGAGAGAGAGAGCCGAGGGAGAGAGGGAGTGATGTGCAGGTGCGCAGGCGGGGGGAGACAGGGGGGAGAAGAGAGGAAGGGAGGGAGGAGAGCAGACAGAGAGATGGGGAACGAGGGAGAGAGAGAGAGAGAGAACAGAGAAAAAGAGAGAGGAGAGGGGGAATGGTGCGCGGTGCAGGGGAGGCGTCCGGCGGCGTGAGGATGAAGATGAAGGCTCTGCTGGTAGAATTTAAGATCATCCTACGACTTCAACTCGGAGATAGAACATATAATGGTAGAATTTCAGTTCATCATTACGTCTTTTAAATTACGCTGTTTTATTTAAATAAAAGAAGTAGGGCAAGTGTACCAGCTTGACAGTAACGTTGTGGACCAAAGTATGTCCTATGACTTCATATTGAATTGTTTGAGAGTCGGTTTCTTTCCTCATCTATTTCATTTAGAATTTAAAAACAGATGACATGAGAGGTACACCTAAAGCTGATGAGACTTGATGCATCTTCTTGGAGTTCCCTGCTTATATTTCTTGTAGATTTCGCTTGGTTACTATGTTTTTGGATTCATCATTAATTGATATGGCATTGCACATCTCAGCCCGGTACTCATCATAATGAGGCTCCCATTCTTCAAACAAGCGGCTGAAACTATTGGCCAAATTCATATTCCAACAACTACTAGCACTGGTTTTTTTTCTTTTTCTTTCTAAGAGAAGAAGGCATAAACCTAGATTCTAGATCTCAATCACATTCACACCACATCCTCAAGGCCTCACTCTATCATCCATGTCAGCAATAGTTTTACCGAAGTAAAATAAAAATCACAAAAGGATTTTCTAACACTTAGGATCGAAAAACGTCCCGCCGGGGGTCCGGAACAGGAAACGGCCACCGAAAAGTTTGGAAACCGGTACGAGCACTTCGCTCGAGGATAAAGTAAATTGACGGAACTGACGGTTCGCAAATAGGACTCTCGGTTAGAGAATTAGAAGCAAAACATATGATTTTTCCAACACTTAGGTTCGGAAAACGGCCCGCAGGTGTACAGAACGGGAAAAGGCTCCGAAAACATTGGAAAACCGACACGAGCACCTCGCTCGAGGCAAAATTAACTTGCAGGAATTGACGGCTCGTAAATCGGACTCCCGGATAATGAATTAACCCTTAAAACGTTGGGATTTTAACAATTAGGTTCAGTTTGCCATCTCTACTTTTCTCTTCTTATTGGCTTAAAAACTGATGGAATCCGGTTTTTAAGCATTGTTTAGATGAAGCTGTCTACTGTGTCAATTTCAAATAGCACTAAGACAAAAATTGTTGATGCCAAACCCGTTTGATCATGTTAGGGGGGCTAAAAACGGCTATTGATACCCAAAGTCAACCATCTGGATCATTATATGATTGTGATGTATTGATAAAACCGTACCAGACCATTAGATTCATCATTTATGGAATTTTGTACGCCCTATTTTCGCAATCCAAATTTTTAGTACTGTTCAAAAGGTCATTTATAGTTATGGTCCCCAACCCCAAATTTTGATTCAATATGGATAATGAAATATATTTGAAATAAAATATCAATCGTTGGATTAATGCATAGTTACTACAGTACATTCACGAGTTAAGACATGCAGTCCGTTTTTTTCTACATTTCAGAACAATCTGGGTCTCTAATGCAAGATATGGACCATAGACCCCTTTAGGAGGTCAACAATGATTATCTGGTCAAATCTTATCGCTTGATTCATCATGGATATAATTATTTTATTTTCGTCAGTAAATGAATATAAAAATAAAAAAATTAATAAACAGATTTACCGACGTTTAATTTCGTCGGTAAAAGTAAAATAAAAATTTAAAAAGATATTTACCGACGTGTTTATTTTCGTTGGTAACATGATCGTAAAAATAAATGAAAATTAATAAACATATTTACCGACGTTTAATTTCGTAGGTAAAGGTAAAAAAAAAATATTTAAAAGATATTTACCGACGTTTTTATTTTCGTCGGTACAATTAATATAAAAATAAGTAAAAATTAATAAACATATTTACCGACGTTTGTATTTTCGCATGTAAAATTAATATAAAAATAAATAAATATTCATAAACATATTTACCGACATTTAATTTCATCGGTAAAATTTAAAAAGAAAATTAAAAGCATATATATACCGACGTTTTATTTCGTCGGTAAAATTTAAAAAATATAATTTTTTTTTTTTAAATTTAAGAATGGCCTTTGCCGACGTTTTATAAAAAACGTCGGTAAAGGGTGGATTTGGCCACGTTTTTACGAAACGTCGGTAAAAGTCTTTACTTTTGCCGACGTTTTGAAAAACGTCGGTAAATGGTGCACTTTTGGCCACGCTTTTTACGAAACGTCGGTAAAAGTCTTTACTTTTGCCGACGTTTTGAAAAACGTCGGTAAAGGCTGTACTTTTGGCCACGTTTTTTTACGAAACGTCGGTAAAAGTCTTCACTTTTGCCGACGTTTTGAAAAACGTCGGTAAAGGTCATACTTTTATCGACGTTTTCTAAAAAACGTCGGTAAAAGTCTACCCTTTGCCGACGTTTTTAAAAAACGTCGGTAAAGGTGTACCCTTTACCGACGAAAGTAAAAACGTCGGCAAAGGTGCACCCTTTACCGACGAATTTTAAAAAACGTGGCTAAAAAACGTGGCTAAAAGTGCAACTTGTTGTAGTGCAAGGATAAGAAAGAAAATTGAAAAGAGAAAGCAACACTTTTACTAATATGCAAAGTCTTACATAAGATAAAAAAAATAAACCAAGAAAATTACATACTAGGATGAGAAGCCTCTTCTAGATGAAAAACCAAATGGTGTAGTGTGATTTCCGGGCCAAATCTCCTTGAGGACTTCAATGGAGAGAAAGAGAGATGAAGATGATGGAGTGTAGTAGTAATTCTAGATATAGTTGGTCTATCTTCCCATAGGAGGAGAGGGATGATTATGCCTTCAATTTATAGATTTTTGCTCCCTTTCTTTCCTTCTTTGTTCCAAGCTTGTAGCATGCAATCTTGTTCGTATGGTAAGTCCTTTCCTTGGCCAACAAGTCTTCAAAGAAAGAGAGCTTCTACCTGCACACTACATTTCACTCAACCCACACTGCATTTAAAAAAAAAACAAAAATTCCTAAACTACCCTTCCCTCTCCTTCCCTCTCTCCCCCTCCCTCCTCCGGCAACCTGCGCCAACCCCGCCGCCGCCTGCGCCGACCCCACCCCAATCTCCCTCTCTCCCTCCTTTTCTCCCCTTCCCTGCCCTCATCACTCTCCCCTTCCCCACCCCATCCCGCTCCCCATCACCGTTACAAACAACAACGGTTCAAAACGCAGAAAGAGAGAGAGAGGGAAGGGGGGGGGTTACAGCTGCTAGATACATGAGGCTTTCCGTGTATGCCGATGGCGAGGAAGTACTCAGTGCGGTGGAAGAAGACGATGGCGGCAAGGAACTGTGCGAGCTGCCTGCAGGCGTTCGGCGTTACAGGGCCGAACAAATCGAGTTTGTTCGGCCCTATGTGGCCGAACGAATCAGATTCGACGAGTTTTCATGTTCAATGTGATTCGTTCGGCCACATAGGGCCGAACAAACTCGATTTGTTCGGCCCTGCGTCGCTGAACAAACTCGATTTGAGCCCGAATCAAAATGGCAGAAACACACTAGAAATGTTGAGCTTCCTTTGGCCATTGAGAAGGAGAGGGAGAGAGGAAGGGGAGAAGGTTGGCGGGCGGCGGTCGGCGACGAGCAGGGAGAGGGAAATAGAGAGGGAGAAGGAGAGAGGGTGGGCGGGCGGCGACGGGAAGGGTTTAGCAGGGAGAGGGAAAGAGAGGGAAAGAGAGAGGGAGAAGGAGAGGAGAGGAAGAGGAAGAGGAGAGGAATGGAAGAGGGTGGGCGTGCGACGGGTGGCGGACGGCTGCCAGCGACGAGCAGGGAGAGAGAGGGAAGGAGAGAGAAGGAGGGGTAGTTTAGGATTTTTTTTAAATGCAGTGGGTAGAGAGTAGAATGTAGTGTGTAGATAGCCTGGCTCTCAAAGAAATAGCAAGGTGAGTGAGAGATTCTTGGTGCTTTCCATGTGCAAAATTGCAATCCCGCATAGAAATCATAGCACCAACTTCCAGAGGCCATATCGTCCTCATTTTAACTCCGATTGACACAATCTTGGATTCTAAAATATCTACTCGAAAAGAGCTTTCCAATGGTGTATGGATTGCACCAATCCGACGGTTGGATTAAGAGTTATGACCATTTTAATCTTGCTGCCCCTGAAAAATCTGAGAATACTTGTGCACATATGGAATGCTAGTTGTCCAATGGGGTGTGTGGGACCCATGTGGACGTCCAAAGTGATCTTGGGATCTTTCTTTCCTTGTTTCTTGACTTCCCTTCCATTTTTAGTTTGCTTCCAAGCTTCTTTAATTGACTAGTCAACTCTTCTAGCACACTTTCCTTTCTTAAATTCTTTCTTGATTTTTGAGTTTTCAAACTTATTAAGAATTAGATTTTACCAAATCTGAAGTTTCCTTTCTTAATCTTGAGATCACAAATCTAGCTTTCCATTGTTGACTTTTCAAACTCTCCAAAAATACCAAGAGATGGGGTCCACTATGAAAGATGTCCTACCCTTGATCTCTCTAAATTTCACCAATGTGGGTCCCATTATTGATTTCTCCTACACAAATTAAAACAAATGGATTCAAGAATAATTCTATGTAAGGAATTTAAATGGACGATGCATGGGACCCTACTTGATGCACCAAAATAACCGACTTTCTCCAAAATAAATTTTCAAAAATGACAGGTTTCATGAATTTATGCAAAAAGTGTGATTTTTTAGCAAATTACGCAATGAAGCACTACAATGGACCCTAAATGCATAAAATATGATTTGACACTAAATAAAGCTCTTTAATATTAATAAGCCCTTAAATTGGTCCAAAATGTGTATGAAAATGTGCGCTTTTGAGGACTCATCAGTCACCATAGATTTGGATTTCAACATACTGCAACTTGTAACAATATTTTCTTATCCCCTTCATTTCCCCCAACTTTTTTCTTTTTTTGATGTTTTTGTAGTTTTTGGCACGACATAATTGGAAAATTAGGGGCAACATGTAAGCTGGTGAATTCATATTCTCCATCCTCCTCCTGATGGGAATTGAATACACAAGATTAACTCATTGTCAAATGAGAGAGGGGTTAAACTATCGGTCGCTCCCTTTTCTTATGGCATATGAGAAAAACTGTATCTTCTACTTGGCATATAGGAGAAATCACAATAACGCTATTAACAACAACAACAACAATAACGTTTTTATTTTCAATAATAATAATAATACTTAATAATAATAATAATAATTATTATTATTATTTAAATTGAAAAGTCCTATGTATGGAAGCATCCTCTTCCTCATAGAGGCTTTCTTTTCAGATGGAGGTGCTTAAGAAAAGGCAATCTCATTAAGATCTTTCATTAGCTCCAAAATTACCGAATCTTCTATTCCATTGCTCAATTTGGGAGAATTATTAAGGAGTGTGTTAGTGTTAATATGCTTTATGCTATTGTAATTTTGCTAGAGTGTGTTTTGTCTAGTTCACACTTTGATATATTCTCACATATAATTCTAATGGCACGTGGTCTATTCGAATAATGGAATGAAATATTTGAATTTATAATGTTCAGGCTAGCAAAGGGGACAGAATGACAGATCGGGCCTATACGGGTCGGGTCAATGGAGTTTATAATAATCTGGCCCATATTGACCCGTTTTATAAATGGATCAGATTAGAGGATTAGAGGGGATGTGAGGTTTGGGTGCCAAGGGGGAAGAGAGGGATTGGGTCGTGTGAGCTGGGGGGGGGGGGGGGGGGGGGGGGTTTCGAAAAGTCCAAGCGGCTGAACCGGGTTAGGCAGGTTAATCCTAGCCTGGCTCATTTTATACCGGTTTAATAATCGTGACCCACGACGGACGGACGGATGAAACGAAAGTCCAAACAGCTGAACTTTAGGCAGGTCAATCCTAGCCTGACTCATTTTATACCGGTTTAATAATCATGACCCATGACCGACCCGTATATTTTGCGAATCAGGTTTGACAGGTCAAAAGTGGGTTGAGTAGAGGCAGATTGGCGGACGGGTTGCATTTTGCCGCTCCAATTCTAAAACATGGTGTTATCTTTGTTGTGGTTATTTTTATCTAGTGATCAATCCATTGGTTAGCCACTGAAATAGACTTTGAATATTCAAATACAGAGTATAGAAGGGTCTTAGGGCTGTCGAGCAGTTTGAGTTTTCCAAAAGTGGGCCCCACACATGTTTTTAACATGGGCGTTGCACCATACTACATCGCTGCATGGTAGATCTCATTTACCATACATTCAATTCCGGATATTCTAACCCGAACAAATAGGCTGTAATCAATTGTTTCCTAATTCTTTGAACAAGATCTGGAGGAAAAACTGTTTTTTGCTTTAGATTTGACCAGTCCTTGTGAAGCAACCTCAAGTCTGATGGAAGGTTAGTGACAATGGGCCCATTTTATAGGCCAATAGCTCAATGGACTCTTCTGGGTCTCTCTATTGAATGTATGATTAATATATACCAAGCTGGCTGAATATATCAACATATGCGGACATTAGATACTGAAGAATGAGCCTGTCCGTTGGGCCTGAATGTGTGATGCCTTAGTGCTGAATGGTAGAAACAACCAATGAATCTAAAATTATGCAGATGGTCAATGGGCTGAGTTTGGGAGGAGAAAGAAGGGAGAAGAAAGGTGGTGGGTTAAGGTATTTTTATCATTTTTTGAATTCTTTTGGTAGAGTAGAAAGGTCTTAATTGAAAGAAAGATGGAAAATGTACACTTTTGAAATACTTGAATGATCTTTATATAGTTCTTTCAAAATTAGCCAAAAGTTTTATACTTTTTCCAAGTTTCTTCATAAAAAAACCTCCATTTTAGATGATAAGAAAAATAAAGAAGTGAATTGAATCATTTGAGCGTTAGAATTTGATTTTGGCAATACATTAGTGTAATGTTTCCCAGGTTTTATATGGTGTAAAGAGTCAATATTCCAATGGCATGTATCACTCGATCCCATTCAATAGATATATGGGGTCTCCACAATTCATGATGATAGGAACGGCCGGATTAAACGGTATGGATTCAACAGTTATGTGCTCCATCAACTTGGGGTCGAGTTGCAATCTTTAGGATCCATCAATTTTAGATGAATTGATTGAACGGTGAGGATTCGAGTGTGCAGAGCCATCCGTCACTCCGAAAATTGAATCCTGGTCAAAAGTCAAAGCTCTAGCCCCAAAGGCTAAAAATGCAAACTAATGCTACTTCACGAGAACATGTTAAATGAAATTTAAGAGAGAAATACAAGTAGGTGCTCTCATGAATACATGCATATCGTAACAGCTCTGTCATCATCCAATCTCAACTTTCACTACTTGAGAAAAAAACACAAAGAAGTAGCAGAAATGGAAGGTAAAGGTGCTGGAGGGGAGGGGGGCATTGCAAATTCAAAGAAAGTTGGAGTGAGTGGAGATTCAGCAAAAGCCAGAGATGTTGCCGTCAGTAGTACTGAGGGAATGATGAAAGCACCAGGAAGGGAAGGTACCAATTCCAAGGGCTGTTTTGAAAGCAATCCTCAAGCCTCTTCGCTGCTCAGCGGTCTGATGCTAAAGAAGGCAAGAAGTAGAAGATGATGCCTTCTTTAATTTGGGTGGTTCTTTTGGGTCTTTTGTCTGGTTTGAGGTCTTGTTTTGATGGGAGTGGAATAGGTGGTTGTTTCTGTTTTTTTTGTTTCTACTTGACCTCTATCTGCGATAGGTATGAATGTGGTGTTTTATAATAAATGTGACTAGTTTTATCACTAGATTATTGTGTTTGGATGGTTGAATGTCTCTATCCTGATCTTATAGATGTTTGGTTTTCTTTTTTGGATACCATTTACTGAGTCATGGAAAGATTTTCCTCATTTACCAAAGCGAACTAAACAAGGATATTGGAGAATTCGGATTGTGAAACTCCTTTGAAATGCATCAAGGAGATGGATACATAATTTCTGCATAGGAAATGAGTCTGTATTCACTGGCTTTGACTTTAGAGAAATCCTGAGCTAAGTTGAAGGAACGGATCAACTCTATGCCTCCCTAGATATTGGGTTAGATGCAGGTTATGAGTCTTGACCTGCATGGATAATGTTGTGTCAGTTTTCACCCCTAAAAATTAAGGAGAAAGCTCTCCTAAGGACAATCCACATGGGCCAGATAGCCATGTGGGGCCCAATTAGGCACTGATCCGAAAGGACCATTAAAACCCCCAAGCCCCATTTAAAACGGATCCATGGATTTGCAAGATCCGAATGGACTACACTATTAGGATGGTCCATTTTTTCCTTATAAATGCAATAAATTTTTGGGGCCACATATCAAAGGGTTAGGATGATCTAATGGGCCTGTTTACACATAGCTAGGTCACATTTAGATCTTTCAATTCTCCACCTCCCCCAAGACTGAAGGGGTCCCAAGTGGGCCCAACAAGGCCGTCTAGACCCAGGTCCATGAGAACCATCCTAGCTATGCGAAACTTGGACTGACCCATAGACCCTTTTCATATTAAGCTTTGATAACACAACCAGCACCTGAACTCCATAAGTAGAACCAGTGGCGGCTCCAGGAATTTAGATCAGTGGGGTCAACAAAAGACTTATCTTCCATAAATTTAATAAATTTATTTTCCCTTTATGAGCATCTGTCATCTACTTTCGATAACTCGGCAATATAATATAAAATTCTTAAATAATCTATTTTCGATAATCTGACAAAGTTAATTGAATTCTCAAAAAACGATGACATAAAATTTTTAATACATTGTTACTATTAGTTCTTAATAAAAAAAGAAAATCCAAATACGTAAACTCCTACAGTTGCCCTCAACAGGTTTTTTTGTATTGAAATCATTGCATAATAGCCTCATTTCAACACTAGCAACACATCATTTTCAATATATATGAAAACAGTCATTTATTCATTGATCTCCCATTTGGTTATGCATCATGTTCTTTACATACATTATTGTTGAAAAGCTCTTTCTACCGTCGCAGTCGCTACTGGTAAAATCAATGTCAATTTTATAAGCAAATAAACCAATTGGTATATAATATCTTTCTTTGTCTCCACTAATTTTCTAGCAATGTCACCAATTCCTTTAAGTTCTAAAAACTAGTTGCTAGAACCATATCAGCATTGTGGGCCCATTAATTTCTTTTATTTTGATAGATAGTTGGCCCATTACTTAGGCGGTGGGTATTTTATGGTGACTTTTGTCTACCACCACAGCAACAAGGAAAAGGTGTAAAGTTAGCTAATGGGGGTGAAACTCTTAAATTAAGTGGGGTCAAAGCTTCCCATAAACTCAATTCATGACATAAAAAACTTCATTTTTAAACATTTTTTCAGATCTTAGACCCCACTTTGATCCATGTGGCGCGCCACCCATGAGTAGGACTTCTACCCTCTAATAGCCAGTTCAGATACGGATTGGGCCCTAATTAACCCTTCCAAAACGAACCCATATATATCCACCTGCTCCACATGACTCCATTCAATTCAACCAACTGCATCTAGCTAAAAACACTAAGGGGTCGTTTGTCTACACCCATTTACATATGTAAATGGTGAATATGCGTAATATTACGCCATCACTAATGTTTGTCTACAAGTATTTATGCATCTTGTGTGTAAATCAG